>JBBBVU010000010.1:22137441-22190499 GCA_037177055.1 Atherinosoma microstoma
CCCCCCCCCCCCCCCCCCCCCCCCCCCCCCCCCCCCCCCCCCCCCCACACCCAAATGAGAGCAGTTGCTGTGTTATGGGTCACCGAGTTACACATACGGATCCACCCTTACTGGAAATGATGAGCACAATCATTAAGAGTTCAACCTGGACGCTTTCATAATATTGCATTTATATAAAGTTGTGTGAACTTTGAAATGTCCTTCTAATTTCTGGGGAGGGAGGAAAATAGTGCCACTCCCACTCAAGTGAGCTTTGTTACGGCTTTCCTTTTGCGCCTGAACACACGCACGCACATAGGCCACCGCAATGAACAGTGTGTACAAGCCGAAACTGCAGAGTAAATGCAGAACAAAATTACGCAGATCACATTTCTAGCGCCCCATTTGCTTGTGCCGAACAAACTTAGGTTTGTTTCATTGCATCGTGACATTCAAAAGATCAACAACACACAGCCTACGTTGCACACCGCAGAATAAGCCAAGTGTGCATGGGCATGCAGAAAGTTTGCAGGGTCAATTCAGAAGAGAGAAATACTGTCAAATGCGTTCCACATCAGCAGTGTGTTGCGTGTGACCTTCCAAAAGGACCATATTTACGCGTTGCATTCCGCAGGATAGGCCGCTGAAAAGTGGTGTTTGGTGGGAGGGTGGGGGAAGATATAGGTCGACTCAAATTGGGGGGTTGATAAGAGCTGTGCAGTCGCCTGTCTGCCCATAGCCCTTTGTTATGATGTGCCACACCCCCGCTAGACAGACTGCCAGCTGATCTGGCCAGCAACAGACTCAGCTAGCTGAGCCTCGACTGAGGAATCACTGGCTTCCTCTGATCTGTATACTGCAGCTCACTTCTCATCTTTCCACTCCCTTCTGTACACGCACGCAGACACATGCATCATCTTGACAGAGCAGAAAGAAAACAGAGCTCTCCATACCACAGGAGAAAACACCTTGTGTGAGAGTGACCCATATTTGAAACACTGACTAAAGAAAAACTGTATGTGCTGAGTGAGGAGTCAAGAAAATTCCAACTATGTAGGACACTTTCGAGCCAATTTGCACGTCGCCATCCCAACAGCTTTAAACCCTTATCTAGCTTTTACCCCTGCCTTTCACTCCCTTGTCTGATGGTCGTGATGTTAGTAGATTCATTATCTTTCAGAAACGTTTCACATCAGTGTCATATTCAGCAAAACAAAGTCATCACAACAATATGAAACAGATTAAGACACCACACGAGTGACTCATTATGTTGTGGATGGTGAATAGTCATTTGGTATTGATTACAGTCAGTCAGGTTTTTATAGTTTTTCATCAGCTGCAGCTCTAGCTGACTGTTTTGGTATGAATAAGGTCTGTGTCAAGAAAAGGCTATGGATGTGAAACACTGATTTAACGTGCTTATAAAACCCTTGCATTATTTGCTCGATTATGTCCCAAAGCATAACATATAAGATAAATATTTGTATCTGTTGTATTTCTAGTGCAGCTTTGTTATTGTTCGTCAGCTCCAGGTTCCACGTCTTGTTTCCTTTTTAAGCCTTTCCTTTGTTTTTGGGATACCCTCCCCATGTTTAGCTGATTGGCTGGTGTCCTATCATTTCCGGTAATAAGGATGGTTTGTCCTTATTTGATTGGTAATTTCCAGAAAAGTCTCAGTCTTGCTGGCACCTCTCACCCCAACTTGCAGGAGCCAGCCTCCAACACTCACTGAGCCTCCCTGTATCCCAGACCGTGCGAGCTCAGCGCAGTTTTACTGCTATGCACTAGGTCTGCCCTTGTATCTGTGCCTATTAAGCGTTTCCTTTCCCCTGCCTCTCTGTTTGGATACGCTTCGGGGTCTGGCTTCACGATTGGTTTGCGTCCCATAAATTCTGATAATAATGACTCTCCCTGCCTGTTTGATTGGGCAGGCCCAGAATGTGGGTCATCTGAGTTCAACGGGCTGCCTCAGCCAATCTTGCAGTGCTTTCACAGAGTCAGACTCTGGCAGTGCACTTCCCTTCAGCCCCTACCAGCAGAGTCAGGAGAGAATGGATCTCAGCCCGGTCAGGTCCAGCCAAACACCGCTCTCTAATTGAGGAGGGAAACATTGTTATAGACACCAAACAAAGAGCCAGGGACAAGATGTCCTTAGTTGACTTCTGTGACACCCAAAGCTTCATCATTATAGATTTTGACTGATTTGCCAGCATCTTGGAATTGATAAAACTAAAGAAATTTTCTATTTTGTTTTTGATTGTCTGTTCTGATCTGTGAGCAGTTTTATTAACACTTCAAGAAAAAAAAGGTCCACGATGAGTCTTGTAGATTACAGGTACTCTACTCCCTTTAGGAGAGTCAAATGGGTTTCATGTTAACATGTCAACAATCACAGAGTTCAAGAAGGACATCAGGGTGTAGCAGACATAGGAGTACACGCTGAATTTAAATCACTCATTATACTGCATTGAGTTTGATGGTGAGGAATCCACAGCAGTTTAGAGGTCTAAGGTTACCAGACAGCTTTTGTCTGATGTAGGAGGTGGAGCTCTTCTGCTGCAAATATCCTGCCATATGGAAAATGCTCTCATTTAACACTGATGTGCAGATAATAGTGTATTTGACAAATATTTGAAAACTTCCTCTGAAGCTGCCTTGTTACTGTTAGTACTGTATTTTGTCAGCCATGTTTAGTCTTTATTGTCTCTGTCTCAGTGAATGAGACCCATTTTCTTAAGAGGTGTCTCATGGCTCAAAAGTACATGATGTTCTCTGTGAAGCCTCATTACTTTGCTCCGGTCATGTCATGCAGTCTGCCATCTCCAGACAAGACATGGCCCCTCGCTCCCCCTCAGTCTGGATCATCTGTGCCCCCCCACCACCAGGTCTTACAAAAGGCCATCTTGTCAGTGTACAATACCTATTTGAAATCTACTGGACTCACAGGGAAGAACAAGGTCGATATTTCTAAACAACAAAGAGGATAATGACATATTTTACAGTTGAGTTGATGTTTTGTCTGAACCTCTTTTGTGTTCTGCTGGGGTACCTCTAATACCATGAAATTGCTGAAAATCCCTATACTTTGTTTAAAAAAAAAAAAAAAAAAAAGTGGCACCACCTGGCAGCTCAGTTCCACTGCCATGAAAACCCAGTTATTCATGTGTGCTACTTATTTTTAAGTCAAATAACTGTGGTTAATGATCTTTTTTTTTTTTTTTTTTATGTGAAATTATCTGAAAGTCCACATGGAAAGAGCAGCAGGACTCTGATTATATATGCTTCATCCTTGCCAGTGGTTTTATATTTGGCTGCACTGCTACAGAGAGTGCACAGTGTTCCTGTGTGGCTGGTGGCAGTGATGAGGTTGCAGGGTGGAGATGGGGTTTTCCTGCTCTTACTTGAGTCCAACACTGGCACAGCATTTGGGAAGAATTCTGTCGGGGTAGAAGAGTTCAGTCTGTCTACCTGCCACACAGCAGGATTTCCACCATTGCTCTCAGTTGAGCAATGTCTCCTGACCTGAAATTTAAAAAAAAAAGATAAATTAAAAAAAACTACACTCGGCTGAAACATGTTTTTTAGCTATGCTAATATAGCATCCATCTGTTATAAGGATTCCCAGAGGTTCATTCCTAAAGACTTTGGTGGAGCTACATGTAATGTACCACCAAACTTTTGTGAAGCAAAATTTTCTTGACTCAATTATCTGCTGTCAGATTTAAGAATGAGGTATATTTTGCTATCTGAATGTGTTGCTGTTTACTGTGAGAGTCCTCTTTTCATTTAGTACCATGATCCATTCATTATTTTCATCTGCCCATTGCGGAGGTCAGCTTCAGCCCTTTGTGTTTAATAGCACCTCTAAAATAACCACATGCCAACAAGCTAAACAGATGTAATTGAGATGGCAAACCATACCAGCATCAGCGTTATCATTGTTTGCATGTTGGCTAAAATTGATTTCATCTATATGTTTCAATGCCCTGTTCAGCTTTAAATAATAGCATCTCCCATGAATGAAATCTAGTTAGTTCATGAGGGCCATGTGTAGCAGAACATTATGTGTCCAATGGAAACAAGGTATTAGTTAAATCTACTTGATCCGCGGGATGTAAATAAAACCAGAGTAGAGCCACCATCTTGCCTGTTAATCCTCTGGTGCAGTGTTACTGCCCCATGGAAGACATATTCAAGGCGTGTGCTGGCACACATGCCGCCCATATGTTATCCTGCATGTGTTGATAGAGGGACAGTTTCTTGCTCATGTTTGAGTATACTGTAAGCCTAGTTTGACTGTGATTAAGCACCCAAGCATGCATAGAGGACTGCCATAATACTGAATGGCCTCTGTTAGGCAGTACCCTGGCTGTGCTGCTTTCAATGGCCCACAGGGGTCATGTATTCTTTAGTTAGCTGTGGAGTAGCTCTATAAAAGCTGCTCTGTCTATTCCCCCACCAGCCCCTCCCACTTTTTTCCTGCCTGCAAAAGCAGAGTAGGTGCTGAAGCGTGTTGTGTTGCGATGCTGAGCTCCGGCCACGTCTTGCGGTATGGTGTTGATTACAAGTGGCAGGAAGAGAGGGATGCAGACCCGTGGAACACTGAATGTTTTTTTTCCCTCCTCCACTGTTCAAAAAACTACCACCCGTATCTCGCGTGTGAAGGAGGGATCTGCAGCACAAAGACAGAATATACAGTAGAGTGTGGCAGGATGGGGGTGGGGTTAGATACCAGGATATTCACTGTCAATGCCATCCACTGATGTAGGTCATTTATTCAGCTGCATCTGCAGCTAGTCTGATTAACGTTTGAGGGGCTGTGACCTCAGCAGGAGAACCCTCGTCCCTCGTCAGGCCGACACTAACGGCGTCCCATCTGAGAGTTGGACTGACGGTCCAATGTGTTGTGTTCGGGTTATCTTGAATTAGGAGGGAAAGGCTGACATAGCTGTGCACCTAATGTCAATGGAAGTGTTTTATCTTTAGCTGTGGTGTCTGTGCTCACTCCGGTATGTAAGGTGTGTCCCCTTCTTCTGTGCGATAAATCAAACTGTGGCAGACCACAACACACTGGGGTGTGGCCCTCAGGCAAAATCTAGCAAGTTTTGCTTTTGGAGTCTTTGCAAAAAAAGAGCCTAATCATTTTCGTTGAAAATGTTTCTTGTCCACTCACCACCCAGAGAATCATTACTTTGAGACTGCATTAGCACTATCTCTAACCTCTATCTCCTCTTATCACAGTGAAGTATGGCCTGTCAGGATCTAGCACTTTGTTTGATGCCTGTGAAGGATGTTGATCTCATGTGAGCTATAGTGTCCGACTCTTGTCAGTGGAATGGACTGGCATTGAACTTTGTAAGAGTTGTGGGTGATGGGGTGTCCCTGCTCCCACCTGCTTCTGTGGACCAACTGTGAACACCCTTTAATGACCCCAGTTCTTTGTGCATTGTCAGTTAACTTGGCTTTAAAAGATAAGAAAAGCGCCTGCAACTCATCAAGGCTGCAGGTTGTTTCAACATGCACTCAAGGCTGAAAGAGAGTGCCCATTCTTACTAAATGAGGTGAATTTGATGAGCTGGTCAATGGAGGCAAGCTATCTCTGCCTCTCCCTGAAACAGTTAAGTGGATGAAGTAATGGCAAAGTGTATGCAGGAATCAGATAGTCACACTTGATCCTACTGCACGTCTCTGTGCATGTCAGTAGCCCTGCAGTAGACCAAGGGGAGTGAGTTACGGTTAGTACGGGCAGCCTGTCTGATTGAAATACATTACAAGAGGGCCTCTCCTGCTGGGAGCAAGGCTGCTGCTATTGTTCAAAACCTGACAGCTATAGGAGCAACATGGGGAGACATGCTATTCAGCCACAAGCAAGGTCCCTCTAAGTAAAGACAAAAGATGATAATGCATTAAAACTCAATGTTTTCTGAGTTTTCTCATGAGGAGATTGAGCTAATTCTTGCTGAGAGCACCTGACCTACCCAAGGGGCCCTTTGTTGCTCCTACAGTTTGTTTGTTTGCAGCCAACTCTGAAGTCTATAAGAAAACATCTTGTAACTGAGTGATTTTCTTGGTAATTTGTCTCCTCTCCCTCTGAGTTATTTTGTCACAGACGAACAGTCACATAAACAGTTGCTCTGATCACAGATGTGTTTCGAATCAAGTGGTGTCTTTCTACAGACCACAGAACTTTGCACGCCTTTCTTGTTATTTTTGCTCAGGCAAAGCCTGCATATATAGCTTTGTGAACAATGAAAGGAGGAGTTGCTGAAGCCTTAATGTATATTTATTGTCTTCACACACATGTTAGTGTTTATACTGTCTTGGCATGTGATGGTGCGTGTAGAGGGAGAAGCTGGGTTAACCCCATTTGCTCCAGTGGTTTATGCTGATGAGGCACTCTGCAGTCATTTTAGTATTACTCAAAATCCCATGGATGGTCTGTCTGCTGGCAGTGATGCTTGCTCCTGGCTGGTCACTGGTCATAGTCTGTTGTAAACATCAAACCAAATTACAGGACTGTGCTCAGGCCTACCACTGGAGTTAGTGGTGTCCCTCTTATTTCATGTTGCCATGATGACTGTGCCACTAAGCTAGCACTAAAGTAAGGTAGCTCCAACTCTAATGGGCTATGATCTACAGTCTGACTCCGGTTTTACGTTCCCTACTTGAATCATTTGCTGTTAAGTCTGTGCAGGGTTAAGGAGTATTTTGTCTTTGTTCTGTGCTCTGTAAAAGATATTTCCTGCTCTGGTTCTCACAGTTAAAGCAGAGCAGGGGCTAATCTCAAGGTAATCTCAGATTCATCCACAGAAATTGTGTTTTTCCATCTAACCCTGCAGAACTATTTGCTCTAGCTCACTTATGACAGGCTTACATGGAAGTTTCAGGTGTACACTGTGTGCCTGTGCCTGATAACGCATCAGGAATGTTATCTACTTTAGGCTGAAACGGTGGTAGCTGCTGTTAGAGCAGGTGATCGAGTTCAGTTCTTGCATTGCTGCTGACGTCAAAAAAGAGATTTGATCTAGCCTTTGTAGATGGCATCGCTTACCCTTGAGAGACAGATTCATTTTCACTTAACTGATTTTTGCAGAATTTGCTCGGATATGAATGACAGGAGGATGGACTGATGATCTGTTTATTTATTGGCCCAGTGGACTTAGAGAGAACACTTATATAACTAGAGTACCTGTGACATAATCACACTGCCTTGGAGGGGGACACTAGTGCTTAGTAGACGTGCCGTTTGCGTGCATGATGTAACTCAATTTATGGGTAACTGGGTCACTGTGTTCATTGGGAAAAAGCTTCCCTGGTTCCCCCCCTCCTTCCCCCTCGCCCTCTGCAACTGACACATTCTAAGAAAGACAAACCACACCCTGGATGTGGCATGCGGCCAGAGACGGAATAACCAATCGGCAGGACCTGACATCACGGTCGCCACGGTATCTTGCTGTGACAACACTGTAACTAGATTGGATGAAAAAAGCAGGGCAAGGGGAGCAGCCAGGCACATTCTTTTTTCAGCAGGGATGCTGAGTAATCGCTGCAGTCGATTGAAATAGCTTGGACGGTGACATCCTCCCGCCACACGTGGTGTCATCATTTCCACTCAGGATCACAACATCTGTTCCGTACGGCTCCTCATAGTTTCCCAAACAATATTTACATCTACAATATAGATGCTGCAAATCAAGAACAAGAGTCGGTTGAGATATTGCTTGCTTTTCTTTTACTCATTTTATCTTTAAACCTGATGATATTATTGCAAAAAATTTTATTAATTTTATTGATATTCATATAGTTGAAAAGCTGTTCAGTGTTAGGTCAAAATAGGGTATGAATAACTTGACCCCTCCCAGTGAATTGCTTACCGATACCTGATGCTTCCACTATGCGTTACTGTATCAGGGCAACTAGACTAGATATCTCAGCCTAGCTCTCTTGTGTCTGTTGAAATATTAATGTTGTTGGATCTGTTTCACCGTGTATTGAGCCTTAAGCAGCCTTCAGATCTAAGCTCTACTTTTAGGTCAATAACTCATTCTGCAGGCTGCTTAGGCTTTTTCTCATGCTAATATGGTATAAAATCAGCATGATGCACCTCAGCTATATGAGTGCCTTAAAATTGACCCTCCCCCCCCTTTCTGCAGGAGCAAAGGGATGTGTTGTCCATGGTTTGAAAGCAGGTTTAAACAATCAAAATCCCCATGTTTTATGGATAACTTCCAGCAGAGTAGAAGTGTGTCTTTACATGTATGATATCTGTACCTGAAGAGTGAAAACAGTTTAAATAGCTTGAATGAAAGGTCACAAAGCAGTGTGTATATATGCACATGTACATATGTCAGTTACAGAGTTTACAGACATGAAGCTCTGTATGAACTCACAGGAACTATAGTGGGCAGGGCTGACTGAGTTTGTCTGGAGCTGAGGTGAGGCGTCAGGCAGGAACACAAGCCGTACTGTCTAGACTTGCTCTGTCTGTCTACATGTTTTGTAACCATGCAGTATAGGGGGGAGGGACCGAGACTAGTGGTGCACTAAGTTCTTGTTTTTGAGACTCCTCGGCATCAGGTAGCATATGAGTATTTGATGCTGAACAGCACTGTTTCCATTGTGGCCCAGAGGAAAACTGTAGAACAAAGAAAAGCATTTGTCAGGTCCTTTCTTTATGTGCCATCTATAAACATTCATGCATCTCACCATCTTTTTCCTTTCATGCTTCAAATCGCGTGGGCGCACACATGATTGATTATTCTTATTCAAAGGATAAAACCTGAATGTTTAAAGATTACGTTCTGCCCTTTGTTAGAGTTCTGAAAGGCATTTCTCAATGTTGCTTTTGTGATTCAGAGGTGCAATAAAAATTGAGCTAAACAGAATTGGGAATTAGAGACGTTGGCCAGAAAGTCCAGAGTGCTGCATGTTGGTTCAATGAGCACCATTATCACAGCAGCATGGGAGGAAAACAAAAGATATATAGCCATATATACTACCATCTGGCTCTGAAAAGATTTCTCAAAGCCTGTCTTTATTGCCTGATAGAGAGGGAGAGGATGTAATTTCCCATGTGCTGAGTCATATATAGTTGTATGTTGGAAAATGGGCTGGGTAATAATTGTGAGAGTGATTAGCATCTGGAGCTTTGATAATTAAACTCTGTCTGCTACTCCAGTGCCATGTCGACTTTTTTTTTTTTTTTTTGGGCTGGTTTATCAAAAGTCCTCTTGCCTATTAGTCTCGTGTCTCATAATATTTTGTTTATCTTGGTGGTTTTTAATATCCTTCCCCTTACTGATTTATTAAACATACAGTACTTTAGGACGAACTTTGTGATTGTTCTTCATTATCAGTGCCAAGTCTCTACATGATGAGCTGGTTTTTTTACATTTTTAGCACCAGTGTTATTATCAGAGTGCAGACATTGCTAGTTACACTCACACTGATGCTATCAGTTCTTTTGAGAAGGCCTATTGTACCTATGTAGTCATACTGAAGGTGAAAGTATTTTAGGTGCCTATAAAATGTTTTGGTCCATTTACCACAAATCACATACAGTTTACATTCCTGCCTCCTATTCTCCCAAGAATAGCTTGACTATTTAGAATTTGAATTGCATTTTTCAGACAGCCACTGACTGCCATTTATTTCACCACATTATTAAAGACACCCTCTAATAAATGGCACATTTTTAACCTTGTTAGCATGGCCATATGGTGTTTCATCTAAGCTTTGATCATTTGAATCGAGCAGTCAGAATATGTGTTTTTTTCCCATGGATTTAAAATGTACCAACAACATTGTTAAGCAGAATTTAATATCTAACAAACCTAAGGAATCAATCTGTTTAGCTTGCAGGGTACAGTTGACGTGTCAGAGCTGACAAATGGGAACAAGGTTTATATAACGTTAGCAACACATTATAAGGTGTTTGCTAACATGGTTTTCCAGTGAGCGTGTGCTGTTACAGCTTGGAGAGCAGTGTGAATGGAGGTGGGGATCCTGTTCAAATGATATTCAGAAATTTGTGTAAAATGAGCCTATTTACATGAACATGTAATAGTAATGTAATAAATGTTACATGAACCGTGTTAGATCATGAAGTGATTATTTCATGAAAGGGAAGGAAAGTTCTAAATGTGCCATATCAATGCTGAAAGGCACATTTGTTGAGTTCTGGTGGTTTAATGACTGCCTTAAGGGGGATTTATAATAAGCATATGGAAACTTGACATTAGAAAGGGTTAAGATATACTACAGTCCAAAGATTTTAGCTACTTTTCATCATATAACACTAAAATCTATGGCAACTGACCCACTTAGGGTGTTATCAGCCCATTAGATGCATATTATAACCTGTTATCACTCCCCTGAGCCCTCCACCATTTGTGTGGGGTTAGGGTGTAGCATAGATCTACATTTAAACATTGATTCAATAATCAATAAGGCAATGGCATTAATCCTGATAGAAAACATTGATCAAATCATCTGTCAAAGAAACACTTGAAAAGAGACCATGTGGAATTGTTACATTTTGCTTTGTTCTAACATGCAAAATTTCTTATTTTGCTGATGCAGATATCCAAAGGTGTATTGAGTGATTATAAAGTCAAACTGTGCTACCTTAGTTATTATAACCAAGTTCTGAAGTTCTTTTGATATTATCTTATGTGTATATTGTGGCGGAATTTGTGATATTGACAAACACTAAGTCCTGATCCATAGAATCGATATAATATTGTGTTGGGATAAAACCTGTGATTTACAGCCCTGCCGTTGGGCCTTATTTACAGCGCTAACATTTAGCCATTGAGCCCGCCTGTGAACATCTATGTCCCTCTTTACCTTTTAGTGTGTATGGCACATTTGGCTCTGTGTACCACATCTACAACTTTTTGGGCCAGTTCAACATGTATAATCCGTGTTCAGTCGGTCAGTGAGAAAGAAGAAAGATGACTCTGACTGCCTGTTTAGGATAGTGAATGGGCTCCCTAGTATGTTAATGTGATACTAACTTTTACTTTCTATTGCATGAAGCTTAAATTTCTAATGTATTTATGTACAAAACAATTCACATGGTTGTTTTGTTTTAATTGAAATCTGACACTAAATAGTTTTTTTTTGTGTTTTCTTAAATGCAACAAAAAAAAGGTGGTGTTAATTTTAGTAACATGTTGCTTCATTCCTATGTGATTGAACATCTCTTATACCTGTGTTATTTATGCATTTATGTATTCATTTATTTCAGGAGAGCGGCCATTCCCATGCACCTGGCCCGACTGCAGTAAGAAATTCGCCCGCTCCGATGAGTTGGCCCGCCACTACCGCACCCACACCGGGGAAAAGAAATTTGGCTGCCCGCTTTGCTACAAGCGTTTCATGCGCAGCGACCACCTGACGAAGCACGCCCGGCGCCACTCAGATTTTCAGCCAGGCATGCTGAAGAGGCCCCACGGTAGCAACACCACACGTCCCAGCTCCCTCAGCGACTACAGCCGCTCGGATGCCTCCAGCCCCACCCTCAGCCCCGCCCTCAGCCCAGCCAACTCGCCTTAAATTGAAACCTGGTCGCACTTTTCTGCCTCCAGACTGTGAGGCCCCTGTTTTCATCACAAAACTTTTGTTGCACAGTTGTCTGCAACCCCCCCCCTCCCCTCCTCCTCCTCCCCCTCCTCCTCCTCCCCTCCCACCCGTTGCTATTTCTGCGCTTGCTGTGGTGTACCATACTGTACATAACTGCTTATTGTAGTGCAATTACTTGTGTGATCCGAAAAGAAGATAATGCCTTTCCCAGATGGCGATCTCTACATTCTGTACCACATGTCTGTATATTTTTTTTCTTTTAGCTTCTGATAGCTAGTTGTTCAGTGTACTTTCACAGTGGAAAAAAACAGACACCCTGATAAGTCTTATCAAAAAGGTTTTTGTTGGTTTTTATTTAATTTTTCTTTTCTTTTCTTTTTTTTTTTACGGGTTAGGAGAAGGGGTACACACACACACCTCAGGATTGAAGACAGTTGCTATTTCTGTAAACCACAGTACTTAAGAGTACTCACATCGACTGCACAATATACTCATCACTTTACTCTGAAATTCAACTCCTGTTGAATTTTACGCCCTGCTCAGGGATGGCCTTGTTAGCTTGAAAGAATGAACACGGTGAAGAGAAACATACAGTACATATATCGCAGCCTTACACTCACAATTTGCACTCTTGAGCTTCTTTGTTGACTTTCGCATTCAAGGAAGGTAGATGTACAGTCACGTCGTCATTCATACATGAAACTTTAGTTCTGTTATCTCTTATGCTCTGGGGGGATTCGTATGTAATATACAGTGATTGCTGTGTTTTGAGAAAACAATCAGTACCCCCGTTTCTAAAATCAAACATGCATCTGTTCCCTCACTGCGATGTTAATTTGCATTGACATGACACTGGCGTAGATGTGTACTGCATTAAATAGTTGTGTGCAGTTGTGTGAATCTGCACTGTGGGAGGGTTGGGATTATGTAGGATTTTTATAAATGTACTCAAAGTTAAAAAAAAAACAAAAAACAAAAGAACTTCTGAACCTTTAAATAGAGACAGTCAAGTTTCAAAGCAGCTGTTCATGCTTAAAAAAAATGCTGTCTCATCAACACGCATTTAAAAATTGCAAAAAGGAAAAGGGACTTATTAAGTTGAAACAAAATGTATCCATCTCTCAAGCACATAGGAAAAAGTACCAAAGACAAGAGTGAATGAAAGCTTTCTTTTGAGTCCTGTGAGCTGCCCCTCACTGAGGCCTGGATCTGCTGGTTGGCAGTATCGCAGGTAGAGCCAGACGCCGACTTCCCGCCTCCTGGCTCTCCCCTAAGTGGCTTCCTTGTAGGAAACAGCTGCACCCAAAAGAAGCCATTCACAGCCTAGTGGACGGAGTGCTAGCATGTCATTCCCTGGGGAGTTCTTCCTCATCTGGCTCTACCTGTCCTGTCAGAGAGTAGCAGAGCTCTGTGTCTGCCAAATTATGCTAGGGTTGCCTAACTCGGAGGTCAAACACGGGTCAGAGTGTTAGGCAGAACTGAGCTGGGCTGGGCTACGTCATCTTGGAGCACAAGGAGGGGGGGGGTAGATATCTGCAACAAACGGGCAAGAGAGGGCAGGTCCTGATAAAAAAGAGGAGAGGTTTATCATGGGCTGAACAGCACAAAGGAGGAGACGCGCAGTCGCAGACACCCCCATTTCCTCCTCCTCCTTCCCCCTCCCTCCAACTGTAGAAACAGCCAGCAGAAAAAATGGCTGTAATTAGTGGTTTGATCTAAACTATAGGATAAGAAGGGAGGGAAAAAAAGTGTACACACAACAGTTGTATGTAGACAACACTAGCAGTGTGGGTGGGATGTACCCAACTCCATCCGAAGCACAAACGGAATTCCTCTGCTTCTGCCGGAGAGTCAGATTTCACGATGCCAAGGAAACGGTCGCTCCAGGCTCACATTGATAAACCTGAATTCACAAACAGCTGCTTTTAAACTTCTCTCTCACAACAATGGGGGCTTTTAAATTGTTTTAAAAACATTTGAACCAAATTGAACATATCAGCAAAGTGCAGCACTCACCAGCCTCACGTCATCCAGCATGTGAAGCTCAGATGTCCCGTGAGAAAGCTGACTTGTGTTTCTAGACAGACATGCCTCAATAAGTCAGGCAGAAGGCACAGTAAACCTTCCATGGAAATGGGCACCACTATCTAAACTGCTGCAGCCCAGCCAGTCTGTGTTATGCCTGCATTTTCTTTTAATGCTTCAGTGCAACAGTTGGAAATGGTGTCATCCATGTACTTTTAGTCTTGTCAGACT
Source organism: Atherinosoma microstoma (assembly GCA_037177055.1). Classification (NCBI taxonomy): domain Eukaryota; kingdom Metazoa; phylum Chordata; class Actinopteri; order Atheriniformes; family Atherinidae; genus Atherinosoma; species Atherinosoma microstoma. The sequence goes on from JBBBVU010000010.1 coordinate 22,151,263, forward strand.
CCTTCAAATTTACTGCCATCATGAATTGCTTGTGCTAACTTGACTCAGTGGGCTCCTGCCCCACAGTCCTGTGTTTGACGCTGTATGCATGTTAAACTAGCGTTAAAAGCCAGGAGTTTTTTTTCTTCTTTTTTTTCTTTGAGGCGGTCCAGCAGGTGTTAGTTCATGAAAGGCAGGCCTTGTCCCTCGTCTCCACAGCAGCCATCTCTCTTTTTAAGTTGAGATGAATCCGCTCTGTCACATTCTCCACAAAGAAAACATTTCTTATTTAGATCAAATGCAGTGGTTTCCTCCAAAACATTATCATTACAAAGAAAGAAAAAAAAGATGTTGTAGGATGTAAAAATGTTTTCCGGGCTGCAAGATGACACTTTGAATGCCACTAATCAGGAGCTCTCAGAGACAGAGGTGAGAGTTACGTTTACCATTTCTTAAAAATTAACTCTTCAAATTTCTGTCAAACTTGTTCTCTTTTGTTTTTTCCATTACTTTTTCTTTTTGCATTTTAACTTTTGAGCTGGTTTGAAGTGAAACTTGCAAAAAAATGAATAGATAAAAAAAAAAAGGATTTTTAAAAAACAAAAAAGAGGAATTTTCTGAGTAGCTCACCATCAAGCATTAATCAGTCTTTAATCTATAATCTGCACATTTTCCTCAGGGTCAACATCTGCCAAGCAGATATGGGACAGTTTGTGGATTTTGTTGTAACATCAGTTCCCGCACATGTATATCAGCCTGCCTCCTCTCTGTTCCTGGGTGCTTAGTGTTCACTGCAGGTCAGTGTCCGACCACACTGGAAACACAGGAACTCCTCATTGCAGGCTCAAACCCTTTTTGCCATTTTCAATGTCTTCATATAACATCCTGCAGTCCTGCTATCGATGTCCTCTGGAGCTCTTTTCAGCAAAACGCCCCTTTAAACACCTTTGACCCTTAGAGTTAGTGGAATTATACAGAACAGGAAGCTCCGACCATCTGAAAATAAAGCGACTGTGACAGTATAAACATCCCAGTCTCTCCATCCATCCAGACTGCAGCAGTGACATGTAGGCGTCCACATAGCAGAGTGTCTCAAAAGTTTTAATCTCACTGTAACAAATGTACTTGAATAATTCCAACACAAAAGGCCATTGAACACAGTTTTGTACGTGTCCAGTTTTACTGTACTGGCTTTTGTTGTCTGATTATTAACTTCTTTGAAGAAAGGTGTATAGTCGTCCGCTCTTTTGTTAGGTTTTTCATGAGGTTTTGTTTCTAGATTTTTTTTATTGTTTTCAGGTCATTTCAACTCATCACTGCATAAAGGTTGACTGTTTTTAGTAGAGCCGTTTTTAAAAAGCACCATTTTTGCTCAGATGAGAACTTTTGCTCCATTGATGGGATTTGCCCATTTAGTCAGGAACGTTTAATACTCTGTTGATGTCAGGATGCAGGTGTTCCAGATTGCCTGCTATCCAGAAATTCCTTTAAGACATAAAAGAAAAAAAACAAAAAACATTTTTTTTTAAATTGTGGTGGGGGGCTTCATGAGCTCTATGTATTTTATTTTCTGATCGAGTGATTGATTTGCTTTATTATTATTTTACATTATTTTAAACATTTTCCATTAAGATAGAGACCACAGCATTGTGAGTTAGCAGTGTAGTCATAATGTTCATTATTATTGTTGTTTTGTTTTGTTTTTCATCAAATGTTTAAGGTTGTACATTTAAAAAAAAAAATCATACCTCTTGAAATATTTAATGTTTTACCTTCATATCTTTTCAAAACAGTAGCTCATGTTTGCTCGATCAGTAGCACAAGTATTTGTTGCTTTTCTTTGTCCCTACTTGAATAAAGAAGTAGAGAAAGAGAGACTTTTTTCTGTAAACAAAACAAAACAAAACACTGGGCTACATTTTTATATAACCATCCCACATTACCAGTCCCTGCATGCTCTACTTGATTTAAAGAAATAATCTTTCCATGAATGTTTGAATTTTTTTTTTTTTATTATCTTATGTTACAAAACATATTCAAACATCCCAATCATTCTGTGCTTCATATAGTATTGGGTTTAAAATCGTTTTAAATTGAACTTTACGCTTGCCATCAAAATAAGATCGCAGTTTTTTGTTAAAAAAAGAAAAGAAAAAAAAAACTAAGCAATGGCTAAATGCAAGATATATGTGTGCTGGTTAATATTTTCTTCTGATTGTAAAAATCATATAAATGCAAATTAACTGTTGCCAAGTATGTAAACGACTAACAGTTCATTTAAGAAGTTCATATTTATGACATCAATATGTCCCTAATCAGACTGTCTCAGCTGAAGTATGAAGCATGATTGACGCAACTGTGTGCCAAAACTATAGTGGTAACTTCATAAAGGGGGATACAAATATTGAGGGTAATTAACTTAGCTTCTCTTTGACAGTAAACAAACTTGTACAGTTTTATAGTGTGACATGTCTTTTCATTTATGTACAGGATTTAGTGAAGCAACGCTGTGTATTTGATATGCGGCTGTCCTAAGTTATGTTTCTTTTCTGCTTTATGTAAACAATTTGGATGTGTAGCTTTGTTTTCATTATTTAATTTAGTCTTTCTTTTTGTTTGCTGTTCAATACTCAAGCAGTGTATAATGGCTTGTTGCAGGTATTTTTTGACATAAAATGGTCTCAATGATAATAGATGCCCAACCATTCCAAAGGATTAAAAATTGCATTTGCTATAAATATGCTGCTTCGATCAACCCAAGGCATTTTTGTAGGTTATGAATAGAAGTCTGTCCTGACTGTGAGGTCTTATACATTGTGTGTTGTGCACAAGGTACGTTTCTCCACATTGTCCGACATTGTAGGCTCATTGTGTAGGCCAAGCCCACACCTACAATATTTAAAAGTTACGGAGCATGTCTTCCCTCACAACAAAGGCCTAAGGCTTTTTAAAGTAGGGGTCTTATTCTATTTTAAGAGGCAGCCAATAGAAATATAGACTGGTTGTTGATCGTTGTTACCAAAGGCTTTGAAGGGAAAGATGAATGTTGCAGTAATTTTGAACCCAACACTGTTCTTGCTGCTGGGTTCACTTTTATTTGCTGTATGTGCTGATAAATGGATGTTGTGCTTGATATGGACCTTTTTTCTACATCTCAAGTGGGTAATATTTTTTTTTTGTTCTTTACTTTTAGAACTAAGTTGAATGAGTAGAACTCATTCAGTCATGTAAGCAAACAAACTCTGATGAGTCTAAAGAAATGGAGCAGCAAAAAAAGTGCAGCATGGCAGAGAAGCAGACCTGATCTGTTGGTACTATTTGCTACTGTGTGGTCTCACAAAGCCGCTTGAACTTGAACTGTGCAGCATCTGCTCCTTACTGTAGAGAAAGTTTTTTGGATATTGTTGCCCTTAAAGGATTAGTTTGTTCTAGGTTATGCAGCATGCAGCGCTGCCAATGACCTCATCTACAAATAGAGAGAGCCTTTCACCAGCGTTTTGGTTCTGGTTCTGTTTCTGTACCTGTTTGTCCTCAGTGTACCTCCTCAGTGTAATGTTGCTCTCTTGATGATACCTCTGTGTGATTCTCCTCTGCCCCTCACCATCAGTTGCCTGTTGTAGTGACTCCATGGTGCTGCTTCCCCTCTTAAAGCACCAGTATAATCTCTTCTGTAAATAACTCTCCACTCAGCTATGGCCAGTACATTCTCCAATGACCTCACTTAAACCTTCAGGTGTCACTTCGTTTTTTCTTTTTTTTTCTCTCAGCAAACCAAAATCACTACATTCAAGTATTACAGTTGTACAGTTCCTTGGATTCTACACACATTTAATGTGCTGGTCTTAGCTGCTCTGCTGTACCTTTTTATGGCATTATTTTTTACATGTTAGACGATATATTGTGACCATGTCCTATGCAAATATGAAAAATAACAGATTGTTGAAAAATGTATGTTGTCATAACTTGTATGCATGAAATAGTGAGGTTTACATTTGGAAATAAATTCATAAAATAAGACGCCACAAGTTCTTTTGTCCTGCTTTTTTTTTGCCACTTGATGTATATCTTGACATTTTAGAAAATCATCTAGCTAGCCTCAACGGAAAGCAAGCTTAACTGGGGACGGTTCAAAAAAGAGAGAGACAGCCCACTAAAGAGTAATTTCCTTCATCCCCGACCAACAAATAAGTTAATTGATATTACTAACAATATTGTATGCTTCACATTCTTTTTAGATCTAGCAAAACAAATGCATCCAAGCAAAGTAAAGTCTAAGAATATACACTTAGAATATAACCCAGATACTTATGGAAAACCATTTTTTTCACTCAACATGTTATTGTGAAAGAATGGCTTGTTTTGGAAAAATGAGGATGAGAAATGAGAAAAGGTAGTATGTGACATGTTAGGTTACCAGTTAGCTCGCTGTTGTCACAACTGCCTTTTTTTCTCCTGCACTTGTTCCCAAAGTTAAACATCCAATCAGAATGAGTGCTCCAACCGATGGAAGGATCACCACTTCTAGGTCAAATCAAGCAACAAAAAAAAAGTTGCAGATGTAGCCCCACAGGCAGACGGATAATCACCAGCATTCAAAATGTGCCCAACATCCAGTTGTGAGCTTGGTGTATAAGAGGTCTGAGACAGGAGACTTTGCCTACCTCTATCAGCTAATCAGTCATATTTAACTTAGGCTACATTTCCTAGGGAAATATTAGTTATAAAACATTTCGTAATCTAGTCATTTCAGGTCAAGGAACTGCCATAAATCATGGCCATCCTTATTAAGCTACAAAGGCCCTGTTTAAAAAATGAAGATGATGGGATGTTTTATTTCTCAGAACACATTCATTTCTGTTATCTGTTGCTTGTTTGTCTTTAATGTCTGATTTTTGGCAGACGTCCACTGATGGTGTTTCATGTCTGTAGCTGTAAAATTGCCTTTGAGAACTGCAGCACAGATCTGTACAAAGGGGAGGAGTGATATTCCTCACTTAGACTGCCTCTTCTCACAGGCTTGCCTTCTGCTTCAGTATTTTTCTTGCAACAGGAAGTACACCTTGTTCCTGCATTTCACTCATGCAAATATTTACAGTAACTGCTGGGGTATCAACAATGGGTGGAGCAGCAAATGCTAGGGACTCCTTCCTTCCTTATTGTGTTTTAGGCAAAACAGACTGATAGGTTTGCTGCAGTTACACACAAAACTTGCAACTGCAGAATAATGAAGGATTAACTACAAAGTGCAGCCTTCCCTAGTGTACAATATGTACAGTGTTTTAACACAAAATCACCGCAAATAGCTCTTCAGCCAAATTTGGCCACCAGCACTAGAAGAAATCACAGGCGTGGCCATTTCTGCTAAGAGTGAATCATATGCAATGTGGAGTGAGACAGGAAGGAAGAGAAGGAACGCAGGCATTAAAATTGTTGATGAGGAGCCTGGTATTCTCCCAGCTCAAGCTGTATCCCTCCTGTCTCCTGGCAGGTTGGAGCACACAAACAGACAAGCTGCCACCCCTGGCACCGCCACACAATGGTGGACCACGACAGCCGGCATGTTCCCAGAGCTTGTTTGTCATTGAATATTTGGGTGGCAACAGTAAGGGATAGTTAGATTTATATGTTTATATTTCAATCATTTTTTTCTGATTGCTCTTTCCTTTGAATGTTAGCAGGGGATTACTGACAATACAAACTGAGCTCCTAAATATATAAATCCTATGTCTTTTTCCAGCATGATTGTAGAGATTCTGGTTGTACAGTGATAGTCGGGAGTGCCTCAGCAGAGCACTGACTAAGATAATTCACACATGTCTCTGTTTAACAAAAAAAAGATCAGGAGTTTTGTTGGTTGTGTGGGTGAGGTGTTTTATTCTATCTGAGTTTTACGTCTTTCAAGCAGGTATTTATTCTCAAGATGACACATTCATGTCTTTTTAGTGAAGTATATTGCTGCAGATGCGGGGCAAAGTACAGACAGTTATATGAGTAGTGGGAACACATCTCTGCCGGTATCACTAAGCAGACAGGATGTGGGGGTGGAGGAAGTGGTTTCAGTTTGACTGAGTTATCTTCTCAGTCACACCTTTTCTTTTGATTATCAGCTGCCAGTTATCAGGTAGGATTCTTCAATGCCGCAGAAACTTAGGCCTAGAACGAGAACCGTGTTATTTTCGGTATACTATCTAAGTGAAAATAAAGGACAGAGTGGGAAAAAGAAGACAGGAGTGAGGAGGTGTTTGGGTGGTGCGAGTGCTGGTTGGTGCGCCCGATCTACTCAAACTCTAAAGTGTGGGAGGCTCTGTGAGCTGGAAGAGGGTCTGTGCTCCACTGAGGTGTGTGGGCAATTCTGACTCTCAGAATCAGCAGAATTACTCCACAGACAAAAAAGGAAGAGAGGTGGTCGTCAGCAGCCACAGTCGATGCTTTAATCATACTGAGGCCCAAGTGTGTGCGCGCCTTCAAGCCAATCCTCAGAAGGCAGGATGAAGGGCCATGTGATGCCTCCCACTCTCAAGCGTATAGCGCATGGCAGGGCTGGCACTAGATTTTGCAGAGCGGGTGGGATGAGCTCAGACATTGGAGGCAGGCACTGGCTGAGAACAAGGCTTAGCAATGGGAGGTGGGTGGTTGGGGGGGAGGGAATGGGATTGGCATACCATTAGCAGAGGTATCAAAGGCAGCAACCCTACTGAAAACAAATCTGTAAATACAATCAGGTAGAGTGGCTTTCAGTCTTTAATGAAGGGGGACTGATTCGAGAATTCTCTGGATGGGATTGAAATATTCACATTATAAACCCATTGAGATGTGTGTTTGCTCTTCATTAAAAATCCGCTATTATAACGAGACAACTGTTTACCATAAGAATCAATATTTATGAGCTATTGTGTTCCTTTAAGGCTTTTAATGAATTTCTATTATGTGAGGGAGGAGACAGATGCATCAGATAAAATGCAAACCAGACTTTCGGATTTGTGGTTAGAAATGAGTTTAGTACATGTAAGAACATGGAGGCTGTGTTGGGCTGCTTGGGAGGGGAAGCTTTCCTAACTACTTCTGTATACATTAGAGCTCTTTGTCGTTTTGAAAAGTGAAAAGAGGTCCCTCATGCAAATTCAAAGGAAATCCCAGGAAAAGGAGTTCCAAGAAAGAAGACAATGCTCTCTGTCTCACTCAGTTTGTTATGGAAAGTGTGTAACATGAGCTCAGAATACACTGCTGAGGAGAAGAAGACACCAAAGTGCCTTTGTCTGCAAACACTTGGCATAATGTGCAGATATAATTCATCTTCAAAACTTAAGTCATTCCATTCTACTAGCAATAGTCTGTGCAGAGTAATAAAAGTTGCAGAAGAGAGTATAATCCACATTATCATCTCCAAAAGCTCAGTCATGAGACTCAGAAGTATACAATTCATCCTGCACATAACAGGCTGAAGAACTTCCACCAGCTGGTGCAGCTGTACAACTACTGTACCTCACACTTATAGATCGTTCATTGAAAAAGAAATAATCATCAAAGACTTTGAGTCTATCAACTTTTGGATTTTGCCATCCCAAAAATCAGTCAATTTTTTCCATTTCAGATCACTGTGACAGCCCATCGCTTCTCTCATCACTGTGCAAAAAAATGTAGGTGCCTTGTGTATTAACATGGTCTCAGAGTGAAGTTAAGTTGTTTCTTTGCCATGTCAATCTGCATGTTAATGAAAACCTAGCAAAATGTTACCCATGCGTGTTTGTGTACTTACTTGGACTTGAGTGTAAGATTTTTAAAAATAACACATTACAGACTCATCTACTCTTTTAACAAAACTGAAGACACCACTTCCCATACTCATGGAGGATTTCACCCGTTCTACAGTTTTGGGTCTTATTTGTCAATTTTTTCACAATTCACCAAATGTTTTTAAGAGATGACACGTCTGGACTGCGTGCAGAGTAGTTAAGCAACTGATTATTTTGCTGCAGAGCCTTGTTGTTGTAATATGTAGAAACCAGTCTATTACGCTGAAATCAGCAAGACCTTTTGTGTTGAGTGAAAAAACTGGTTTTCCATAAGAAGTCATTGTCTGGATGGCAAAACTTGTAACTCCAAAATCTGTATTGTTAAGCATTGATTGCATCCTCTTTCTGTAAATGGGACAGTTATCCATATTTTGACAAGTGCATCCCCCATTGATGCAAAACTTTGAATTATGTACTGATAACACACTAGGAGGTGATCACTTTAGCCTTGAGAATGATTTGATGATTTGAAGAAAAAAAAAGATGAATAAATAATTAACTTTCGATTAGTCAGATCAGAAGACAGTTTTCCACTTCACCTTGGTTCTCCCTCAATGAGCTTAGACCAGGAAAAGGCACATCCTCTCCACCCCAACCGGTCGAGGCAGATGGCCGCCCTCCCTGAGCCGGGTTCTGCTGGAGGTGTTTCCTTCCTGTTAAAAGGGAGTTTTTCCTTTCCACCGTCGTCTTAAGCATGCTCAGGATGGTGAGTGGATCGAAGACTAGATCCAATGCAGTCTGTTGGTTCCCTTAGCTAGGCTATTTGTTATGAATTGGCTTGTATCAATCAATGGATGACAATCAGATTGGCTCAAACTGATTGTCTGTGAAACGCCCTGAGATAACATTGTCGTGAATTGGTGCTATACAAATAAAGATGAATTGAATTGAACATACATGTCTCGCTGGAAGTGGAAATGACATGATCATTCCCAGTCATTTAATTTGTAATCTTAGGTTCTTCTAAACTACTTATAGGCTACATCATAATTCCAAATAGTTTGCAGAACAATGAGAGCTCTCCCCTGGAGGTAGCCTCCTCTTAAGAACAAGAAGATTTGGGGGTTAGTATTTTCTGATTGGTTCTGCCAAAGGGTGGTGGGAAGGGGCTTGTGAATATGTAACTCTTACATAAGGAAAATCTTTGAAATAACATGTAAAATTTCTGAGCATGACAAATCCAACTGCACATGTTTGGAATTGTATCCAGGTGAACAGCATAACAGACCATCCCAACAAAGATTACAGCAGGACACCCCTGTTTGGTATCAGCTTGCTCATTACCTGCAGTTGTGCAACACTATGGATTATGTTGTTTTTCAGTTCCTCACTATACACTGCATGTGTATATATATATATATATATATATATAGATATATCCAAAGAATTCTGTGTTTATAGATGCAGTCAAAGGTGTGGTCAAATAAAAGGTGAGGTAGAAAACATCTGCTGACATGATAGAAAGATGATACCCACACACTTGCATATTGTACTTGAGCCTAAGTTGCTAATAAAAGGCTACTAGCAACCACTCTCCTTGCTTAGCAAACAGATAAAAGCAGGTAGTGATGTTCAGGTCAATTCCTGGCTACTGTCACCTGCTTTTTCACTTGGTCCTTTCCAGGTGGATGGCGACTTGAGCCCCGAGACTCAGCAAGACCCAGTCCTGGTGGTAAGCAGTTAGTGCCTGCTTATTTAGCTTGAGGAGGAGCTGCTATCAGTTGATCCCCTGACAATTTCTTCTCATAGCTTGTACTACACATGCTAACAGACAGCACATCTTAAATAACCGAACAATCTCATCCCATATTAGCCAGGATTTGTTCTTTACAGTTTGAAAGTTCCACTTGGATGTTGTGCACATTCCAGCCTGGGTGCATTGCCTGGAGAGTTTTACCACACAAAAGACTATGTGACAGTGGTCAGGTTGCTGAACAAAAGTTTCCTGAGCAAGTGTTTGAAACTACCAGATAAATAGACTTCCTTTTTTCATGAACATACTAAAACATAATAGGATTAGACTTTTTTTTTCTAAGTTTGGAGTGACATTTGAGGTGATGATACATTGTTTCAATATTGCAGATAAGCCAGAAAACATGCAATGGGTCCTTTAATTGGGCTTTACTTCAGGGACAGTGGTTTTCATAAGTGTTGCTGCTCTTTTGCAGTGATTTCCACCATAGAATCATGATTTTATTAATGTAGCGCAGGATAAAAGCCAAACTTTTACTACCATTTCACTCTGGTTTTCAGCCTAGTCCCACATGTAGAGAGTTTTGTCTGGTTTCTCTGGAATTTTATTGACATTTTGTACCAATTATGCTTAAAGCTCCAAATTATTTGCAGTTTAAATTTGATAAATGCTATTTTGTAACAGTTGAAAGCATTCACAGAGCAGTGAACCATTCCAAGTCTAGACTTTATATGGTAAAAATTATGTTAGTCTTTTTTTATTAGTATCTCAAGTTTTCTGCACATATAATTCTTGAATAAAACAACACGCTGAGTTGTTTTCATAATGCAGCTACTGTTCTCTACATTAAAAGATTAATTAAAGCAGTAATTAATTTCATCCCGAGGCTCTGTGATGACAAATCAATCTGTTAGAATATCATGTTGGTCAGTTTGTGTGTTGTTGAACGGCACTTGTCTTGACATGCTTTCATGCAGAAATCTCTCCCCTTCATTTAACCATTTCAGTCAGGAGAGGACACCTTTCATGAACGCAGTGGAAGATTTTTCTGTGACTTCTGTGACTTGTTCCTCAGCTCGGTGTCAATCCTCCTGCCAACATAAAGGTGTCTCTGGAGAAATAAGGCACTGTTGCAGCTCTCGGCCTGGAATGCTGCCCTGCTTGGCAGCTCACGTGGGATCCTCAACTCTGCAACCCCAAACCAGTTTTGGTGGGAGTATTCTCCTCCTTTTGTTTTGTCTGACTCGTCCAAAAAAGCCAAGACTAATTACATTTTTTCCAGCACACATCCAAGTTTTAAAATTCAGAGTCAGGCTGTTTGAGTTGTTTTTGGTGTTTGACCCAAATTATACACCAGAAAAATCTTATTACTTCAGTGAGTAATAAATCAATTTGACCATGATTTTAAAGACTGCACTTCTAGAAAATTGTTAAAAAATAAATCAGTGCAGCAGAGGCCAAGTTGTAACTGACTTTTAGTGTCCATAGGCTGTCCATATTTTTTTAAACCCCATATTGCTGACAGTAAACTAATAGCATCTGTCTAAAACATGCTCTTTCATTGACTTGGTAAAAATCCACCATAGTTACAAAAGACATTTTATGACTGTTTTCCCAAGCCAATTGCAACTCTCCATTTTGAGTTGACTGACCTTTACGTTAACAGTGTGCTCCTTTAATCGGTCTCATGCAAGTTACGCAGCATTGTGGAAATGCAGCACTAATCTGCTGCTCAACCCATTTAAAGGTGATGGGTAACTTCAAGCACTGACTGAGCTGCAACAATTTAAACGGAAATCATCAGTTTGCTCTGTAAAATATTGCAGCTATATTCGATTATTTGATACATTTGTAAAGTAGTTCCAACTTGTATCGCTTGCCTTTAAACATTCAGTAAAAAACAAGAGAAATATTAAAGCAAACATTTAGCAAAAGTGTGCCGTAGTGCATGAAAAGAAGCTTTTTAAAAAAAGATAAAAAATAAAATTCTCTCCTGATCCCTCTTTGCTGCAAAAGGAAATAACACAGACACACCATGTTTGTAACAATAAACTATTTTTTTTTTCATATTTACATCTGTACCTAATGTGCAAATTAATAATTTAAAGTAGTGTAAAACTCTTAAAGGAATACAAAATCATATCTTACAGTCCTAACATGGTGAGAGTCCATGAACTAGTCACATAGAAACAAAGAGGAGCAACACTGCAGTGTGTACAGGAGAGAGACAGAAGCAAACTGAGGGAGCAGTGGAAATCCTTGGCCAGGACACACTTCGTTAAGGACAGCATGGTACATTATCCAAGCATCACCAGAACAGACAGCAACACAAACACCGCGTCTTTTACAGTAGTCATGTTGAATGAGCAGAAAGCACTTGGAGGCCTGGGGTTTTTTAAAATCCCACTGATTGGTTAAAGCACTGATGATCACAAAGGCTTGAGGTGCTCATAGCAGCAGGTGCTTCTTTTAACGGCCTCTAGATATGGAAGAAGAACAATCTCACACTGGACCGGTGACACGTTTATACTGCAGGTCACCACATAGTGCTATTAGCATGATTGCACATTGTGATGTGTGTGTGTGTGTGTGTGTGTGTGGAGGAAGGAGGGGAAGGGGGTGACACGTAATAACACTTCAGACAATTACACATCAGCCTGCCTTCACAACTCACAGTTCATCTCATCTAACACATCTACCGAGTAGAGTAGTTGACAGGCAACTCAGACAAACACACCATAAACAAACACTGCATATTTGAGAAGCAATTCAACTTACGCATGTTGTTTGGTGTTTGGCACAGAAATATTTTGAGTATTTGGACTGTAATTTGTTCTTTTAAAGAAGCCAGCTTGGCAGTGCTAGTGGGGCGAAAACGTAAAATGAAATCTTGCACAATATTTTGAGTCCAATTCTGACACAGCAAACCCCTCCCAACATGGCAAGAACAGAGGTACACTTAACAAATGACAGTTTTTACCCTTTCATCCTAATCCAACATTACAATCTATAATGCTTACATTTGAATTCCTGTAGATCAAATTTGTTTACAAAAGCACACTGTGACATTCTTTTACAATTTACAAGACATAGTTAACCTACAGTAACTACATTATTGGTGCATAGACAAAATTGGGAGAGAGTGTAGCAAAAATCACCAATTTATTGCTTTAATGTCTAATGTTAATACCCCGTTAAATTTCTTTTGATTGCAAAACAACTACAAATTTTCCACAGAGATTTTGAAGAACCAGGCAGAGGTATTGCATTCAAACTGATTAAAAGAGCTAAAATGTTCCTTCCTGATGAGATGCAAATCTTTTGTACTTCAAAAAAATAAAGAACTTTCCTTCACATACAGAAAAATTACATCACAGAGATGACTTTTACTCTAAAACAAGTAAAAGACTAAATTCAATGAGACAGAAGTAAAAGAAAACATCTGGCCAAAGCTGCTCCCTGTTTCAAGTTCTACTTCCCTCATCATAAAGTAATCTTTACCAAGGGAAGGGTGATGGGAACACGCGAGCATTCTTAAAAAAACAAACAAAAAAAAAACAAAAAATAAATTGGGAAATGTTCGCTTTCGTGTAATTCGAAATGCAGAGCGCAGATGGTGTTGTTCCCTCAAGTCTCCTGTGGCCGTGTTGTGGCTGAAGTAGCGGTGATGGCTATACAGGCCTCTGCATTTTGCTCTCCCTCTCCCTGCGCTTAAGCTCCTCTCTGTAGCAGTACGAACAGAAGTTTTCTGTCTCCGGCCTCCCGTAGAAGGAGCAGTTCTCCCTCTTGCAGCGGCGCTGCTGAAAGCAGTACAAAGGGCTTCCAGAGCTCCGCCCTTTGGTTTTGTCTTGGTTGAGCCAGGTGTGAGACGAGTTGTCCTCATCAGCAAACTCGAGGCAGTCCTGAATGTCTCCCGCATTGAATCCATTTGTGTAAGTGTGGGACTTGTGTTCGCCAGGCATGTTGTAGGCCAGGGTTTCCATGGTGTTAACAGTGCGGATCCCTGACAGGCGAGCAGGGCTGTAACTCTGGGATGAGAGTGTGCGGTTCTGCTGAGGGTAGGTGGCGCATGACTTTAGGGTGCCTACCACAGGTTTATAGGGTTCATTTTGGAAGATGGAGGATTGCATGTTGACATCTTGTAAGTGAATCACGCTGTGCCTTTGGATGGGCGGTGTATGGCTGTAGTGGGCAGACACAGGAACAGGCCCAGTTCGTTTAGCACCAATGCTAGGGGAGGAGTAAGGTGCTGGGGTTGGGGCTGGGTGAGAGACATGGTGGAGAGCTATTGGCGGGGTGAGAGGAGGGACGGGGACAGAAACAAGAGGGGCTGCAGGAGTAGGACTGTTTCTGCCCTGCATCTTGAGACCAAGCAGAGGTTGTGAGTTGTTGTAGGTGTGGTGAGGCAGGATGGGAGAGCAGCTCTCTGGAGGTGAGCTGTCTGATCTTTCCCTCTGGAAGACACTCTCATGCTCAGGGTTCTTCACAGCCACCTCATTAGTGGCAGGGGGCTTCTTTTCACCCTCCTTCCTCTTCTGCTCCTGCTCCTGACTGAAGCGCTCCTGCGCGTTTGTCAGATAGTAGCTGATCATCTCTTCGTGAAACTGGTGCCGATGGCTGGTGAGCAGAAGCCCTGCAAAAATGAACTTGCGCTCTCCCTGCATGGCAGCCCGCAGGATGTTGAGACTGAGCTTGACATCTGTGCTGTATTTCCAGTTTTCCAAGGTCTTGTCCCCAGAGCTTCTCCCTGAACTGTCCTGTCTCTCAGTTGGGGATGAGCTGGAGGGTCTATCCCTGTCTGTAGGGGAAGGACTGGTGGCCTTCTCAGAGGAAGTGGAGCTTGTAGACTGGCCCGACTCCTCCTTGCTTCCCTTGGTTGCCTTAGACTCCTTCTTTTTTGCCTTTTCCCCTCCGTTCTCCCCATTACGACCTGAGCCAGAGTTCGATTTGTTCATTTTCCCGTGCACAAGCCCTCCTAGACCCCCCATGTTCTTCTTTAGCTTGATACCCAGTGTTTTGCTGAAGCTTCCTAGTTTGTTGGCTACAGAATCAGCCCGGCTCTTGTCCTTGTCTTTTCGCTGCTTGTCTTTGTCCTTCTCCTTGCTGGGCTTGCCAGTGTTGACGTTAGAATTGCTGCCGACAGACTCGCGGTCAGAGTCCATGGACTCAGCGAGAGACTGGACATCCTCACCTGCAGAGGCTGTGGGAGACTCTGGCTGAGCCAAGGGAGCCTGCATAAAGTCAGACACAGAAAAACCAAAGAAAATATAGAATGAAAATTAAATTCACAATTCAGAAGTTGGTTAAGAAGTATCCCCCTCATGAAAAAACCCTCCAAAAAAGAAAATTCTGAAAGAACTTAATCGCCCATTTTTGATGACACATAACCAGTACACACATAAATACCAGCGATTATAGCATTCTGACAGTAGATAAAACTGATTGATTGGACTCTGGGGTTTCAGGAACATCTGGAATGAGGGAGTCTCTCCAAAGCTAAATTAACCATGACAAACACAACACACATGCGAGAGAAACACTTACCCTTGTTTCAGATGGGATTCGGATCCATGTTACATTCATGTAGTTGTGCAGCAGGTTGAGTTTGGCCTCCAGAGACAAGATAAGACTGTGGAAGAACACGTATCCATCATCAACAGGAAGTTGTATGATACATTTCACAAATTAGGCTTTTAAGAAAAGGTTAATGGCATTTTCTAAGCAGGTATCATGTTTCAGAGGTCACTGAATTGAAACAAATTGGCTACTAGTCACAAGTTGAGCAGCAGATAAACAATGCTTGCATTGCAATAATATAGAGGAGGTATTAGGAGGTGATTTGAGCATCTTTTCTATGTGTGTCCACATTGTTCATATTGCAGCTTGTTTAAGGATAAGCTAAACCCCTGACTGGAAGGAATGTGAAACAGAACCCCTTACATAAACTCTGTTAAACTCAGAGAGGGTGTTGCTGCTTTAGAGAGGCCATTCCTGGGAAACACGATGGATGACTGACGTGACTCACGATTTGTTCTCTCACTACTCACTCTTTGAAGTGACCTGAGCCCAGATCTCATAATCAGAGTTAAATCCCCCACACAGAGCCTTGTGGGTGGACTGACAGAACTGCCTTGGCCTGCAGTTTTCACTCCCTCACTTTCCGTGGAGTGCCCCTGTGTGATTTGTTGATAAGCATCACCCGATGATATAGTATACAGGACTTACTTGGCTAGCTTGGTATTATCATTGTCGTCCCTCCCCCACTCCCAGTCTCTGCCAGGGTCTACGGCAAAATGGAGCGCCAGCAGCTTGTGATCCGAGTCGGTCAGAGGGATAACAGCTGTAAGAGATGAGATTATAAGAACATCAGTTTGGTCCAGCTTTACAAACAGAAACAACATTGCATGCTACCGTTCCTCTTGCAAGCAAACACGACAACATAATACCACAGTGTCTGTCAGTACAGAGAAAAGCATCCTGGGGGCATATTTGATCTTCCAATCATTTCTTAGGCAGGAAAGTGACTGTCACCAGTGCAATTCTTCCACACAGAGAAGAACTGAAGTCAAACTTGATTATTTCTGTTATAACACAGTCTACTTTTGCCTTTTGAATGATGAGGAAAATAAAAAAAAAAAAAAAAATCAGGTTTGTCATAAATCTGGAGCATTCAGACGCTGAATATGATAGGACTTAATGATACAACACAACCACTGAACAGTGCTCGTGGCTCAAGAAGAGTTTACAAAGTCAAGACTGGACTCCTGACATCTGAACATCGGCACCAGCATGAAAACTGGACACTCTGGTGACTTTTTTGACAAGAACTGTTCTGTGTTACTATTTTGCCGAACCTCCTCGTTTACTTCGTTAAAAACAGTTGAATTATTTCCAAAAGGAATTAAAAAAAAAACTAAAAACCCAACTCAACATCTCACAGAATAGAATAAGAAGACCAAAAAAACACATTTTCAGATACCGAAAATAAACAGAATACACAGTACAAGTTCCTAACAATGTTTTCTGTTGGGCTTTTAAACCTCAGGGCCACAGTAGCTCAGGGCTGCACACCATTATTTGGTTTAGTAATAGACACAGTGGTGTGGGATAAAACCTGCTGAAATAATTTACATTCATCCTCTGATATGATCAGCTACTCACAAGCAGGAAGAGGTTTTCAACACTAATCAGTGGACACACAACATAAAACAGGCACCTACCCGGGCTTCCTCTCGTGGGAAACGTGCTCACAGTGTACACAGCGCAGGCGTTTACAGTACATGTTTTTTGTGAGAGTGTGTGGGTGCCGCTTTAAAACAACAGTACAAGGAGAACTAGCTGGGCCTCACATGACAGCTCTCCTCAGGCTACCTAGTGTGGGGGCTGTTGTCCACATGACTACAGAGAGACGCAGGCTGTTCAGGCTGAGGACATTCCAGCCTTCACTGTCAGACCCAGATGGAAGACTCAGTCTCTTCCTGGCCTCATCAATTCTTCCATTGCCAATAGGCTGCTGTGCTCTGCAGGCTTCATGGGGACATAGATCCCTAGCAGCACTCTCTTCTCCTGTGTCCAAGAGGACACTGCAGGTCAAACTCTAAATGCACTGTGATGCCACCTAACAGACATTGTCCGGCCACACCCTTTCTTAGAACATCACTAAAAGCACTAATGACAAACAAGGTTTTGTCTAGAAATCTGTCCTTATATGTCAAGTTCGTCCAGCCAAAACGCCAAATTACAATTCATTTTACACCAACTCTGTAAAACAATTCTTGACCTGCAGCTACACAGTCAAACAGTGACAAGAGCCCTGGCATGGCAGCACTGTAAACTGAGAGGAAAAATCGTTTTCTTCAAGAGGGGCCTTTCCAAGAACAGTCTTGCCCAGAAAATTCAGTCGTAATCACAAACACACACACGCACACACTGGCAGGCAGAAGACAGTGAACCAGCTCCCACTCAGTTCCCACTCGGGTCATGCAGCAGGCAAGTGGAGGTCTGTGAGGTGGCGTCCTGGCTCCCACTATGCAGCTGTCCTCCCTTTCTTGCCATTATAAAGTGCTGTGTGTGCTGTTGTTCCTACTTGGAGCCGGTCCAGATTCAGAGATTCAACACTGCCAATTGAGCTCTGGGGTACTGAAGTGTGCTGTAATGTATTTACTATCACTGTTGGCTGCCTTGTTTTGTTGTCCTTGAATGACCAATTCCCATTGCTTATGCATGCATGACATCATAGTCTTCTGTGGTATGTGAGCTGTGTAGTCGGCTACATAGCAGCTAGCCTGCCATGCTGTGCTCGGTTTGCAACTTGATTCAGGAGGGATTCAAAGAGAGAGAAAACTTGGGTGTAACCTGTGAGGAAACAGCTGTTGCAAATGAAGCTTTCTCAGCATATATTCATCAAATTTGCCTGGACATAAACATCATCTTTTTTTTTCTTTTTTTTCTCTTTTTGCCTTTTTTTTGGTTTGAAAAACAAGAACTACAAATACATCATAACTTGTATCATGACAACAGAATCCGGGTGGATTCTACCCCTTCTTTCACCCCGTTAGGAAGACAAAGCCACCTATCAAAAGGTTTGATCCACAGCAGGAACACTCAGCCAATGTTTCCTCCGTAGTGGGATTCAAGAACAATTTGTACAACTGGAATATGTACAAATTCAAATTCCTGACTTTGGTCAGTCTGCACAGCTGCAGATTTACAGGGTCCAAATCATGGGAGCAAACAGCAGCCGTGCATTTTAACAAGCCTGAGAAGATTTTAACAGCAGAATCAGGGTGGCAATTATAGGCGCGCTGCATCTGAAGTCAGACAAAAACACAGCAAATAGACTTTCAGCAGTGATTGCTATACTGACTTACTTACTCTGACAGCATGGTGAGTATAACACTGGGTGTATTCAAATGAAAGAGATGTGACCCCTGACCAAAGCTGGATGGTTACACCACACTCTTAGGTAGGTGGTCTCTGTATAAAAGACGACCGTTTTCTTCATTTAGAAGTTTAATGATGGAATGCCAAAGAAAACCTGGAAGTGTTTTGGTATTGAGACCAGAGCTTGAAATAGCTCCAGAGTTTCCAGAGGGTCAATTCCTCTCATACGTCGTTTGACCACAGAAGCACAAACAACCTGATGAAAGGGAGCAGCATTTACTGAGGAGCTAGTCATTATCACGGGGCAGGTGAACAGCAGCGGACTGGATAGGAAACACAGCCATGGGCTCTTGGTTCACCTGAGAGCCCTTTGAGAAAACTAATTGATGGCTCTTTTGGGATGAGCTCATAAAAACAGATGTAAAAGAAAGTTTTGATCTCAAAGCAATAACCTCTGGCTGCATTCACCCATCCCATGTTGTTTTTTCATCATCCATCATCAATGTAGCCCATAAAAGGAGCAGCATAATCTGTCTGTGAGATTTAGAGTCAGGTTACTTGGAGGGTCTCCGCTATAATCTTCCACACAGAGGGCTGAAGAAAGAGCCAGTATTCTAACCCAGCCTATGACACCTGAACACACACAAGGCCAGCAGTCCTTCAGATGCTCTTTGCTGAACAGGGGGGAAATTAACAGCAACCATCCACCTGAGACATCCACACAGTGGCCTGACTGTCAGGAGAGAGGGTTGGTTTGTCGGGGCCCCAGTAGCCCAGGACCCTGCCCATATGCGGTGATGTGGTGAGGGCTTATGGGCGGGCCGGGGCGACCCTGCCCTAATTGGCAACGGAAGATTAGGCCCGCCTGTCTGGCATCTGTTCAGAGATACAAAAAGCAGCATGGCAACTCTTCTTGGAATCACACTTTATGCATTTGCAGGTGTGAAAGAGTCTTAATCTGAATGATTGCTTTGTGATATGGCTTGACATACGAATGCACTGTGTTAGAGGCACAAGTGTTTTCAAAACATCCCGAAGAGAGACTGCAGACTTTCTGATCTTATCACAGGACACAGTGTACCCAGATGAGAAAGTACAGCCATGGAGCGGCATTGTGTCTGAGCTGCACCAGGTTATTTGAACATATGCACCATCTGGTGGACGAGAAGAGAAACCCCACGTTTCACACTGATACACCCACTGCAGTGCTGAGGGGTTGGGTGTTCTGGGGCAAGCTGGCTTTGATGTGCTGCTGGGACATTAAGGGGTTGATTTCAAGGCAGAGGTGGCAACTCAGTAATCATGTGTGTCTGCTAGACTAGAGCGGCCATACGCTGACTTCATAACTAGGTTGTAGTTTATCTGCAAAGAAAAACACCGTACATTTTCAGGAAAAAAAATAGAGAAGTGGAAGGGGGAAGACATAGAGGAAGAAAGAACCCATTTGCGTAAGTGTGTCTTTACTTGAGAGTGAGAAACATAGACGGAGACAGATTTGGCCGGCTGCCCACGCAAATGACAAGTGAGTTCCACCCACTAAGCCAGACACAGAAGAGTGCCGTGACTGCTAAGACTGGTTGTCAAGGAGATCCACTCTATTTGTCAGTTAAAGGAACTCCATCTGAGGAATGCTCTGACCTCGAGAAAAAGCAATGCATCCGGAGTGGGAGCACTGGCATCTGAATGGGCAAAACAAAACAAAAACAAGTCACTCAACACAATAGGAAATCTGCTCTCCCTAGCCACAACTTAAGACAATCAATATGTTCTGCAGAGCTCCATTTTGCAAACTCCTGTGAAAAAGGGAAACACATAAACAGACTAGCATGAGAAAGAAACCTAACAAACAGCACTTGAAAAGAGAAATGCACTGCTGGTAGAAATAAGAAGCAGCATGATGTCCACTTTCCTCCACACTAGCCACTCCCTGCTTGATGCTGCCTGAACTGGCCTGGTTTAATAATGGATCACAGGTAATTAGACTGATGTGTTATACATTATTCACCTTTAGCGGGACAGGCAAACCCCTCTAACCCTTACTCTTGCAGTCAACCCACAAGATTAAAAGCAAAGACTGCTGAGTTATTGCATATCATGGCAGCTGAAACTTTGGGCCTTCGAACAGGGAAGGTTAAGGAAAGATTTCCATGAAACCTGAGGTTGTCAACAGCTGTTTTCCTGTGAAGACTGTATATTAGTTTTGTGTTGCTGGACATCAGCTTACCTTGCTCTCTCTGCTGGTCTCTCTGCTCCATGGACACCAGTGCGGAGAAGTGAGCCTGATCGTAGGCCAGGACCAGAGGGGAGCAGTGACAGCGGCTTGGAGGCACCTCCAGCGGCAGGTAGAGCCCTCCAAATGGGATGGGAGCAAAAGCTGGAATTCAATGAAGAACATGGCAGTGTCACTCTTTACTTATCCTACAGTGCAATGAGGAGGTCATGCCAAGATGTGGTTCATCTACCTTCTCCTCCTGAGTCTCTGAGCATCGTGTCAGCTACCACTACAATCGGCCTGCGCAACACATGGGCCAGCACAAACACATGGAACTCCTCCAAACTCTCATAGACTGGATCCTCAGAGTTATCCACCCTAAAGAAAAACACAACACCACAGAGGGACATTGCTATATCAAATGTCCATATTAATTCTGTGCAAGTTTGAGCTGTGTATTTGGATTTATTTTGCACTTTGACAGGACAACTACATCCATATTTTCATGGATGTGTTTGAATAAAAGAAAGCTGGAAAGGGATAACGGGAGAGAGGGGAGGCAGAGCTCTCAAGCATGCAACCACCAGGGAACCAGAGGATGTGGAACAATTAAGTTGTCAGCCACACAAACAACCACACACTGCCAAATTCACTCTAATAAAGAGCCTCTTAATATGTGAATCCCACTCAACCTATTCGGAGGCTCATCTCACACTAGGACCATCAAACATCCCTAACCCTATTACTATATTACAGTCAAACTCGATGAGAGGTACAAATCTCCAGACGAAATGACTAAATTGCTCTCTTGAAAGGGATATTTTCAGTGATGGAGGGCTTTGTACTGAACAAGTCATGTAAAGATATTGTGCTGTTGCTGTCAGCAGAGTATAGTTTTTGTATAGATTGTTATTCATATATGTCAAATGATTGACTTTGATTGCATCAAAAAGGTATTTTGATTCAATACTTTTCTGCACACAGTTGTTTTTACTCCCCCAAACGAGCTGCTAATGTCAACGTGAGAACATCTGCATGTTTATTTCACAGACAAACCACAAGACTTCTCTGTGTAGGAAGAGGAAACCAGAGTTAGTTTCCAATCCGCCTCTGTAGCATAAAAAAAAAAACCACTCTTACGTATATTTACGCAACTTGCTGCAGCTAAAAGTAACCCCCAGCTCACGGGAGGCTGTTACAGCAGAAATAATTAGTGCAGGTGGCAGCCAGTAGATGGCACAGTCTTAAATTGTTATTTTGCATGAGGGAGGGGGGGCGGGGGTGACAGCAGTTTGCAAGAGAAGCAGTCTGAGAGAGAACAGAGTGGGAATTGGGAGTTGGCCTTGTGCTGGGCTTCAACACACAGAACTATAAAACCCAGCAGGAGAGCTGTAATGTGTGGTGTTGGATGAAAGCTACATAACCCGCCACTGCTGCTCTCTGTCACTCTCTTTCCATCATGCAGCGATTATAGTGCAATTAATGCAGGGCTCTGGTTGAATGATGCAACATGTGAGGAGTCTTGGTAGTTTAACACAAATATGCTTGTGGGATTTTTAGGGATGCGAGTTGGAGACCTTACCCTCCGCTGGTGTTCCCATTTTTGCTGAGATGAGTGCGAGGTTCACTGGAGGCCAACTTCAACAGCTCGTTCCACTCTCTTTCCCACTCCACCTCAGTGTATACCAGCCCCGACTACACCAAAACACACCCCAAAAATTTAAATTCAGATTTGCATGTACACTGCACACCAACACAGTCACTATTATTGGTCTTTTTGTTTTGTTTTTTTGCCATTAGCATCTTATTTAAAGCTGTTTGGATTTGTACACATGGACAGTTTCTCTGTACATGTTATATTAATAGATAATTGGAGAAAAGTAGGTTGTCCTGCAGCGTAGTCCCTGCCCACACTCATCAGAAAGCTGTGTTTCATGGGGTGTGTCTTGAATCACTAGGCTGCCCAGATGCCTTGGGCCTTTTTAAATCACAAGCATCTGGACTACTTCTTTCCTGAGCTATCTTGGATGACACAATTTTTCTAATAGATTTTTAAATACTTTAATCCATGAACATCAGGAGAAGGGAGAGGAAGTGCAGAGGATTTGACAGTATTAGCAGTGTAGCTACAGTACTAATGCACACTTGCTATCAGCAAAAATCCAAAAGTGCTGCTCAGCAGTAAAGCTAAAACCGGTGCTTATAAACTTCCTCATATTAATGTGTCATCCCTGAAAGATGGCGTTATGCATTTAAAAAGTGCAGGTAAAAAAGATGAATCCTTTCTCCACCTCCTTGTTCTGCTGGGTTTGCTGCCACCTCCACCTCCTCTTCAGAGCATCTCTTTCCGCTCCGCTCTTCATCATGGTGTACAGAGATTTCCTCAGCATCAAGTCTCTATCATGGAAGCCCCACATCCCTGATCAACACAAAAACATATGACATGTCATTGCAAAAATGTGATTACGTTTATGAAACAACAAAGCCAACAGGGCTGACTGAAACAAGATGTTGTTGATATTAAATATGCTGAGATTATGCTCATGCTGTCATTCAGAGATGACATCAGCTCTTTCGTTAAAAATGTCTTCAAGAGACACATCTTGTCAGTGCAGATTACATTAACTCTGGCTCTGCTGTCCCTCTGCAGCTCAAGCAGCCCTCACACTGGGGAGACAAGAATCTCCTTTAGCACATACCTGAAGATGCTGTCATCTCTTAAACCCAACAGCTGACAGTGTCCTGCAATGTATTAGTCTTTTATTCCTCTCCCCCTTTCACTTATTTAGCTCCTTTCTCACTCCATTTTCTTGAGTCAGCAGCTGTGACACAGCACTGACTGCTTTTCCGCAAAGACAACAGCATGCAGAGGATGATATTATGGATTTCACAGTGAAAAAATAGCTCACCCAAAGAGGCAGCATGCAGAAGGCAGTTCCCATCCCCTGTGGTGGCCAGAGGAAGCAGCTTCTTACAGCTAGTGCACATGGTCGACCACCAGTTCAGACGACCTGAAAAGCCCAGCCAGTACATCATGAGGACCCTTTTTCAAATGAGATCTATACAAAACTGAAGAACTGAAACAGAAGGATACATTTTAAAATCAATCTTCAAGGCAGAGTTGAGTGTGCTTGTGCAGTCCACATAGTGTCTCACTGGGGATTTTGTGTTGCAGACCCACAACATGAATAGTTCATAAACATTTCTACAATGAAAAAAATATAGCCTGCAACCTAGAGAGACATCTTAATAGAGGTCTTTAAAACATTTGATCATTTATAACAAAATTTAAAAGAATTGAATTGAGCAAAATTGAAGACCTGCATACAGAATACAGATTCATAACTTTATTAAAGATTAAAAAACAAACAAAAAAAAGAAACATTTATCTAAAACTGCACACTGCTGCAGAGCTTCTTGTTCTCTTCTCTCTGAATACCACCTGAAAGATCCAGTGTGCTCTGATTGGTCAGGTCATAAGAGTGCAAGATAGCTACTCTCCTTTAGCCATTATCCATTAGTCCATTGGGCAGGAAGTATACATGTGTTAAGCATCAACTATAAACAAGCTTTTTTAGGCAGATAAAGTGAAAGTCTTACAAGATAACTCTTTTTTATGTGAATTCAGAGTTTTGTAACTTTGCAGCTCCTTAGTGCAGGAAAAGCAACATAACATATTGGACAGTAAGGAAATTCAATTCTGTAAAAAGGTATAAAAACAAGAAATGCATATTCCAACTGTAGGTTTCATGAACAGAAAGTTCATTCTAAGTAGAGAACTCATCTTTTGGGCAAATTTTTACTATATTGTGGAAAGATTGTAATGAGCTTTCAAACATCAGCTTTAGTAGCTGTACTAGAAAAGCCTCAATACAAACCACTTTGGTGCACTAACAGGTATTGAAAAATGTGTGTCTGTACACTTTACGTGTCCATTATCTATGCATTCTAGATTAGTCTGTAAAATTAAACTTTAAAGGTAATTCTGCCCGTATAATTTCAGCACCCCTCAGATAGGCAGTGATCATCAGTGATCCAAGTGAAATAAAGACAACATTCCATATATTCTATAAAAAATTATATTCACCTGGGAATTCAGCAGACAATATTTGCAGATTATTCACTTTGATCAACATCTCTCAGCAATCACAAATTAATGCAATTATTACATCACTGGACGCAGAAAAAACATCTGACAAAGTTAACTGGTCATTCTTGTTTCATACCCTACATAGATTTGGATTTGGGGAGCCGTTCATTCATTGTATGAAAATACTACACACTTCACCCAGAGACACCATCACGACAAATGGAATAACTTCACCCACATTCCCTCTTCTCCAGGGAACACAACACGGACGTATACTCTTTCCTTCATTATTCGCAATTTTCATCGAACAACTCACAAAAACAATCCGGCAAAATAACATGATTCAAGGAATTAAGTCTGCGAACACACAAAATAAGTTTATATGCTGACGACATTTATTTACACTTACAAGACCCCATCCATTCAATGCAGGAGACATTCACAATCATCGATAACTTCTCTAAAATCTATCTATCTAATTATAAATTAAAATGGAATAAATCCACCCTACTTCCACTGTTAGACAATGCTTGGGATTCTGCAGCTCAGACCTCACTTTCATCACTGAGGGTTGGAAATATAAAATATCTGATTATCAATATTTCCCCCAGGCTGTCAGAGTTATTTCCACTCAAACTCTTAGAACAGTACAAGATAATCTAAAACCCTGGTCAAGCCTCCCACTCTCACTTTAGGATGCATAGCAACTGCCAAAATGAACATTTTACCGCAAATAAATGACTTTTTTCAATGCTTCCTTTAACTCCAACAGATAAATGGTTCCAGGCAATTAACAGTTCAATATCATAGTTTTTCTGGAAGATCAAGTATAACCTTCAAAAAAATAAACCTCAAGGCAGACGAGGAGCCCCAATCTTTTATTTTGCAAAGCAATTACAATATATAGTAAAATGGTTAAATCCAAACAATAATACTGTTTCATAGATAAATCTAGAATAGACATACTGACTAAGTCTCAAACTATCAGATCTACCATTCCTCAACACCTCATTTAAAAATCACAACTGTTTTAAAAACACCACCATATCGACAACTCTGACAGCCTAGTGGAGAATCCTTAGAATAAGTAACTCCACCACTACACCCTGTAAGTTCACCCCATGATGGCACAAATCCTGATTTTCACCTCTGCAAGACATCTATTCACTTTCACACATGGGACAAATAAGGGGATTACACACCTCTTCAATAACAATAACTTCATGACTTTCCAGGAATTATCTCAGAAATATGCAATTGAAAACCAACCGTATATTTGCTTTATACACATTAAACCAATCATTAGAAGAAAAAAAAATGTTTTTACCCCTCCACAAATATCAGAGGAAATAATTAAAGACAATTTAAATAAAATCTAAATCATATAAATTATTAACCAAAACAGATAATACATGTTCCACAAGTTAAATGGAATCAAAACATATCCCCCCCTTACCTCAGAACACTGGACCAACATCATCTGTAATAATGTATTCACGATGACAACAAACACTAATTTACAACTCATTCAATATAAAGCCATTCATAGAACTCATATCACTCAACATAAAGAAATATTAAATGGGACTTGCAACTACTGACATTTGCTCACAATGTATCATGGGTGTTTCTGGCAACTTTTATCATGCCTGGGTGTACACACCAGTTCACAACTTCTGGTCAACAGTTACACAAAAACTTTCAGATGTTCTGAGCTGTAGAATCCCCCTCTCTCCATCCGTATGCCTGCTGGGAGACCTGAACACAATACACCTACACACCAGATACAATGACGGCTTACTAGTTTCTCTAGCTATCACCAAGAAAACAATTCTACAAAACTGGTAATCCAAAAATACACTTAATCTAAATTATATTGGAATAATCTGTTAATAGAATACATAACTTAAATCACAGCTTGCCATTACAGTGACATACCATCCTTCAGGGAAAATTGGAGACCATTCCTCAACCATTTTAACCTTGACCCCAACTGAGGCTGATGCCATGCACATTCTAATTAAAACAATATCACTGCATATATTAAAATACACACATTAATTTACAACAAGAGGCACATTTATTTATTCATGGTAATAATACAATTGCTGACAATTATTTGATTATATCCCATACATCGATTAAATTACTATTATTTGACTTTATTTCATATTATTTTATTGCTGTTATTATTTTATATCTGCTGCTATTATTGCTATGATCATTCTTTTTATTTAGTTTTCACTCATTTAGATTTAGATTTTCATTGTCACAATGATGATGGTGACCACTGTTATTATTGTTATGATCATTATGATCATTTTTATCATTACCATTATAAATAGTATGATGGAAGTAATGGTAACACTCAATATTGCTCTGTTTGCCCTGCAACCCTATGAGTGTTGTGGTTCTTGTGGGCAGGTTTCAGAGTGTATGGTGGGGCCCTGGCTTAAACACTCAGTTTATTTGAATCCAGGTTAAAGGCTCTCCAGGCTCTCTGCTGCATTTGAATATTTTTTATTCAAAAGCCCAAATCTGCACTGTTTCTTTTAAGCTTGAATTTTTTAACTTGATCATGTTTTTAATACTGTTTTTAATCTAATGTCCATTCTTTCACCTTTTTCTCTTGTTTTTTATTTTAATTTACCTTTGTACACCGCTGTAATGTTTTTAATGTTTTATGTAAAGCACTTTCAATTGTCTTGTACATGAAATGTTGTATACAAATAAACTTGCCTTGCCTGGCCCCTTTGGTGCTCCGGGTCCAGGCGGTCACCATACTAGAATATCTTTTTAATGCATCATATTAGTCAGGTCACAAAGATAAGAGAAAAAAAAAAAAAAACCCTCATATACAATCACATATAGAACAGGGCAAGCATGGCGTGTGACTGCTGGACTTGGGTTGGTCGGCACGGGGATAGCAGAGGTCTGAGGACCACTCAGGCCTTGCCACCTGCAGGCTTCCACCTGGAACCAGATCAATGTTTCACGCCATGTCATATTTTATTGCAACACATTAGCTTAGGACTATTAACACATTAGCTAGGTTAGAGTGGGTATTCTGGTGGTGGCCTGTCTGGGTGGATCTTATGGGTGGCCAGGGCGCTTGGGGTGTCTTGGGCCCTGCATCACATTCCCTTGTTGATGCTCATTCTGGGCATGTCCCCAAGGTTGTGTTTGGTAGGGCAGAGACACAATAACACAATTATTTATTTACCTTTTTGTTCTTTTGATGGTGGCGATGATAATGATGGTAATTGTACTATTATTATTATTATTACTATTATTATTATTATTATTATTAGTAGTAGTAGTAGTAAAAATAGTGGCAGTACTTAGATTTTGTTTATTTTTTGTTCATTTATTCTACTTCTGTGTGTATTAAGTGTTTTGTTATTTGTTATTATTATTATTATTATTATTATTATTATTATTATTATTATTATTATTATTATTATTATTATTTATTTTTCATTTTGATATTTTTTGTCAACAGGTTTATGGCACTCCTGTACATAGACACACATTTATTTAATCTTTTTTTTTTCATTCTGAAATGCAACCAACAATCTATTTATTTTGCCATCAGAATTTGATAAGTTCCGGTTAACTTCATTTTCGTGTTATTATTACAATTGGACACAGCACAATTGCACTATATAAACAAACACACTAATTTCACTCTTTGGACAATAGAAAATAAAAAGAAAAAAATAAGAAACTTCTGGTATTCATCAGCTTTAACTAAACAGAATCCCTATATCTGACTCCCATTATCCTCCTTAAAGAGCCCATATTCTGTGAATATACAGATTCATAACTTTATTAAAAGGCTCCAATAAATGAAATCTACGTGGTTTAAAGATTAAAAAAGAAAAAAAGAAAAAACATTTATCTAAAACTGCACACTGCTGCAGAGCTTCTTGATCTCTTCTCTCTGAATACCACCTGAAAGATCCAGTGTGCTCTGATTGGTCAGGTCATAAGAGTGCAAGATAGCTACTCTCCTTTAGCCATTATCCATTAGTCCATTGGGCAGGAAGTATACATGTGTTAAGCATCAACTATAAACAAGCTTTTTTAGGCAGATAAAGTGAAAGTCTTACAAGATAACTCTTTTTTATGTGAATTCAGAGTTTTGTAACTTTGCAGCTCCTTAGTGCAGGAAAAGCAACATAACATATTGGACATTCAATTCTGTAAAAAGGTCTAAAAACAAGAAATGCATATTCCAACTGTAGGTTTCATGAACAAAAAGTTCATTCTAAATAGAGAACTCATCTTTTGGCCAACTTTTACTATGTTGTGGAAAGATTGCAATGAGCTTTCAAACATCAACTTTAGTAGCTGTACTAGAAAAGCCTCAATACAAACCACTTTGGTGCACTAACAGGTATTGAAAAATGTGTGCCTGTACACTTTATGTGTCCATTATCTATGCATTCTGGATTAGTAAAACTGAACTTTAAAGGTAATACTGCCTGTATGATTTCAGCACCCCTCAGATAGGCAGTGGTCTCCCAAAAAACACTTTGAATTTGTTCCTTTTACTGTATTTTCTGCCTCTGCTTCATCACCACCTTGCCTACATCCCTGTTTGAAAGATGACAGTTTTACAGCCCTGAGCACACTGAGTCACAGTGCTCTGAGATTGGAGAGATCTGACTGGTTCATTTATTTAACAACAGTAATAACACAGGACATTCAGAATGATTTAGCTCTGAGCTGAACTGTGATCAAATTGCAGAAGTGTTCTCCATTTCATCTTCATTTTACCTTTTTGTGTTAGTTATCCAAGTTAATTTATTGGAAAGTTATTCCGCAACCACTTCCCATGGCTTTTTATAATGTGACGTTAAAGAGTGAGCCACATGCACTACACATGGACAATTACGGTTAAAAATTAACCAGCCATAAAGTGAGGCTAATGCACAACTGGTTGCTTGACTTGATTGGGCCTTTTTTAATTGTACTAATACACATCTCATGGAAGCATGTAGTGCTCCTAATTTGTGAGGCATTTAGTTTGGATTCATTTTGTACCTGTGATTTTTACAACTCGAAAGACTTTAATTATCACCAGAGGATCAAATTCCATTTTACTGTTGAATAAATGGTTTAAAACACAGCAACTCTCTTATTTATGTTTAGATGTTAAAGTGAATATACCTCTTGCATAGCTGTTCTCAGATTGTGAATCAGAATTAGGGAAGCTGTGAGGAAGTGTGCTGGTAGATTTGAACTCCTTTAACTAGCTTCTCTTTCATTTCAAAGCATCAGCTGGGGTATGAATCATTTGGGATGTGAAATGCTTTGAATTAGTTGTTTTTGTGTTTCTTCCAGATGATGCTGCTCTGATCTGCTCAGCATCACCCTCACCCAGTACATCTGTCTGCATTACTGACTCTCACTGGCATTTACCATTGCTGCTTCTCTGTGGGGCTTCAGGGGTTTAATGTAATCCAAATGGGTAATGCAGGGAAATGCATGGGATTTTCTTACATATATCTCGTATCAGTTGCAGAAGAAGTACTTTAAATGAATTTATTACACCCTAAAGTACTTACCAGCCTGCTCTAGAGCCATCATGGTGGACTGCTCTATCAGATCTCTCTCTATGAAGCTCCTAAAGTCCTCGCTGTAGACGCTGAGGTCTGGTAGCTGGAATGTGTAAATGGGCATCTCAAGAGGGAACTGCTCGCTAGTACACTCACTGGCCACCTGCAGCCGCGCCAGAGAGACGATAGCAGAGCTGGCATGGGAGATCCCGCGGGACAGACGCTTCTCTAAAAGGGAGTAAAAGGAGGTATTGAATGGATAAGTTTGAAGCAGATGCTCAAAGAAAAAAAACCTCTGATGTCACTAGTGTCAAGATTGTCCTGCTACCTTGCGCATTATCCTCCTGCTTCTGGGCACACGGCTTGTCGATCTTGCTGACATGGGTGGGCGTGTCACGCGTCTCTGGCTGCTTGTAGTAGCGGCCCTCGTTGAAGACCTGCGGCAGGTTGGCAGTGTGGACCTGCCTTAGCTCCTCGTAGTCATTTAGAGCAGCACTGAGGTCCCAGTTTTTACCTGCAGGACACAAGTGAAAATCTGACTTGGATGACAAACACAGAGATTGATGCTGTTTGATCATTTAATTTTGGTTTTTCAGATTTTTATAGAAGAGTGAGTCACTAAATGTTTCCATACATCTAAAAGTTTGTGCAACAAGACACTGTGCAGTGATGTTTACGGTAAACAGGGTTATCTTGAGGTAGGTGATACCCAAAGCAGTTGATGAAGAGAAAAACTGACATACACTGCAAAAAAAAAAAAGAAAAAAATGCTGAGTATACTAAAGATTAGCCTGTTTCCCTTAAAATTAAGACACTTGATATTTTACACAAGCTTTTCTGGCTTTATGTCTTTTAACGAAATCAAGAAAATGCCCTCAGACCTTTAAAATGGAAAAAAAAAACGTGACTATAATGATCTACAGCTTAAATGTAGGACTTTTACCTCAGAACAACATGGTGAATCATAGGAAAAACAAGATACTGAGCTTGGGTGGTGCCACAAAAATGAAGACAGCAAGGGGAGACAAAACCTTTAGCAAAGTGACAGTAAAATCCCAATGTTCACACACAGACTCCCACAGTTGTCTCCTCTGGGTACTGTCTCTAACATAAAATCCCCTCCAGGTTTAAGAGACACAAATCAGTCTTTTTATATCTCAGTGTGACTTCTAACTGTGCCACAGGAACAATCTGAAAACCAGTCCTTATTAAATGAATAATATATAAAAAAGAAACAACCATCTATAAACATGGCATGGAACCTGAGCACGTTTGTGAGACGGGATCCTTGGACTTCCAGACAGAATCACTGTTAACAGTCTGAAAACATGAAACCAGCCACCGCTAATCACTGGCTCTCACGCCAATCAATGCAAAACTGATTCCACTGAAAGGATTCCAGCAGCTTGTGCAACACAGGTCCAGGAATACAAGTTGCAGTCTAGCTACACAGCCACTCAGCACGTAATGCACTGGCTTGAAAATGCTTGTATGGAGAGCATTGTTTCAGCATCTTTATTGTTAATGGCTGTCATCAGTGAAAAGATCATTGACAAACTCATCTGCAGCATGGTCATACATCAACACAATCCATGAGAAACATTACAGCTTCACTCATCTCCCATTCCATTATTGCAGACCTTAGAAATGACCATTTTTCTATATAATAGACTGGTTGCTTTAATTAAACAAATGAGCAAAAATGAGATGTAAAGCACTTTCCATTTTCTCTAAAAAATTACAAACTTTCCCCCTCGAACTGATAAAATGTAACATCTCAAGTCAGTCTGTTCAGTACCTGTAATAGCCTCTAGAGGGAAGCACCACATCTCTCCTCAGTAAACAGAGGAGGCGATCAATGCAGCTTTTGAAAGCCAAGCTCGCATCAGTGCAGAGCAGCAGGGGGAAAAAACTGTGAGACAAGACATCCAGATACGTGCCTGTCCTCTCGGAGTGCGCTGTCTTGTTTGATGTCAGTTTGTGTCGCACGTATTGCGAACAAACTGACATTGTTCACCGTGGCTTTGCACCAGAGCAGATTGAGAAGGAATATGGAAAAGCAAGGCAGAGACAGATGCCAAACACTTGAATCATTTTTATCAGACCAGACACTTGCTGCATTTTCTTCCCCTGATGGAAGTCTTACTGTTACGCTGCATGCTCTTCTCCCTGCGTTTCATTTTGGAACATTTCTTGCTTTGTGCATTTGGTCAAAGTAAAATTAGCTGAATTTGTAAAAATTTTGAAAAATTTGTCAACACTAAAGTTGACTCAGCTGGACGTCAACCAGGTTTCTGTTGTGTCCACTTTTGCTCTCCTATTTTAAATGGCAGTATATCTAAGCAATACAAGTGCCAGGAGCACTCTGCTCCTCAGTGAGTTCCAATGAAAGGGCACAAAGCTCTCCCTGGGGAGTGCAATCATAAACCCGTCACACTCGCCTCTAAATCAGCAAGACCCTCTTTTGCAAGGCCCTCTTCTTTCCTTCCATCGCCTGTCTCTCTTCTCTCTCAATTCCTATTCCTCTTCTCTCTAGAGTGCAACCACTGAGAGCAGCTGATCAAAACAGAAACTTGAAAATACTCTTTTACAAACAAAAAGTTTGTCTCTTACCTTCCAGCAGGTCTCTTGCCAGACCTGGTTCTGCCCCCGTGGACCGAACAAAGTCTGACAGGACCGCGTCCATGTCCAGAGTCATGTGAGCATGTGTGTGTGCTGCCCAAGGTGCAGCGGTGGCCTTGGTGGACGCCAGCCTTCACGTTCTCATCTGGGGGGGAGAACAAAACACAAACAGAAGCTTTAAACACTGATTGTCAAGTCAAGTGTTTGTCAAGTGTTCAGCCACACCTTTAAAAAGCTCATCCCTGACCAACCTGTGTGAGAAAAACACTAGCCAAACTGCCCCATCTCTAATTTCAGCCCCAGCCAGTAGTTTCAGCTTGTTTATACTGATGCGTAATGCTTCAGAGAGCTGACAGTTCATGGTACTGTGAGGAACTCTCCACTCCCAAGCACTCCTCCCAGCCCCTGCCAACAAGTCAAAACATAATATCCAGCATCACAGATGTAATAACAACATAGCTCGCGATAATATCCAGGACACACCTGCTTATCTCCAAAAGCTTTGGCCCACTTCCCATGATCATAATAACATTTAGATACTTCCTACCACTTAGGGTCAACAAGGGGTCTCTGCATATGATCAAGTACCTAAACCTTAGTAGGACTCCAAGAGAGGATGTCTGTTGACAGCTTTTTTAGCCAGGTGGGTGTTGTTTAGTATGATACTAGCGGGATATGATAGCTCTAATGATCAACAAGCACGGCCTCGTCATAAATAACATGGCTAAGATGCGCACATTCACTCCCTCGGTTTATGGAATGAATGAGTCCATGCATAGCTTTCATTCCATTTGAGGCTGTGTGGGTGACAGAAGGACTGAGCTCAGAGCTTCGCCAGTAAAAAAACGAACGCCTACAGGTTTGAGACTCTGACACAAGGCTTTGTGTAACAGACCAGAGGTCTGAAGACTTTGGCCAAGGAAGATTATTATATTAAACTAACAACACGATGGAGGACAGCAGGGTCATGATGGCATCTCCCCACCTTGACCACAAATCAAAAATTTGAAATGTCCTCTCACTCAGCCTGAAAGCAAAATTAAAAAGATATAGCTGACTGCTTTTTGATTGTTGGCATCAGAGAGGAAACTATCTTTGTTGAAAACACAGCAACTTTAGTCTTTATCATGTACATTATTAATAAGTCAAAGCTGCACTTAAGCTGTAGTTTAGCTGACCTAGTTACTGTCTGAATGCATTGTGTTGCAAGCACATTACTGTAGTGAGAGAATCTAAGCGAAGAAGACAGTGGCCAGTTGGAAGAGTTACAGTCAATGTTTGTCAGACACCAAAAGATGGATGACATACTGAAAAGCTGCAATTCCTAAAACCTGCCTTCAATTAAAATGTGAATATTCTCAATTTAAAATTAATATTTGTTGAATATATTTTGATAAACAATATGTCAGTGCCCAAAAGGGCAAACTATTTTAGTTGAAGGTTGGTGCTTATGGGCCTAAACACAACCTATGAGTCTATTTGCCTTATTGGAGGACTGAAGGAACAACATGTGTATAATTACACTTGAGGGCTGAACTTTTCAAGAGCAAAATAACAGGCTGCCCATTAAGTGAAAATATCGCTTTGCAGAACAAAAATCCTTGAGATTAGTTGCGTGGAGCAAGACACAAAAATAGCAGATTATTATAAGTAATGACCTCATATTTTCCCTTAAGAGCAGCTCTATTCAGATCACTTTCCCTGTGGGAGGTAATTATGACTCAGAAACACCACAAAGCGTGTTTTTCTATTTGATGTAAAACCATGTGGGCCACAGGAACCTCAGACTGTCCACTTTCCTCTTAATCATGATGGCATTTTACAAACTTGCCACACAAAAAGTTAAATCAGGCTTCTGTGAAATGTGAGGGTATTATAGAAAACAGTGAAGTAGAGCAACATTGCTAAGTGGTTTTTAAAGTTTATGGACAATTGTAAGCAGTTAAATGAGACAATATAAGTGATGCACACACCACCTCTCACTTTTTTTTTTTTTTTTTTACTTTAGTCATGAGACTTACGTTCTCTATTTTCGCTGACAGTTGTTGAGAAGCCATCTGATGACCACAGGACCGTCAGGACCAGGTGCAGCTTTAGTCCATGGCTTCAATGGCAGCAGAGGAGAGGAAGACTCTGGGAATGCAGAGAGCCCTAAAACAGACATGAAAGCGTTGAATGTTATTATCCAAATTTTAAAAGGTTATTGAATTTTTGTTTTGGTAGGATAAGCTTGATTAAAAGATGCTGTCAAACATCTAAACATAGTAGTTAGAACTCATTAGTATCATTACAAACATGTTTAATATTTCATTATCATTTCATTACTGATCAAAAAAATGAATGTTGTGCCTGAGTAATTTTAAAACAATGTTAGTGGATTCACCTATTAAAAATTTCAAATTTTCTTAGGATTTACTTCTATTCAGAATATCTTTTGGCCTAATCTATTTGGTTGGTGTTTATGATGGCAAAATCTACTCTAAATATATTCAAAGTTATAATCTTTTTTAGTTTGTCTCTGAAATAAATGGAAATTTGTACTCATCATCCCTGAAACCCTGCAAGGACTGGAGGCAGGGTACACCCATGATAGGTCCCCAGCCCATCACAGGGAGATAAACAACCTCTCACCTCTAAGGTTAGTTTAGAGCAATTAACATTTTGGACAGTTGGAGAAAGCTGGAGTACCCGGAGAGTTTGCACATGCAAACAAGACCCGGCTTTAACCCTTTCCCCCCCAACCGTGACCTGAACCAGTGACCATGTTGCTATGAGGCAGCAGTGCTAACACCACACCACTGTGCAGCCCAGGAAGTCTGTATTAAAGATTTCAAATACCCTGTAAAAAAATTCTTTACAGTACTGTATGTATGCATTTTTACTGAGAAAAACTTAACATTTCCTTTCAACATTTTTTATATTGAAGGCACAAGAAATTCCAATATATGCCCATTACTGAATGTCAATATAGTCACATCCAGTAAAGATAATATACATATTCATATTAACCACACACACACAAAAACTGAAATATACACTATTGCAGCATGTGTGTTGTATTCAAAGTATTGTCATGGTGTGACAAAACTTGAACAACCATTTTAGCATGCATAGTGGCATTAGTTGGCATTTACAGAAGCCAAAAATCCGTATTTAATGTTTATCTCATTTTTAGAATTATATTTCACTGCAGCCATATTTATAACAGATGAAAAAAATTTTTAATACCCATAAACTTAAACAAACCCCGGAGAATCAAATCAAAGTCACTCAGAATTAAACATAACACTGACCTGAACAACATGAATGCAACTAAACTCCTGAACTTTTCTGTTCCTCTTGAGAAGTTTTGTGATGATCCTACAGTTGCTAATACAGCAAGCAGAGGTGTGACTTTGCAGTGTCTACAGACAAACATATACAGTATGGAGACAGTGAAATAAAAAAAAGAAGATGGAATCTGTGATGGAAATGCATCAGCAGATATCTTGCCCCTCTCCAACAGATCGCACCAACCGATGCATCTCCATCATTTCAGCAGGACACTGTCAAATGCTGAGTTAGTGTCAAAGCTCTCCTAAGTGCTACTGGAATACCCTTTAGTGTCATGCATAATTCACATCAACAGAAGAACAGTTCATATGCCGTGTGTATTCTGTTCATATATGTGCACACTCTCGCAGTGACTTTAGCCACAGCATATCTTACCATAGCTTGTATTGACCATGTTACTGGACTGTCTTTACATGGGTTATATGAAGAGTGGTTTGAACCACCACCAACACTGATAACTTTTTTGTTGCTGTTAAACCAACACAATGGTGTTGGTTAGAATTTTTTTTATTCTTTTTGGTATATTTGGAGGTAGTTAATTATTTAAAAGACTTGAAATAGAGGAGGAAGTTCCACTTGGAATAACTCGACAGATAATTTCCTCAAGTAAAAGTAGGATAACTTGTGTTGATGAGTAAAAACCAAAAGCTCTTCCATGTTCCATTATAACAAGCTCTGGTTGACTGAAAGACTCAGACTGACAAATAGTCTGTTTCTTAACATCCAAATGCTTCAATTCAGAGATGGTAGAACTAAGCCTGAATAAAGTGTTCAGAAAGGCACAAATAGGGTGGTTTACAAATGTGTTTTTCACGCAAATATTTTTGAAGTGATGTGTATTTTGGAAGGAGTGACATCAAATCTGCTTTTCTACACGTTAGCATAAGCTTCTCTACTGCACTAGCAGTCTAGTCAGTCCTGGAGGGGAAGGATGAGAGTGTTTCAACTGGTTGCTTGTGCTATATCAATAATTTCACATGTCTCTTCCTCATAATTAGTTAACTTTTGCCCACATATGTTTGTCCCATCCTTTCTTGTGCTTCTGCCAATCAGTGAGTCACACACTGCAGAGCTGAATGTCACAAGACTGAGTGCACATTAAAAAGAATAAAAAGATTAGAGAAGGAGATGGAGTACAGATGATTACAGCCATGGATAGAACAATGTGACCCAATGTAAAGATGGTGCTGAAAACCTGATAAATACATGAAAAGGTGCCTCGGGCAGGTACAGTGAAGTGCCTTAAAATGATGAACGTTTTGGTGCTGTTATACTGTGAAACATGTGAGACAGACAGCAGAGATAAAGCGAACAGGCATCAAACAAAGCAAAAGGCCTCAAGTTAGAGACAGAACACCCCCAAAGAGAAGACACCAGTGACAGGGTAAGGTTGGTGACAATGACAAAGCTTATTTGAGAAATATGAGATGAGTAAAATGGGTTTTTGTTTTTGCTTTTTTAGCTTTGCCCCAGTGTGTAATAACACTACCGAAGCCTAGGAGAATCATAAATGTGAAAACGTCAACATCTCGCACAAGTTGGTGTCCCGTCAGGTGATGAGGCACAGAACAATATAATTCTGTTTCTTTAATGATGCCGATAAGTTACAAGCATGCCCTATTTGGTACCAAGCTACTGCTAATAGCTAACATCATCATGTGAAATGGTTTTTTGTGACCTGTAAACTCAGAGAGGATCAAATGAAGTGAGAGGGAGAGATAGAGGAAGTGAAAGCGGGGTTTAGTGAACCTTTCCGCGCTGCAAGAGTTAGGCCCAATTTCAATTCTCCCCCTTAGCCCTTCCCCTTCGTTTTGCACGTTCATGAGAGACGAAGGGGTGTCTCAATTCTCTTTTGGGGTGAGGGGTAGGGCTAAGGGGAAGGGGTGAATACCCCTTTCAGCAGAGCTTTTTCAGGTGCAAACTTAACGGCAAAGGGGTAGGAGGAATTTTCCGCTTTCACGCAGGAAACAAACATGGCGCCGAAAGAGTTGCCTTTTCGTAAATAACAATGTTAAAAATGTTTAACTGTTGTTAAAAACTTTACGATAATAATAATAAGGGATTAGATTTATATAGCACTTTTCCAGGTGGCAGATAAATGGTAGATGTTTACCCATGACGGCACAATGCAGCATTTGACCACTCTACGCATCTTTTGGAAATAAAAGTAGCGATGTCGTAATTTGCATAAGGGTTTCAATTGACCCGCGACCCTGCATGGATTAAGCGGTACAGAAAATGGATGGATGGATGGATGGTTTCAATTGATTATACTTGGGGAACATTATATCTAATATAACGATACACGTAATTTTCATTTCTGTGGTTATAAGGATGTAAGTTACAGCTCTTCTTCCTGTTGTATCGTAAGGTCTGTATGACACGTGTGTCTTGTAAACAGGGAGCCACGAGCAAACCAGCCACCTAATATGTTCAGGTTATACAGAAAGAGGGGTGTCTCAATTCATAGGGCTGAAAACATTGCCCTTTGCCTCTACACTTTGTTTAAAGGCGAAGGGGTACGGCTAAGGGCTGAGAAGAAGGGCTAAGGGGGGGGAATTGAGATTGGGCCTTAGATCCCGTGCTGTAACGTAGCAATGTAGCTTTTCCACTGTAGGCTAACAAATTAGCCGTCTCTGACGTTTTTATATAGCAAGTGACAGTAAATGATCCGACCAAACGAGAGGATAAAGTAGCTGCTGGACTATCCTTCCCTGTTTCTAACATAACGCCAATATAAACTTCACTGTTAGACTGAATTAACTTACCTGTCCAGCAGAAAGCTGAAACCTCTGTGTCAGTTTTCATGTCCCTCTCCCTAATGAATTATCTCCATCTGGTAAACTACGCTGATGTAAATTCTCATTTTCTAACGGTTATTAATCCTTTTTCTTTTTAGTTATTTTTCCTCCCTCTCACAGTGCATAGAGTATGGATGGTCCTCGATTTCAATGGCAACCAGCAAGTTGAACAAACTTGTTTCTCCTCCTCCTTGACCTGGTCTCACCACACTGACTTCATCACCAAGTCAGCAAGACAGCGGCTCTTCTTCCTCCGCAGGCTGCGGA
>JBBBVU010000010.1:22210024-22224115 GCA_037177055.1 Atherinosoma microstoma
GAACCTCCCAATGAGCTTCTTTTCAGCTCTTCACAAACCTCCCGGATACTTTGTCCATTCATTTTACAGTCACTGAGCAGACCCGCAAATTTGTCAAACCATATCCAGCCAATCATATGGTGAGACGAACAACGTCCAGCCAATCATATAGCAGAGGTCATGGGCTGATGCAAGATTACTCTAGATAAACAACTGTTGATTAAAAAATATTATTGGCTATTTACTTTTACAAATTTTGCTTTACTTTTGACAGTAAATGGCCACTTTAGTTCTAATAACCAATGAATTATTTCCTAAAATCCAGAACCCCCCCCCTTTTTTTTTTCTAGAACCACCCCTGATTTGATATATAGCCTACATCTCTTTTTTCCTTATCTTTTAATGCTAAATGTATCAATCTTGATACAGATTTTCTGAGACCTCACCCACATTATGAAAACGTTTCAATCCCGACAACATGACATTTAATATGTCAGGCTTAATTGACTTGATCGTAATAAACTATTACTCTTTTTTTTATGCGTGGCAACACAATAACTGGAAAGCGATTTAAATAAATAAATCATATGAAATTTTGGTTCCCAAGCTCTGATGCTACACCTGTATATAAATGCCTAAATAAAAAAAGAATAAAAAAAAAAAAAGGGTTGACCTCCTACATATTTGCAATCATCAAGCACATTTTGGTTTGCAAACAATACTATCTAACATGAACCATGGGTGTCCTCCCAGTATCGTGTACTGAAAGCTCACCGCAATCCATTTATTGTCCAGAGCTGCATTTAAGTGAACTGGTCTAGCAAGTTATAGCCTATCTGCACTGGTGTCACGGAACCCCACATCGATCCGCTGGTGTAGCTACCTGCTGCACGGACACTGCGTTTTTGTCACTGGCTGCTTTTCCCCCACTTTCACTGACAGTGTTGGACACAGCCATGCGCTCCTTCACCGTGCTCCTAATCTTTCTCGTCTTGTGTTTCGGATTTATTGGATGTAAACCCTCGTCATCGTGTCCAAGCGGACAGTTTATGCTTAAAAACCAGTGTGTCCTGTGTCATCCCACCTGCTCCGAGTGCGACGGACACGAGCTGTTTGAATGCACTACCTGTGGAGTTTGTGAGTATATTTTCCTTACATGTTCTTGAACACAACATAAATATGAAGTTGATGGCTTTGCCATATGAAAAAGCAGTTTTACAGGTATTCATTTCCTTTAAAAATGCATTTGATAGAACTGTACGTGTTTTTCTGCTAAACAAGTTGAGCTATTTATGATGCAATCTCAGCATTTTGGTTATATTAAATGTAGAAAATATTATCAGTAGGCTATATTGCCGCCAGTGCTCAAATTCTTCTTCTTTTTTGTTTGCCGTTGTGTGTTTTTTAAAGGACAAAATGTAACAAACCCATTAAGATTCATTAATCCCACAAACATGGAGGTTGTTTTCTTCTTCAAAGGGAACTATTTAATGGTTACCAAAGCAAATCGTTTCAACGGTCTTTGTACTCTGCAAGAAGCATTCAGCTCTGGCTTACCATTTAATCTTGTTAAACATTCAAAGATGGGCTGTTAGACTTGTTGATTTTCTGTCACTGGGTCACCTTTGAAACAGGTAAAAGATGAAGGTGTGACAATTTTTCTTTCGACTTTTCACAGTGTAATCTGATCATGTCAGAATGGGCCCTTTGTTAATCAGAGTGAAAAAAATATCCCCTTGGGCTAGAAGTAGGCTAGTGTTGCAGTTCCCTGCTTTCCTCAAACATACCTCTGTTTGAATACTGTTGATGTTGCCACAAAAAAATGCACGAGTTTACAATGACCTCTGAATATTATGATTTATAATTTTTGTTTTGTTTGCTGTCATTTGCCATGTTTTTTCTGTCCATGCTGCATGTGGGAGGGCTTGAAAGTCTGCCGCTTTGCAGCCTCTGTCCTGCATGACTTCATATTCTCACGCATTTTCTGTGCAGCGATGTTGTAGCAGCAAATGTTCATGGCTGTAACTCGGCTCAATCTAGAGGTACTTCAGGTGCAATGGCTCCGCTCTGAAAGTGGCAGACTATTAACCATCAGGGCCGTAACAAGAATTGGTCTCTGCCTACACTTCTGATCTCTTGTCTGTGCATGAATTCTCTTAGGGAGCATCATCAACCAAGTGATCTTGCGCTGTGATCCATTAGTTGCTGGTATTAGCTGTATTTCTTTTCTCCTTTTTATAACTTATGTGATCAATTCCCTGAATCCTATTTCTTGATCATTTGCTTTGTTGCAATTGTGAGTGACATGAGATATCTTGCCTTTCTATCTGTTTTTGTGTAGATAGTAAACTTTCTTATACTCACTTGTGTGCATCATCTTTCCTCCATCCTGCCCTTTATTCACCTTAAGTAACTACGTTTTTCACATTCAGAGGATGACAAACGGCATTTCCATCAGAGGAGAAAATGTAGTAGGCTTTATGACAAGTCCTCTGTATCCTCCTCTTCCTCCTCAGATGAAGATGGACAGGAGCGTTTCCTCCACCAAGGTCGATGTCGGACACATTGCCCCAGGGGATTCTATCCTGACAGGGGTCACTATGCCTGCCTGCCCTGTATTGCCAATTGTGAACTCTGCACAGATGGCAACATATGTGCCAAATGTTGGGAACACTACAAACTTCAGAATGGGGTCTGTCAACCAGCTCTGTGTGATATAGGTAAATGTAAAACAGCTTCTCTGTGTAGGCTGCAACTTAAGAGTGAAGCATTCATTGTTCTGGGTCTCTGTTTCAGGGCAGGCACAGGACCCTGATACAGGAGAGTGCATTGACTGTGAAGTGGGCTGCAAAACATGTTCTACAGGTAAACGTTCTTTCTCAAATCAGCCTGTTGTCTCCGTGGTGTAGAAAGGATAAGTGATGTATATTAAAACCCTGATGATGATGGTGCGCAGTGCAGTTTACCTCTCTCTTGGAATTCTAATTAATCACCTTTTCTCCTTCATACCTAGAAGACCCTGAGATCTGCAACAGCTGCGTTCAAGGTTACTTTCTGTGAGTCCTTTCTTCCTCTGTATTTTGATAAATAGACTTTTCATGATTCCCCTGCACCTTACTTTTAGAGTTTTAGATTGAACGTGTACTGTATCATTCAAAGATCGGCTAATCTGTTTTTACTTGCAATACCACAAGTTTTCTTACAACATTAAAAAAAATGTTCACATAGCAATTTCTTAGAGCCCATTTTGCCATTTTTCATTAATTACTTGTTTATAAGGTAGTTCGTTTAAAACTCAGCGTTTTTGAATTTACAAAGAAAACTTCGAAAAGCAACAAACCGTAGCAGAATTTAAGAGTTTTTTGCTTAAACTTTTTTAACTTAGATGAATGATTATTTATCATATAACTCTATTTTCTAAATCACGGATGTAAAATATGTGGCAAAGAAACAGAAAACCCTCTAAATGACATTTTAGTAGTTCTGTTTTATCGGCACTGCCTTGCTGGAGGAGTTTTCTAAATCAATAACAAGCATGGAGGCAAATATACAATATTCCATGTCTGACTGGTTCAACTGGATTTCCTTATTTAATTTTTTTTGCTCTAAATTCAATTTCACCTTGATTTCTGTTTACACCAGCTTATCAGTTGGATCCAGTGAGTAACACTGGTTATAGAGCTAGAACAAACCTCCAATTGTGTTTCTCCCCCGAGTTTAGGCCTCCTGGTATTGTGTGAGTCAGGTTACCATTCACTCTCAGTCAAAATTGTTACTTGAGCCTCAGCTTCAGCTCAGAAGAGACCTAAAAAGGTATTTTATGAAGAGGAAGAATGGAAAATAAAAAAAAGACTGAATTTAAGTGGAGAGTTGAGTCAGTATGTGACCATACAAGGTGTACCAGACTGCTTGTGTGAATCACAGCCGATAAGGGTTGAAGGAAAAATCCACCACTTAGCTGCACTGCGCCTTTTTGCAGAGGTTCAC
Organism: Atherinosoma microstoma; assembly: GCA_037177055.1. NCBI lineage: Eukaryota > Metazoa > Chordata > Actinopteri > Atheriniformes > Atherinidae > Atherinosoma > Atherinosoma microstoma. Next base: position 22,213,991 of record JBBBVU010000010.1, read on the forward strand.
AAAGATGTTCAGCCTTCAACTGTGCTTCTAGGTGTGTAACTTTTATTTTAAGAGTAATGGTTTTAGAAATTCAAAATGACAACCCATCAAAGTCATCACTGTAGCCACAGTTCTTATTACATCTACCATGTACTGCAAACACCAATAAAAGAAACCTAATATACCATGAGATGATCATAAACTAGAGAAACCATCTCGCTGTGATAGATTGTGACTATTCCTTGCAAAAAAATTCCATTATTTCAGGTTCTGCTTTTTGTAATGAAAAACGTAAAAGATGGACAGTTGTGGCATGACTGCGAATCCTTGAGGTCAATGTTACACTTGCATCAAACACTTGCTATCGAAAAGAAACCCAGCATGATGGATGCTTGGTATTTGTTGGCATTTACCTTTCTCCCAAAGGTTCTGAGTAATCGCAGGTAAATGGAATATTGCTGTGATTCAACAGGCTCAATAAACTGAGCCGCAAAGCCAGGAACATTGTTGTGATGGAACTGGACTCTGTCAGGGGGATGTTAGAAAGGATGTTGTCCAAGTTAGGAACAATGCTGGACAACACTTTATAATTGCTCCATGAACTGGTCGGTTCGAAGAACTCATTTCTGAACAGACTCAATCCACTACGGTGCACCATGGAACTCTACGGGAAACTCCATCCTCAGTGATTGATATTTAACAGGTTATTATGTACATACAAATATACACATTATATATGTTTTATCAAACAAGCATGTTTGCTACTGAGAATATTGTTACTTCTTAATTCTTTATGATTGTTACTTATCTCCAATGTTACAAAAGATTTTCTCCTTGCTGATTAATCAATTATTTGTAAATCTGATCTTGAATTCATTCAAATGGTTTAAACCATGTACTTTGTCTATTTGGGTTTTTTTTAAGTTCAGAGACAACATACAGCATTATTTCTAACAAATTAGTTCAGCAAAGGGGCTCAACTTAAGTTGCAGTGAATATGTAAATTGGTTCTCTGGAATGGATGGTCTAATATTTACATAGAGGGTTTCTTAAACATCAGACAGATTCTTAAGTTGAGTACCGTTTCCTAGCTTAAGACAGATCCTGGTCTCTAACAGCTGCTATTGTGAGTGAGTTGATGGATGCAGTGTGGTGCCTCCAGCTGTTCTTCCTCAAACAACCACATCCTCGCACCAAATCCAAGGCAACGCAAGTAGGAAGTGCAGCTTGGGATGTCGCTAGTTAGATTTTCTCATGGGGAAGGTGGCTGTAGACAGTATTGCATTACATAAGTTAGTGAGTAATTTTGCTTATAGCCTATTTTGGGTAGAGTGTAAAGTGTATGCAATTTTTTTTAAGAACACATTCAAGCCCCAAAGGGCTGATAGGGTAAATTAATTATAAAAGTCCCCTTTGGCCTCAGGGGGGAAAAAAAATAAAACAAGAATTCCAATTCAGCCTTTTGAGGAGAGCAGAACCACAATAAACTGAAAAAGGAAGCCTACCTTTTATATTCCTCTTTGTTTGCCAGCGTTACTGTTGTTTCACTGAATGCACTTTTTGGTAGAGGAGAGTATTGAAGTCAACAATACAACTGCAGGTGTGCTGTGGACTGACACAGAGCATGTTGGGATCCTTTGCTTCAATTCATTTTGCTTCAGATTCACGAGGACAAAAGCTGTCTACAGCAGTGGTCACTCTTTTGCTGCAAAGCTTTGAAGGCACCATTAAAACAACAGTCTTCAGCAGCTGTTTGATATTTCAGCATTTTTGCTTATGAAAATAATGAAAATTGCAAAACACAATCTTGTTTATAATAACTGCAAGTCAAACAATCATAAACCTATTTCACACACATGTACCAAGTCTAGGTAATTGTTATGCATTATAAATCCATAAGATGTTAATGAGAATGAATCCTATTTGAATGGACATTTGTGTGCAGTTTCAGACACCAGTGTCGCAGACATTGCCCTCAGAGCACCTATGAGGACCGAGGCAGGGGTGTCTGTCTGTCCTGCCCAGCACCATGTGAAGACTGCAGGAACAACAAATTCTGCCTTGCCTGTCAGCCTGGTTACTTCCTCAATGGTACCAGTGGCAAAAACATTATTATTTATGCATGTGTTTTCCTTGCTACTATCAAATAAGAGTTTTCAGATGATTATTTTGCCCTATGTTGTTCTAGAAAAGCTTTTTTTTAATTTACTCTAAATCAGTGTGTACGTGAGTCATTCTTGCTGAGGACAAACTCCGGTACTCCGAGTCTTCATTTGGATTGCAAATCACGTTTGTGTCAGCAAGTCTGTAAGAAAACATATGCAAATGTTTGGTTTATGCAAACAAGGAATTAGGATTGTGTTGTTTTCTATAGGCATCCTAGAAGAAAGTCTGATATTGTTAATTGAAAGAATGAAAAAAAGGGCCAGTATTAATGAGGATCCACAAGCACACTGCCATGCTATAAAAATTATACTCATATACATATTTTATGAAAATGTAAGAGTGACTAGTGGAAGTGTGGATCTGTTGTGGGCATGTAGTCTCTAACTTCTCTTGTCACAAGGTCCAGTTTTAGAAAGATCTAGGTCATTGTTTTGTGCGTGTTCAGTCAGATGGAATTTAGCAGGGCAGACAGAAGAAAGGGATCCAAACAATTGTGAACTAAAAGAAAGAATGAGGAAGTAATTTCTCAGTAGCTTAAAAATAAAAACTTTATATTTTACAAATGTTACTCTTGATGTTATGTAAAGTTAGATTGTAGGCCATATAATATATATGTGCTCTGTTGTGTCTGCTTGGTTTTTGTAGAACTTGTTTTCTTAGAAAGATAAACTACAATATTAATGCTGGGAATAATAAAATGATAATAATGTCTCTTCTCCTCTTCATGTCTCTCTTGTGTCAGGAGAGGAATGTATGAAACAATGTCCACAGCAAACCTTCAGTGACTCCAGTGGGTGGCGCTGCCAGCCTTGCCACGGCTCATGTCAGACCTGTCATGGCCCTCATTCATCAGACTGCGACGACTGCCTCAGTGGAAACCTTCCTCTTCATGGACAGTGCCCTCAGGTTAACTGCCCAATGGGACAATATTTTGATGGTAAGTGGGACAAATAAGGTAAAGCTTTATTCTTGCTTCAAATCATGACGGGAAAACAAAAAAACTAACAAACAAACAAAAAATCTTTGGAGTTAAGTAAGTGTGCTGATGAGTTGTATGTGATTCACTGTTATGAAATAATGCATTATTTGTAAGTTAAGCATTACGGCACTATCTGTCTCTAAATTCTGAGAGTTTCCAACCTCCCAATTCCCTACTCTCATGGAATAGATTTTACATAATGGAGTATTTGTTTTCAGGAGTCCCTCTACAGACAGTGCAAGGGTAGAACAATTCGTACTTTTGTTGCCCCCGCCTGAAACAAAAAAGAAAAAAAAAAAGAGAGAAAAATGACACATTTTCTGGACTTGACCATTAGTATAAATATTTTTCTTTTTCTTTGAAACTATATCACAAAAACACCACTGCAGATGCATTAGCTGTGAAATGATCAATGCTGACTTAAAACAAAAACAAACAAAAAAGCTCATAAGTTAAAGTCCAGGTGTAGTGACTAGGGCTGTTAAAGCAAGTTTCTTACATTCAAACTCTGTGCTTGTGACTCATTATCATGGCACACTGACATTCCTTATTCCCATTGCTGGTGCCGTCATTGCCCAGCAATGTCTCGAGGCTTACAGACATCACTTCGCAACTTTGTGTTCCAGCCCCGGAGCATCATGTGACAACTGACAACCTTATTTCACCATGTCAAACACAAGCAACTGGATACCAACACACTGGCTTAATATTGGCCGATTCACGAAAAAAAAAAACAAGAGGAAATTATTGGAGGGAGAAAGGAAAGTGATTCAACATTGAACTGGGTTTTACTGGCTTGACAGAGCTCAGAGAAGAGTCAGAATGAAAGATGGATGCCAAATTAGCCTTTTGTTACGGGGCGCAAAATAGCTAAACTCTGTCAGTTCAGTAGAGTTGCTTTAAGCATCAATAAAGTGCATAATTGATGTTGAGTGTTGGACTGTTAAAATACCATATTTAAACTTTGTGTTGAGTCCATAGGACATAGTCCAGCCTTTAAGGTCAGATCTCGGTCCATTTTACAGAATCAAAAAACAAACGTGTGTTATTAAGTTCCAAAATTTAAATATCTTTGTTATTGCTCTATTAATTAAACATAGTGTTAAATCTATTTGTGGGTATTAGAGTTTTGTGTAGGCTGCTGAAGTTAGCCAAATTAAGTTGGAGATCAGATCTTTGGCATAATACCAACTTGTGAATGAGCAAATATTGGTTTTGGTAGGGTTGTCCCAGTAAGATCCATCTTCTCTGCTAGATATGGTCATTTTCTAAAAAACAAAACACAAACTAACCAGGCGATAATGACAGTATAGGCAGAAATAATGCTGACGCTTCCATCCCAGCATGCAGCATAGCATGATATACATTCTTTATAAGAGGGCGCAATGATCAAGGCACTACACTGACATGTTCTCACTTGATTAAAAAAAGAAACCTAGTGCCTCCAATAAAAGCTCTGGACCACGCTTTGTTGCACAACAGCTGCTGTTCTATCAAAATCATCAAATCTAAATGAAGCATTTTGTGTCATCATTTGTAATCAAAACAAATCTGTCCTGATTCAGTTGTTAGGAACTTTAGAAAGGGATCATTTCTAAAAGACAGGCATGACAAAAGCTACCTACTAAGCTCCAAACAAATAATTTATTCAGATCAGGACACTTCATACCTTGAAAATACAAGATCAATAGTTCTTTAATTTCAATTCTCATGGTGAAGCATTCACTGTGTTCTAGTGAGTGCTTTAATGTGGCTTAAACTACAAGGAAATGAAAAGAAAAATCCATATGTAGGGTGATCGAATGTGGGAGTGGGATATATATTTGAAACGGTAGTAGAAAGCCACTAAATACCCAGGTATAGTGAAAAAACAAACAGTAGCGCTTGCATGTGTTTTTGCATGTAAATGAGCAAATATACTTGTATGAGGAAAATAGTAGAGTGAAAGGTTTTGATACATTCACCACAGAGTGCACTTTAAAATCCTGGTTTTAACACAGAGCCCTACATCACCAAGCACCAGATTATATCAGCAACCATCTACAGCCCTATGCTCCCAGCAGGTCCCTGAGATCGTGTGATCAGGGTTTGCCGGTTGTGAAGCAAACATGGCTGAAAACCAAGTAATCTCTTTTAAAAAGCAGCTAAAAACACATCTTTTTGTCAAGAGGTGTCTCAAGATGGATAGTCAAGTTTGGCTGGTCAACCGTGCCCACATGAACAATAGGTGATAACGACATCACAATCCATCCTGTGACATCTCCACAAAAGACAGAAGGATTACCATTGAAACATGTAAACTGTGTGCAACAGTCTTGGTGTAAGATGAAAAGAGAACTGAAAAGTATCTGAGTACATGACAACTCATTTCAACTGGCACTCCTTGTTGGCAGTGCTTGTCATGTAAATAGGTCTGTTTCTGAACTGTCTTCTACTTCCTTCTACATTTGAAATTCAGTTAGTCGTATCCATAAAAAGCACAGAGTTTTAAGGCCCTTTTAGAGTTTCTCCATTTTATCTTTCAGACTCATCATACAATGATATTAGTTTAATTTTTCCTCACTTTTTGCAAAAAACATCCTCTCAGAATGATGTTTCTGTCTCCATGTTTGATGGTATTAATGTCACGGTTCCTGATTTTTTCTGTTGGTTACTGATAGTTGGGTTCAATAAATTCAAAAAGTTCGGTGAAATTATTGTGTTTTTGTGAGCGAAGAACTATTCGAGTTCCTCTTGCAAACTACCAACAGGCTTTCACATGCGCTTTCAGTGAGGATGATTTTATGTCTGACCACTGCACCACAAGAGTCTGATCAATGGAGTGCTGCACTGATGATTGGCTTTTTATATGGTTATTAACAAAGGAACTCTGGATTTGATCCACAGTGCTTTGTTGGTTACCTCTGCCAATTGTCCCTGATTACCCAGTTTGGCAGTCAGACCTATGATCTCTGTTGGTTGTTTCAAACTTTTTCCATTTAAGAATAATGGTGATATTAATGGTTAACTTTTGGACACTTTCAGAGCCCTAAAAATGTTATAGTATACGTCCTCTGATCTGCAGTTTGACAAAATTCTAACAAATCTTTGAATAATTTTTCAGACCCTTGTGGTTTTGAAATCTTAATTAAGTTCAGTGAATTAAAGTTGTAGAAGTGTCTGAAGACTGCTGACTGAAGGATGCATTAGTTTTGTTGTGACAATTACAAAAACATACTTATTTTAATGAGATTTTCCAGGATTTCATCATGGTAATTCATTATCTTAAAAGAATATAAAAAAAAGAAAAAATAAACAGAACAAAATGTATTAAACTTGATGTGAAAACTTTCTGTCAGAACTGTGCAGGATTTACCAGACATGGTTCATATAGCTTTTCTCTAACCCAGAGTCTTCCCCTATTTTTATGATCAATTCCAATGTCGTACTCTAAAGACACTTTTGTTAAAACTGGTTATGCTTCCCTCTAATGGCAGAGAAAGGTTACAGATTCCGTGCTTTGCTCATTGTTTTAACTTCAGGGAAATATGGTGGATGTCTTACGTGCGATGCATCCTGTAAGACCTGCTTTGGACCGCAAGCCCTGGACTGTTCTTCCTGTTTCAACGGTAAACATATTTACAGATCTTTATCAAACTAATTAAACATAGTCCTAGTTCTCATTTCTCATTGCGTTGCATTTGCGTTTTGTGTCACAGAATATTTTCTGGACCAGGAGAGTTCTTGCGTAATACGGTGCCCTTCTGGTTCCTATGCCAACCCTGCCACTCAGCTGTGTGAGGACTGTTCGCCAAACTGCGAGGAGTGTGTGGACACCAGCAATAACTGCATCAGCTGTTCCAAAGGCAGCAATAAACTTTTTCTACACCAGGGGAGGTGTTGGTCAAATTGCCCAGAGTAAGCAGTTGGATAATGGAAGTTGTAGAAAGAATAAAAAGCTTTTTAAGGGTGACACAGTCTTGTCTTCTGGTACCATGTCCAGTCAACTATCCATACCTTTACTTTCAGAGGTTTCTTTGAGACTTCAGACGGGTCATGTGAAGTCTGCGACAGCTCCTGTCTCACATGTGATGAGAGCAAGTCTCAGTGCCTTTCCTGTGTAGATGGACACTACTTAGAGAGTGGGTCATGTAGGCTGAACTGTTCTCTGCGGACATACCCAGCAGATGATGGTACCTGCAGACGCTGTCCTCCACACTGTGATGTCTGTTCTGACGATAGGACCTGTTTCAGTGAGTTATTAACTTTCAGACAGGAAATGTTCCCACCCCATGACATGGAATGAACTACGTGGCATTGTGAAGCTCCTTAGCATCTGCAAATTGTGTTACAACGTTTCCCTGTCATTACAGAATGCACTTTCCTCTACTTGATGCTGAACGGTGTGTGTAAGGCTAGCTGTCCCATGGGCTATTATGAGGACATGGAGGAGGGCCGCTGTTCTCAGTGCCATCCTACCTGTGGCAGCTGTTCAGGACCCCTAGGAGATGACTGTGAGACCTGCTCCACCTTCAGTCCCAAACTCTATAAAGGTGCATGCCACAAGGACTGCCCTACTGGTACATACTATGAGGTAGCAGCTGTGGAGTGTCAAGGTAATTTTATATATTAAGAGTTTTGACTTTATTAGACATTAGAAAAATGTTGAATATGTAAGGAATTGACATTTTTTCACACTATGCCATGTTCATAGACACAGAAGTGTAGCTGGAGCTGTTGATCACTGTCTTGTTTCACTAGCCTCCTGTAAGCTTCAGATTGTGAACTTTTGCCTCGACATTCATCTGGGAAATTTATTGATACAGTTTTAAACTTAGTGCTCCTTTCATGCCCAAACCATGATACATGAGATGAGGTTTTTCACCAAAAAGGGTGATGTGCATTCAGATAGTTGTGGAGCTTCTAGGAGAACTTTTGCAAACCTTTTCCATAACAACACATTGTATGGGTTCATTTGGTGCACCCTCTACTGACCAGTGCCAACACTTTCAACTGGCTAACTGGAATACCTTATTAATCCTGAGATTTATTCACTTTTTATTTCCATTTTCATTTATTCTGTAATGATACAAAAAGTAAAACAGTTTTACTTGTTAGGCTGATTTGGTCTATAATGATGCAGCAATACCACATCTTTTCAAACCGAGTACAAGTACTTACATTTGAGTACATGCTGATATAGAGTAACAATATGAGTAATAATAAATCCCATTACAGTTACAACATGTCCAAAATAAGTTTATCTCACCGAGATCATCCCATATTCAGATTTGTATCGGGTTCTGTAGTATCGGAATACTTTTATGAATACCAAGAACGAGTATACCCACATATTAATAGAGACCCGATTCTGGTATTGGTATCGGTGCATCTCTGTCTATAACTGTAAGTTAGATAAATATCAAACCACATTCAGTCAGGAAAAAAGCCAAGCTCTCATAAGAAGTTAATATGAAAATATGATTGATCAAATTATTCACTGAACTCACAAGTCATAAGTTCCATCAAGTGATTCTCCACATCAAGCTTGAAATTCTGGAAGATTTATAATCGTGTTGACATTTACAAGTATTTGTATTCAGAACAGCTGTGGTGTCTATGATTACATTATTTACTTAAGATGATAATCATTTTCTAGGAAGCACAATTACAATCACACCCTCTTTGGTAAATATAGTATTTTGACATGCCACTGACAGACCTTTCTGTTATCTGTAGAGTGTCACCAGACTTGTATCAGCTGCTCTGGCCCAGATCCCAATCAGTGCACCCAGTGTGAGAAGGGACTCGTGCTGGATCCAAATACATTATTGTGTGGCGTGACAGGTGACATAGCCTGCCCTCCAAGAACTTATCTACATGATGACCAGTTCACCTGCATGGGTTGCCACCGGCACTGTCACTCTTGTGAGGGTCCAGGCAGCGATGAATGTCAGACCTGCACGGTCCCTCGATACCTTCACAGTAAGCATTTTCCCAATTATGTTTAAGTGCATATAGTACACAATGGTGGCTCTGGGTTTAAAACAGGTTATTTAAATGAACATTTATCACACTATAAAATATCCAAGCAGAATGTTTTCTTGTTTATTCTTATTCTTTTTTTATTTCCAAACTGTCTCCTTTGGGACAAGATAAGCCTTTATCTTTGAAAATTAATGTAATTTTAGCCTGATACATTGATTTAGTCAAGTAGAGATTACAGTAAATGTCCTCTGAGGCCCTTGAAAACTTGCTGCTCTGCTATACAGTTGTCTGCAAAATTATTCATACACTTGCATTAAAGAAAAGGCAAAATTCTTAATAGTAATTCAAATAACTGGAGGCTGAAAAAAGTAGCAATAAACATAAATTTGCTAAATTATGATTTAGTGAAATAAGACATTGCTTTTTAATTTAATTGATTTAAAAAAGTAATAAAAAAACAAACAAACAATACGGTCCTGGACCAATGAGAGCACTTTCCTGATGAGCAGTGGGCCAAAATACCTGTAAAACAGATGCAGAAGTCTGATTGAGAGTTACAATTGAGAGTTAAATGTCATACATTTATATGACAAGCTTTGAAAAATAAATTCAAAATTGCAGTGATGCCATGGCATTTGTGCACATGACATGGGTAATTTACAAATCATTAATCCCGGGTGTTGTATGTTAAATCTTGAATCTTGAACTGATGTAAGTAAAGATGATTTAAGAACCAAATAAATAAATGAAAATAGATAGAAAATGCAAATATGTTGAAAAATGCAGGCTTGAACAATAAATATATTTTTTGGCTGTTAGACTGATAAGTAGCAACATCATAGAAGCAACAGAGTCTTGGGTGAAATAGATGACATGATGTATGGGAAAGCATTGGCCAACGGTAGACTTAACCTGCAGGAATAACCCAAACAGGACAGACGAGAACAGATCTCTCTTATTGAGAAAGTTGTATTCAACCAGCTAAATGACTTTTTAAATGAACATGGAAATCTTGATAAATTCCAGTCAGGCTT
>JBBBVU010000010.1:22234891-22264024 GCA_037177055.1 Atherinosoma microstoma
TTTACTTTGTACAGCACTTTGTGTCAACTGAGGTTGTTTTAAAGCGCTTTATAAATAAAGTTGAGTTGAGTTGAGTTGTTACTTTCCTTAAAAATGTACTAGTTAATAATTCAGAATTTACTGTAGAAGTCCACAAAACACTCCGTACAGTCTGCCTTCATTATCCTGTCATTACCTGCTGCACACCATAAGGGTGGTATTTTTTGATTCATGCTAAAATTCTTTTTCTTCTTTTTTTGTGAATTTGAGAAAGTTGTCAGCTTGTACAGTTTGTTTGTTTTTTGTGGATAAACCTATAAGCTCACACCCCTTATCAGAGAAATCACTCTGGCATAGCCTGAAAATACAGCAAAGAAACTCTTCTGCAGCCCTGAGGGTCCTCTACAATGTCATGATTATTAGACTTTTCTAATTAACTACTAATTAATCACCTCAGCTAATACACTCTCATTACTTATCAGTAACGAGCAGTGTATCTCTGTGTGCATAAGAAAGGCTGACAAAAGTCTCTTGTAATTACTAAAAGTCAGTGGGGACAGGGAGTGCAGTGAGTCATGCAAAGAGCTGTGAGAGTGAACAAGCCGGGTGTTCAGTGAGGGCCGACCACTGTGGACAGCCATGTGAAGACATGGTTAATGTGCAGCAATGCAACCAGACACCAGAGTGATGAGGACAAGCTCCTCCCTTGTACTGTGGTTTCACCCCATTCACTGAAACAAATATGAAAAACTTACCTAACATCAACCATATTAAACTCTAAACCTGTGTTTAAAAAGGAAATGTGCCAGTAAGTGGAACATCAAGCCCGAACTTTCCACAGAATCAAGCTTCAACTAAACTATTTAAACTTGTTGACATGTAGCATCACTGAGAAGGAAAACTTTCCCTCCACAAATTAAATCAGAAGTTCAAAGAGCTTTGCATAAAATGTACAGAGAGCAGTTATCACTTTGGGATACTAAGATGTGTCAATGTCACAGAATTGGCTCAGACAAGAAATTTAGTTGGTTAAAGCAATCACCAAGCCACCTATTGTTGTTAACCAAATGGCTAGTCAGTGTGTTTATTTTAAAAATGATTTTCCAAATAAGCTGAGGAGGAAAGGTGGGAGAAAAGTTGTCAATTTTGACCAGATCATCAACAGAAAATCATCTAAATACACATATAAATAAATAGGTGTCTTGGTGCATTTCGGTAAGCCACTTGATCATTTCATTGTTAGTTTTATAAAATGCAAAGGATGCGGAGACTGACCCTTGGTGAAAGTGCATGTACCTTTTATGGCTTTTCCTATTTTTTTCGGCGTCAAACCTTAGGAGGGGGCAGGGAAACTGGTTTAAGCAGAGAAAAAAAAATACACAGCCAACAGCAACCACAAATCCAAAAGAGCAGGACATTTTCTGGGTTTTACTGGGTCAGGTTGAGTTTTTGGACAGAGTTTTTAACTACAGTGACGACAAAGGATCTGCCACATAAAAAGGAAGAAGACAGCGTGAACAATTTTGCAGCCTGACATCAATAGTTATGCTCATCAGTAAAGGCCAACGCAAGAAAATGAAGATTGTAATCTTAAATAACGGTTTATAAGATGAAGCCATCTACATGAAGTTACTTTCAATAATGTTGACACTTAAATTATACAGGGTATTATGATGTTAATGAAATTTGATATGTGTACTCCTCATCTGAACCTGTTCTGCATCACATAGTAACTATTAAGCATGACAATAATACTGAAGGGGTACTGTGTAGATGCATCTGTGATAAAGAAAATATCTCCTGCTTGAGAACACTGCAGCTTTGAGAGAATATGCACTGTGAGCCAACTGGGGTTAGTCAGGTACCATTGACACTAGAGATGCACCGATCCGATACCCGGATCGGATGTCGGCTTCGAGATTGCCTAATTAGCTGGATCGGATACCAGATGAATGAGGCCGATCCATTTTTCTTCTTCCCCCCCCCCTCAGAATTCATAAAAGTGTCCCGATACCACATCCGATACCAAGCGACATTCCTGCCGTTGGGCCTTATCTTAAACATGCCAAAAATTTAAGTTTCACGAGGACGTCGTCTGAATTTTCATCCCACCTCCAGAAGCTCTGTAATAGTAGACTGCTCTGCTCGGCGGGGCTGGTTGACACAACTAGAACTACCAGAGAAACAAAAGTATCCACACATGATTTCACACAGCAGCTGATCGATCAGAGTGATCAGCTGATAATTACCTTCCACTAATCTGTAAGGTCAAATAGGCCTAAAAGAGTTTCACCGGGGTAAAAAAAAAATCCATCTTGTTCTAAAGCGACCGATTTTATTTTATGTTCAGAAGCTGCAGCCAAGAGAAGAGGTCTGCACTGGGACCTCTGCATAGTTTTTAGTCTTATTAAACAGTATAGATTTTTATGACGACAGTATAAATATCCTTGCCTTCTTTCCATGTGCACGTGGATGTTACGTACGATGGTAGTGTGCATGTGGTTGATGCGACTGCGGTGCAGACAGAAGGCAGAAATATGGCTCATAAACTCCGCTCCACCTGCCTCTGCAGGTTACTGCAGAAACCTTTCAGCAGTTTGGGTTTCAGCAAACTTATTGATGTGGACATTTATTCCTACAAGGTCCTGCATGTTGTAAAATCCAGCATGGATCCATCTATATAAAATCCTTTATTTTATAAATAAAGAATATTTCAATATTATCTGATCCAACGATGGGAATCTAAAAATAGAAAGTGCAAAATCCCGTGCAGTCAGTATAACCTCTTGCAGTAGAAAAAAAAAGATAATTTATTCCTTGAATGTCAGAATCTAAAGATTGCCACTAAAATAGGCAAAAATTAAAAACTAAAATTTAAATTTTGGTGAGTAATTCTTCACATTTAACTTAAAATACAGGTTTTCCTAATATAAAGTTCAGGTAACTCATCCTGGTCTGTCATGTAATGTCTGGAGTTGGGCCAAGGAATGAAGCCAGGCAGGGTTCTGGTAAAAAGGTGTTTACTTGCCTTGGCATTGGTATTGTAAGGTATCGACAGATACCCAAATTTCAAGTATCGATATCGGATGGGAACCCTAAAAAAGTGGATCGGTGCATCCCTAACTGACACTTGGCCTAAACTGGCCACATAGGAAAAGAATGTAAATGTTAGAGAAGGTCTGTGGCCTGAAACATTGATCTTATTAAAAAGAAATGCATGAGGAGTTGCAGTGTGCAATACTTTCTTTAAATTTCTAAATCTGTTTTGTAGTGATCAGAACCTCATTATGGAACTTGGTGTGCAATATTTTATTCCATTTACAGCAGTGCCAACATATTTTTCAGGAATTTTTAACCATAGCCCTATATAAACTTATATAATTGACAGGGACATAAAAAATATAAATAATAACTGAGTAGGAACACCATTATCTTCAGCTTCTAAGCAGAAGCATTGTAGGACAATTATACAAGGCAATGTGAAAATACTTAAATTGACACTGAAAATGTCTGGCAGTCTGGAGAAGATTCCTTACTAAAAATTCCAGGAATTTTCGTTTTAAGGGAGTTTTCAAGTGGGGCTGTGTGAAGTGCTTATGAATACTAAGTGATTGTTTTACATATCAGATAGATATTTACTTTGTCATTACAATTTCTTAACCAAAGAACATACATGTTGCATTGCTGACCTAATAGTCCATAATATAGCATTCACTCAAATTATCATGGATTATTTTTCTTAGTATTGGTTCTTTTTAAAAAGACAGAAATTCACTATTTCTGTCCATTGTTTACAGCGGTTAGCTTGGCATTCCCGTTAGGAATCCCCCCCAATTGTCCAAACTGAGTGCTCTGTCTGCCGGAGGTAAGTTCAAAAATAGTGTTGATGTGTTAACATACTTACTCTTTGATACAATCTGGTATGGATACATACTCCATTGGAACAAGTTCGGCAAGGTCTGTCAAGCTGTACACGTACTTGATTTTCTGACTAAATTTGGAGCTGTGAAAAGAAGCAGGAGAGCTATTTTTTACCCCAAAACATATTGTATTCACCATTTCATTTATTTCAATGTATTCAATATTACAGATACCTTATGAAAGGTTTTGTGAGTGCCAGCAGGGTGCGAATAAACCAAGAAGGGTGCACAATTATGAAAGACTTTAAGTTCTTCCGTAACCTGCACAAACAGAATGTCAACATGTCAACACCTGATTGAAATGAACCAACTCCAGTCTACATTTTAACCACTCAGACTCACCTCCTATCAATCTGCTGATAACACTTTCGGAGCCAGCCGACAGTTGGCATCTTTTTCCGAGAAGTTGCCCCATTTAAATACACGATCATATAGTTCTCAGCAACCAAGAGCTCCAGTGTGCCAATGACATACCTGCAACACAAATCCTTTATTGGTGATGCCTATAAAATGCATGTTTAAAAGGAAGGCAAAAGCAATTCCAAATAGAGACTCACTTGAACAAATTGTCCATGATGTATCTGTAATTTGGTTGACTGCTCTCAGGCATAAAGCACACAGCAAACACAATTATGGCATTCAAACCATCTCCATAGTAACCTGTGGAGAAAGATTGAGATTTACAAAAAACACACACACAAATATATTTACATTAGCGACACAGCAAAATAAAAGCCGCCATGCCTTCGGGATTTTCGTTTCTTTTTTTTTAATGTTACAAATGTTAATTATATTGAATGAATGAAGTGTACATTTGCACACATTTACGGACCATAATAAGAGTGAAATTGTGTTCAGGAAATCTGGCCCTATGGGATTTTGCACAAATATGTCAGAATGAGCACCAGTAGCTGAAATATGTAGAAATTTCTATTCTTCATATAAAAATTAAACCTTGTTGAAATGAAAATTCATGTAGTTTTAGGAGAAGTCAGGGACCAGCAAGGCTTCATGATTTCATTTGGAGTTATTGAATATGCAAATTTAGAAACCGTCTTGGCTGAGCATTTAAATGTTTATAAAAACACCACAAAATTAAATTCATCACTACAGATTTGAAATGAAGGTAGAATAAAAAATGACCATTTATGTGAGGTGCAGAGTCTGGCTGCAAACTGTGCCATCAGACAGCTACGTTATGTTGTTCTTGAATAAATTATTTATTTATGACATTTTTAAGTCGTGACAATGTTCTTTTTGAAAGACCTTGTTTAATATCCATCCTGTGAATGAAAATCTCAGAAATTCAAGTTTCTTTCTTTATTTTTTTTAGCACTGTGATATAATGGCACTGACCTCCATGGCTGATAACTCTCTTGTAAGGTTCAATGGCCTTCATATCCACTCTGTGATCCTGATCTCCAAAATGAAACACCCTCCAGCGTCGACCTTCATCCCGCTCTTCTGCAGCTGAATATTCCTGAACTGACTCCACACCTTTCTGCAGTAGTTCTGTAGTTTTTGGCTTAGGAAGATCATCTGAAGGAAAAGGGCACTTTAAGTTAACAACATGAACACAAGCAATACTTGGGGGTGTGATCCAAGTCAGATAGATTTTGATCAAATATGACATCGAAGCTTCAAAAATCACTCAGTTGTTTATATTTTAAACTTTTCAAATCACGAGCACCAGACAACTTATTGGTTTGAATCTTTTTTCATATTGACATGCTTTTTCTCTGATTTTACACCAACAATCACATCTCTCATTCCATTTCTCTTTTACACAGTTTCCTTAAGAAAAATTAATAAGACAATTTCCATGGAGTAAAAAAAAAAAGAAGGCAACCCTGTCTTGTGTATACAGTAAGAAAATGAAAATGTGTCAAAGAAAGATTCCCATTCATAGCAACAGACCACTCCTGATATCCCAAAGGACTTCTGTGCATTTTTTTGCAAAAATATGACGTGCAAAAGGGTTATGACGTCAAGTAAAGAATTTGAATAATCATGTACAACAAGCATGCAACAAGCAGATTCATAATGAATTAAACAGTGGAACTGGATCACACTGACAGACTTTTATGGATGTTTTCCTGTGAGAAGCTTGCATAATATACTAAATGAATGATAGTGACGTGCCTGTTTCTTCCAGAAAATTTGATTTTCATATCTTTGCAGGAAAAAGCAATGCATTCTTTTCCAAATCAGCAATTAAAAAAAAAAGAAGAAAAATCAAAAATCTAAATAAATGTCTTGGATAAAAGACAAAATTTTCCTTTACTCAACAGTTCTAAGCAATTGTAACAAAGTCATTAAATTACAGGTGTGAATCGTTTTCTGATTCTGATTTATTTAGTTTCCCACAGTTTTTAAATTATAGGCACTGAATAACTAGGATACTAATAGCACAAATGATAAACTGGCAAATATCTGTTACTAGAACCAATTTCAGGATGATAAGCTGGGCTGCCATCTCAATATACACAAGCACAATATGAAGTGAAAATGGAAGCAAGTGTAATGTGATGAAAAAAATATTTTGTCTGAAGAACTGAAGTTACGATCAGCATGAAAAGGGTTGATTGACTTGTGGTTTGCAGGGGGGTAAAAAAAAAAAAGGAAATAGGGCTGTCCAATAGGCCTTACCACAAAGAAGTGAGAAACCTGTTGCTGGCTTGTAGCCTGTTCCCAGGCAGACAAAGGCAACAATTCTTCCAAGTGAAAAAGAGGAAGGCAGCAGGGCAGAAACACAAAAACAACAAAGCACATTTTAAACATATTTGAGGCACTAAGCTGCCATAGTAAACTTGTCAAATTTTGGAAAGAAAATGTCCATGGAGACAAGGACGAGGAAATAAAAGACCAGTCTGCTTCTATACTAAAAGCTGGTCATTACATCCCTTGCATGTTCTCTCATAAATCCATCCAGTGTGAAAGTTTCTTAGCACTTACCCTTTATTGTCATCTTATCATAGTGTAAAGTTCAAATATCTGTATTAAAGACTTGCTAAAACAAACATATTTGAAAGATTAAACCGAAGCGTTAAAGTCGATTTCATTGTTTTCACAAGACATAAATCCCTTACCTTCCCATTCAAACTCATTGCTGTCAGAGGGTGTGTCCATGTCATCAAGATCCAGCTCTGTACTTTCCTCCAGCTCATCAGAGAGAACAGAGCCTTCACTGCGGTCAAGTGTAAGACTAATTTCAGGAGCAGCAAGTTTTTTCTTCATCCTCTTGTCATGGTTCATTGCATAGTCTAGAATAGATGGCAAATCATTCACAGTTATTCTGAGGTTGTAGAAAAAACATAAAAAGGTCTGTCATCTCTAATATGATGCTTTAGTAATCTCCGTCAGAAATCAAGTGCAACTTTTTGTGCTTTCATTCCACTATCGCTCCACTGAAGCTGAGCAAACACTACCTGAGAAGATTTGAACTCATGACTCCATCTCAAGTTATCATCTCTGTTTTGACTAAACTTTTGAAATGTGCCAACATGGGTAAAGATAAATAATAATAACCAATTTTTCTCTTAATCTATGTTCACTTGAATTTTAAGATTAGACAGAGAAAATATTTTTAAGTATTCTTTAATAATGTTCTCAGTAAAAGCAGTGCGGTACAGTGTAGCAGTGTGAAATGTATTGATTACCAGACTCTCCCTCCTCAGAGGTTCCAGCAAAAAGATCATCTTCAAGCTCCTCTTCTTCTGGGAGGGGTCTAATGTTTGATCAGAGAGCAATGTTGCCTTTAGTATATGTAGAGTTTCAGAAAACGGATGTGTAACAAAGCTATAATGGATGTGTGATACAATACCGTGGAAAATCCTCATCTTGCCACTCTTCCTTAAGTTCAACTCCTTCCATTCTCAAACGGGCTTCTGTTGTAGCTACTGACTCTTGCCGCTCTAGGCTGAGGAAAACAAAACAAAGCGCAAAAACTGGGTTTAATTTTTCACAGATAATAGTTTTAAACTGTTCATAAAAGGTTCTTTTATACTACAGATTTATAAACATCAGCAACGGGGTGGTACAATTTGTGTGTAAAGTCAAAAACACATTATTAGTGATCTTTCAGTGGTGATTTGTACAAGCATCATATGGTTACTGTGGTAATGTTGAAGATCAACTGATCTGCTAAAATACCAGGAAAATATTTGTTTTGAGTTAATAACCAAGAAACAAACACCATTTCCATATGTTTAAAAAAAGTGATGACTAATAACCACTGTGTTTTATCTACTTTTCTTTTCTTAGTACGAAGTATTTGGGGACTAGGTAGACCACCTGCTTTAGTTTTACAGATGAAAAGTTTGCCTATTGGTTCTTGATGAAGGCTATCCCCAAATGGCTCTGTGTATCATCCTTGCATACAAAAAAAAAAAAGGTCACTGGAATGATTCTCTGAAAGTTTGAAATGTGCTATGAACCATTGATGGTAAAAAAAAAATCAGCAATTTTACTTTCACAATTTATATTCTTATTTACTACATGATTATACAGTCTGGAAATTACAGTAAGAATACTTATTTAATATATAATCAATTCAATTATGATATAGCTCATCAGACTTTGTCAACCTATCATTTATATGCCCTTTTACTGATGTGCCTGGTGCATTGCAACTTTGTAATGGTTAGCCAACAGCAGCCTTGCAAACACTTTCAATACTTAAATATGATTCTTTAAGCATATGTAAGAAAATCTAATATGAGAAACCACAGCCACAACACCTTTTTACCAGCTGATAGATGCCGTCAAACATTATACAGATTACACTGGGCAAAACTCAATGTTATGTTCAAGAATCTTAAGAGTTTCAGCTAGTAGCTGGCCTCATAATCAGGTCACTGGCTTCTTGAAAAGCTTACAAGCTTAGTTTATAAACCACAAGACTACTAACGAATGCCTACCATGGTATCTGTATCGCTGCTACACAGAGCTCCTTTTGATGCATTAATCCACAACTGTATTTGTGCTTCCACACACAGAAATTTTGAAGTTTTTGTATACATTTCATAACAAATCAGTTATTCTTCTTATAGGTAGTGCTAATCCCCGCATAGCACTGGCAAACCAACTACAATAGGAATGTGCTTTCCTGGAAAGGAATAATTGCAATCCAAGTGCACGGACTAAATAAATGGAATTAGCTACATTAAGAATCCAATTGGAAAAGACAAGTAAAATGAAATAAAAGTACTTCATTGATCCCAGAGGGAAATTGTTACGTTATAGTAGGTTTAAAAACAAAAATAACAAAAAAAGTAACAAATAAAATTTTGAAAACATTGTGCTTCATAGAAAGTTGAATTAAGATGCAGATCAAAGAAAAGACAAAACTTTGTAAAGACGTCATCTTCCTATCTTTATCATGATATGGGCTAAGATTCATTATTAAGCTTTATCTTTTATAACAGAGAAATCCAATCTAGTACAAACTGCTCCAAGAATCTGAAAGAAAATCAGTTGAATTACCTCAGCATAGTTCTGTTTACCATCAATAAACCACTCATTTGGTCTTTTCACCTCGTTTGTGGGCGAGTATAGATTTCATTACGCGATCTTCAAGTTTAAATTTACCCGCTGTCAAAGAAATAGCTGGTCATTCTATAGAGAAGCACAATTCTTAGTATCATGCCCACTGAGAAAGCATATATTTATTTCTAGCATTTTTACAGCTGCAGTGATGTACAATGCTGCAGGTCTGCTGAAACTCTCAGCAGTTTTATATCAAGGTTAAAAACTTTTCTATTTGCCACCTTATATCAAAACAACTGTTAATTCCTCACACTGTAACTTTTATTTCTTGCATTTGATCTTATTTTAGCTTAGCCTTTTCTGTTTTAATTTAATTCATTTCTTTTTCAAGTTTGTTTTTAATGTACTTTTTAAAGCTTCCTCTGCACCCGACTGTAATGATTTTAATGTTTTCGTAAAGCACTTTGAATTGTCTACATGAAATGTGCCATACAAATGAACTTGCCTTTCCTAATGATCAACTGACAGATATGATGGTTTTGAACTGAGATAAATAATGGGCCAGTTGTTTTGTCTAGATCCAACATACAACACTAACTTCCATTCTGACCATGACACACACACACACACACATACAAGAATGCTAAAAGATTTGGACAAGACATGATCTCATCTTTAATTAATAATTATTTGTGAAACCGGTCATGTTGAAAAGAAAGTGGGAGAGTCTTGTTTTTCTAATCTTTGCCACTTGATTTTATTTTGTTCCATAGGGGCAAGGTTTTTATTCAAATTCAATGTAACAAATCAGAAAAATAAGCACTGTTGGATTCATTGTACTGCTCCAGTACTAACCTGCTGTACACCAGTAAAAATGTTTGAGTTTCACCAAACTCATATGTGAAGCCAAATGGAGCCAGGACCAAAACAATAACTTGAAGCCCATCAGCATCTCATTGGGCTCTTAAGTCCTGCTGTCTTAATTATTCTCTCTTATTTAGTCTTGTTAGCTGAAAACATTGCTTGATTGGAGAGAAATCTGGATGTTTACCCTATCCAGAAGTCAGACAATTGAATTTAAGAAAAAGACACAAAATGGAAGTGACACTAATCTCTGGTAAAAACACCATAACTCTACTGAAAGTTGAAGTAACAGTTTATTTCTTTATTCTAATTAGGTTGTAATGACTTGAGTTGGTTTTTGTTTATATTGACATGTGAAGGCTATGACTTATGCCTATGAAAATACACTTTTTTAACAAAAAGGAAGCTCAGCATCAACTTTTTGTTTTTACATTTCATTAGCAGGCATTTTACTTTAGGCAAAAGTAAGTTCAAAAGTGCCCGTGGCACTGCTTACTGGCAATCATCCTGAAGAGTACCTGGCCTGTCAAACAACTTTAAATGAGCCAGTGCGCTTAAAACAGTAAAGACACTTGGATGCCATTCGAGGTGCTGGTTTTTGGGAAACAGAATCAATGCAATGAAGATGAGAAACCATAACCTTGTTAAACATAAACACCAAAAATACATACCTCCCAATGGGTACTGGTGGTGAGCATGGCTGTGGGAGGCTAACAGGGGTAGAGCTTCTTCCTCCCGACGGCATCTGCACATTGTCTGAGTTTGTCCTTCCTTGAGGCGTACTTCTTGTTTTAGTTGGACTTTCTTCAAATGCCTCTTCGCCATTTTCGACAGTAGAAGCTGTGCTAATCTGCAATTCGTTTAAATCCTCGTCATCACCTTCTCCCGACACTCCGGAGGATGAGGGACTAGAAGTCTGTCTGTTTTCCAAGTTTTCATGAGTCCTACTGGGTGTGACAAAATCTTGGCTGCTATTGTTCAAATTAATTTCACCTACACCCTTCAAAAGCGCTTCACTCCCTATCACATCCGATGCCATGACTTTATTCTCCGTTTGCCCTGTTGCTGGAGCGGGTCAGTGACAGTGCCCTTTTAAAAAAAATGGTCAGCTGGTTTCCTAAATTGATCAGCTAGCTAAATCGGACTTACACAACTGCTTCAGAAGTTTGAAGCTAGTGGACTAGCGCTCGCCTGCAGTACAGCTAGCCAAAAGCCGTGTTGCTAATACCAAGCTATGCTAACTAACAGCATATCCGAATAACCGAAAAGTGTCAAATATCACATAGGCTGCTCAGATTTAGTCACCTTTTCTAAATGCGTCACAGTGTGAAGTTGGGAGTCCAAAAGTTTGCTAGCTCTGAATATGCAATGGTGCGCAGTGGTCCCACTTATCAGTTTCCTTCCTTCCTTCCTCCCTTCAAGTCACACTGCGCTCTCCTCTCATGCGGACGTAACAAACGTTTGTCACGCTAGCTTTACAGCTACAGCAGGCTAATTTAGTCAGTAGCCATGTGTAATGACAAACTGTTTACTGTCAGCTGTAATGTGTAAGTCCGTCAAATCGTCAACAACAGCACAACATTAAGAGCGCCGTTCGGTTTATCTAAATATAAAGTCAGTCTGTGTTAATATAACTTTTCAAAGTGTCTGCCAAGCCAGTCCTTGGGCACAATATATACACAGATACAATTTGTGGTTGGTGTTTGTCTCCTGAACATCTTACATCTTTTCGTGTTATGGTGTGTCACTTTGTGGTCATGTCCACCTCATTATGGTTTTACATCTGTTTGTGGTTGTTTTGTGCCCCCAGACTTGGTTGTTTCTGTCACTGCTCATGTCGATCATAATTTTGCACCTCCCTATAGAATATTCGGTGCTTAGTAGTTTGTTTCACTGGAATTGCAAAAGTTAAGGTCAAATTCCTAAAATCCAGATATGTTGAATACATGTATGTTGATTAAACAACATGCCTTTTGTCTTCATTGTCCAGTAAAATAACATTTAAGAAATATAAAAGTTTCACAATAAACTCTGAACTGCAGGCGGTTTTATTTTATGTTTGCTTTCAATATCCAAAAGATGAGTACCACAATGCAAGTACAACTCATTAAACACGATACAGGCTTCAGACATGTTTTATTTTGTACTGTCCACGCCAGTTTAAGAGGCATGTATTCAATGTTTTCATAAAAATGCAATCCCTGATTGTGAAACAAAACAATATTTTCTGATGGCTCAAAATCACTTCATTAATTCAAGTCCTAACAAAGATTAATTTTCAGTAGCTTAGTGACATTTAATATTAGCGATATTGATATCTGCTTCTCTTCAACATTAAAATTTTTATCTGATTTTGAATCAGTTGCACTGATCACTTCAGTCTTATTTTTACCTGAAGTGACCGGCCTTTTCCACTAGGTGGAGGCAGAGGCTCATTAAATGCTGCAGTCTTTGGGAACGCCTCCAACGGATAAATGATCTGCCGTAACGCCTGTTATGTTTTTCGGGAAATCTGACATTATTTATAACATTTACATTAAGAGCTAGACTTAATTTAAATTTCCAGTTTGTCTAATTGTAGCAATAAAATGCTGTCATATCTCCTTTTTAATTCAGGAACAGTTACTTTAAAAAATAGTTTTTAATTTCATTTCTACAAATGACATGATTGCAGACATCCCTTAGGTGTTGTTATATTATTAAATATTTCTGATAAAATCAATCAACTGCATATTAGTAAATGGCAACAAATACACCACAGTTTATTCTTTGGGGACAATCGAAAGTGCCTTTTTATTTTCAGACCTCACTAAAGAAAGAAAAGCAAATACACCTGAAATAGAGTGGTTTGAATATAAAGATGTGGTCTGGTTCACAATTTCTAGATAGTTCAGTATAATTTCTAATTAACACATTGCTATTTACTCTACTGGATCATTAGGCCTCATCACAAAGGGATAATCCAGGCGAATTGAGAGTTTATGCTTCCCTTCCACTTTCCATCGTGGTGCTGTATGCTAATGAGTCATGTTGAAATTGTCTAGCAATTAAGGAAAGTGTTGCCTGTTTTGCCAAGAAAGTTCAATTCAACCTGCTTATACCATTAACATAAACAACAACAGGTAAAAGGTCTTATTTAAAAGACATGTAAAAAAACAAAAACAAAACAAGATTAAAACTGTGATTTTTGATGTCAATTTTTAAATGTGTACTTATTCAGTTGAAGAGAAAATCTTGTTATGATGCTTATTGTCTTGCTCTCGCATTTAATCTAAATCAAGACAATTGGGTATTATTGCATATACACAGAAGGACCACAGTACTCTGGGAGTTGATTTCAACAATAAAAGCTAAAGCATCATTGTCTCATTCAGGATGCATCCGGATAATTTTTCCATTCTAAAATATCTTGAGCAGACTCCTCATTTCATCATAAAAAGAAGGTTGCATTATAGGATCAGAAAAAGATGCTGCATCTTATATGCGAAGCAGAGTCATTAGGAAGGTCTTTCAACCAATTTCCATAAATGGGGTAGCGGGAAGTATTTAGGCTACCCGAAGTATATCACTAATGAGAAAAGACAAAAAGGATTCATGTGCATGTTTTATGCAATCTCTTTTTGGGTGTAGATGAATAATTATTTATGATTGCAAAGCCTAAAAGGGAGGCAAGAAGATAGCGACTGCAAAGAGACTGGTGAAAAATTTAAAGAGGAAGTTAAATGAATATTTAAGGGAAGATGAAATATTTAATGGAAACAAATGAGCAAAACATTTAAAACAGCATGATAAATAGTAGTGGGTACCATTAAATTGGCTCTTATAATTTGTGCTAGATGCTGCTGTAGCCGCGAGGTCTTTCTCATACTTGTAATGGTGTGAATTGAGGACTCCAACGAATGTTTTCACCATGCCAGTCATAAAATGAGGACACAGAGTCTGTAACCCAGAGCTAACCTCCTATCTGAGAAATATTAGCCTTTGATTCAGTGTAGTTTGTATTGATGCCACAAGGCAGAAAAAAATTCATGTTTTATTGACCCTCTTCACACTGAGGTTAGGGTTGTGAAGAGAAAACATAATGACATAAATTCTGAACCAGATTGCAGTTAATTTCTCGAGAGACGTTTTACAAAAAGGAGCTATCATAACATTAGTGTTTAGTCTGAAACTCACATGTTCACTTCATTTTGTGCATTTTCACCTTCTAGTGACAGAGGGAAAAAAATACTTGAGTGTCTACCAACACACGTTCATTTGTTTTCCAAATGCGAAAATAATTAAATCAGCAAACAAATAATTATTCAAGTCAATGAGAACAATTATCTCAAAGACGCCTCTGAGACTTGGATGTGCATACTGAATTGATTAATTATCCTGGTGAAGATAATTGAGTGGAGCTAGATCATTTGACTGCATTCTCCAAACATATTCCTGCCTCCTCTTCTGATCCAGTACAACACCAGCATCATTTAATGAATATGACAGTGAACGATTTGTGGGAGTTATCAAATATAATTGAATGAATAAAAACAGCCTCAAAATTCCCGGATCATGAAGCAGTTTCTAAAAATGTCCATGATCAGAAATAAAGGGCAGTTCATCTCTAATTTGAACTTGGTGAACCTTAGGTTTTACAGCATATTTTAATCCTCATTAATCTGCTTATTAGATTTACTACAAAGGTAGCAACATTCTGACCTGTTCTCATTGGTTCAAGTTCAACTTTGCCATCAATGCTGTGTCATGCCCTTACTATCCTGTGAGCAGACTATTACTTACTTCTGAGTCAGACAGAGATCATTACCTCTGTGAATGATGGCAAGGCAGCCGGAGCCCAGCAGCTTTATTTCCCAGCCCAGCTCAGCGGACGCAGCCCATCACATCCTGTTAACAATTCCATGGCTCCACCATAAAGATAAGCTCTCTCAATCAGCCCTGTCTGTCTCAATCGCCACCGAGGGACCGTAAGTCATCACAGCCCGGGAACGGAGTGTGATTGACACCATTTAGATGATTCAGCCGGAATCACTGGGCTGTTTATTTCCTCAGTGGACCACTGTTTTCTGATTATGGGAGTTCATTAAATATTTATTTTTGATATCAGCATATTCATGTTAATGTAATCAGTCTTCTTACTCTGAGCAAATATTGGGTCATTTCATGTGGAATCTTACCAAGATGAATGAAGTCAAAGGCTTTGACATTTTAATCACAGTGAACATAAGAAGCCAATTGTCACTGTCAAACCACATGAAGGTCATCTCAGTTGCTAAGAGTCAGCTTGCCGTAACATTTAATCCGTACATCCTAATAATTCGTTTACATGTAAGATCCGGTTGATATTTTATGTATAAGCACACGTTCTATTCAAGGCCCTTTATTCTATTAACCTGTCTTGTCTTTATTAGATCCTTTCTAAGATAATTCCCATATGGCTTAGCCTTTGATAAATATGCTTTTAGGTCTACCTAATTAATGCATTCTGCTGTGATTTTCTTCACTTGTCACCCACTCTTTAACCTCATAGCGAAGGAACAGACTTTTCCTACTCAAATTAAAGGTCCTCTGAGACGCTGTACATGTGCGAGCTAATGATGTAGTGAGCTGCACAACCTGATATCTTATCTTGAGGGCCTTGTTGAAACATTTTTTAGTAAAAATGAATTGCATGACCTCACTATTATGGAGTGTGGATATATTCCATGCAAACATGTTTTAGTTTATTGTGGCAGAATTAAGTGATACTTCTGACTTTTTCTCAGTTTGATCATCCCACGAGGGTTTTGATAGAGGTTTGTTTTTCATAACAAATCTTTTCTTTGTGAGTAGATTATCATTATTGTTGACATGTGTAGTGCTTGTCAAATTACTTTAGAAAAGTGTTTGATGATTTTACCCAAAACTGGAGAGTAAAATGTCTAAAGTGTTTTAACTGGCTGCACAGCATGTCTTTACCAAATATGAACAAATTTAGATTCTCATGGGCACAGATAAACAAAGCAGTGGTTTGCTGTTCAGACAGTATTTCTGAGGGGACATGGGAGAATATATTTCAACTAACTTATTTACAATACTGATTAATTATAGCAATTCATCATTTTACATTAAATGTACCACACAAAATTTGTTTTTTCAGCCAATATAGCTACAGTTTCCAGCCCTGTGACCAAGGAACCATTGGTATAATGAATGGAGTAAGGTTAAAATCAGCATGTAGACTCTTGGCCTTTTTCATCACAAAATCTGCTTGTTAAGAAAAAGGCCAGTTGCATATGAACATTGCTGCAAAACATTGCCTTATATTTAAGATGGCACATTGTTAGAGCACAGAGGCTACCACATTAATGGAGTTTGAATTACTTAGTTGTTGCTGAAAAATGTTGCCACTATCCATAACAGATGGTATAGATTTAAACATTGACTATAAAATTTGTAATCTGTTGCTACTTTAACATGTCGGAGGGTGCTGGATGCAAAAGCAGTGTTTTCACAAATTGTAAACATTGTGATAAGCCCATCCAGGACAAGTTAAAAACAAACTGGTGTTTTGGGAAGTCAGTAAAAGCGTGGGATATTAACATACAAGATATAAATGGGCATTTTATTGAACTGTCAAGTTATAGAAGCTTCATGACTGACGGCACTATTTGTTCCCAGCAGGCCACACAGAATGATATTTATGAAAATAAAGCAATTTTGATAAGTGTATTATTTACTGCTTTCATATATTATTACTGATATGTTTATTGGATGCTCTGAGAACCTTTTACCCACTCTGAGACCATTCAGCTATAGATATGGGATATGGTTATGCAATCTTTCGGTTCTGATAATTCAGCTAGTTACTTCAATTTGCCTTGTGGGGATGGAAAGATGTAGAATTACTGAGTCACGTCACCATCCCATGAGAAGTTTTCTCAGTGCAGACATCTTATGATACACACAGCTTTTATGGTCACATTGTGTTAAAACTGAATACATTCCAATTTATCTGAATAAATTTGAAGTAATTTTAGGTAATGTTAGATTGTTTTGCACTAAATGTACTGAAATAACATTTTAATACTTGTGTAAAAATTGTAGGCTAAGTAAATCAACATCGACCTGAGTTAATAGTTAATTTAAAATCATATACATCAAGGTAAAGCACTGTTGATACAATAAGAATAAATTTGCCATGCAATAAAATTCACTAAGGACAGCTGCCTTGTAATCCCAGCACACTAATTCTGTGACTTATTTAACAAGGAGTTGCAATATTGTTGAGGCAAAATGAAATCTTGATGCTCGACTGAGGTTTCACACAATGCTTAGTACATGCATTGTCAAAATGCCAACAAAATCTCAAAGTCAAAGATTGATCTACCCCTCAGCCAACACAAAACTCTTTGAAGCACAATTTTAATTTAGTCTGTCAGAAAATCCTGCCGGTATCTGTCAGCGCATACATCTTTCATCCACTGAGTGATGAGAAAAACCAAAACTTATAATTACTCTTTCTGCCTCTGTTTTACAATAAATGTTTAAGCTACCATCCACACAAAACAATAAACATTGCGCACAAAAGCCCCCCCCCCTTTTCTGGCTTCAAGTCCTCTAAAGAATTTATTCACAATTACAGCCAAACAGTGGAACTACAAAAATCCTTTTCCTTGTCTTTTAAAAAGATGAAATATTTTCTCTGCTGTGTAATTCTCCTCTCTGTATTTCGAGAGATACTGACCTAAAAAGGTTGATCAAAGACTGTTGGAACTTTACAGCCTGCAGCAACCAATAAATTGGTCCATTCGATGTTTTGCACTGACAAATTATTCTCCAGAGTACTAACATTCTTGGTAGCAACTCAATTAGCAAGAGACAGATGTAGCAAGAACTCACATTTATGTTTCATAGACATTTCAATATTTTATTATTTCAGTGCATGTTGGCACCAAGCCTTTTATATCATAGAAATGATAACTGTTTGCTAATTCTCACATGAAGTCATAGTTGTTTTTGTCGCCTTTTGCAGAACTGTGGGGAAACTGCTCTCTCTTAAAAGTCTTTATGTTTCCTGCAGTGTTTTAATGGCTTTCAGCATCCATCTGGTTTAAGTTTTCTATCAAAAGCCATTATTTCTTATTGTGGCTGAGGGGACCCTACTCACTGTCAATGTAAAGATATGTCAGCAATAAAAAAATTAAAAAATATATTACACTTTTTATAGTCACTTTTATGATATTTAAATAAGTAAACCTAATGTGTGAGTTTAAAAAAAAAGAAGGTCTATTATGTGGCATGACAGCCGATTGAAATAACAGTATCTGTAAGGTAATTAGTATAGATAAAGCATCCATTCATTGTCTGTGACTGAAAACACCGAGCGTTAACACTTGTCCAAAAAAGAAAAATCATCTACCCCGTCTTCTTTGCACAAGGGAATATATACTGTCATTAATATGCATGGGTCCCTCTTGTCTGTGTTTGGGCATTTGATATTAACCCTCAGAAACACTGGTGACCTTTTGCACAAAACCATATGGTTAACAATGAGCGATCTCTCTGTTGTTCAAGCATCATTTACTTCCGAAAGGCATGAAAAAAAAAACAGCTTTACAGCACAACTCAGTGAAGACAGGTGAAAACATTAAGGCATTTCTTCAGTTTATAGGCTGTAGAAGTCAAACATGCTGTGAGACTTAAATGTATTCTTCGTATTCCATACACAAACCATATACACATTTGACTCCTATTTCAACAATATGAAATTATATTATTATCTACTTTGGAAGATCAAACATCAGGATCTGGTGAACAAAGAAAGATATGATGTAGCACTAATACATTGCCAGAAAAATATAGGGGGGACGCTACTCTAGCTGTTGTGCAGTTAAATGGAACAGTCTTTTCGTACATTTGCTGATAACACTTGAGAATACCAGACAGAATAATTAACTTCCCATGAAATGTTCCATCAAGTCAATCCTTTGCTTTATTAACAAACAATGAAGTAAATCATAAATTGAACATTCAATTGCAAGGCTGCTTTGATGAAAAAACACAGGACTGAATTGAAAATGATATCTAGCCATGACCAATAATATCTCGGTTTTAATTATTACAGATCAATACATACTGTATATTACTGCAATAAACATATATATGTTGTTGATAATACTTACTCATATTAAATACATATGATATACAATTTGTACTCCTTGTGGTACAAGGTGTCAGAATGCTACAGTATGTAATTGCTTATTGTGACAATTTCATTATAGGTGGTATATGGCCTATACTGTACACTGTGTAAACACTGGTGTTTATTATGATGTGCATCTGAGCATAGTCCTCTTTGTATGGATATGAATCATAAAAAAAGACTCCACAGGTACAGACAAAATACACTTCTTTAGTACATCAGTACTAATGCTGATGGAGATTAAATGGGATTATATGGTAAATGCTTTGTTTGTTCACTGCAAACACTAAATGGAATTAGCTGGAGCTTATTCTGGTTAGAGCTTGTTCAAAATCATAGTAAGTTTTGTTGCATGTGCATATTATGAAGTACAGTATGCACAGCATGTTCAGTATAGGAAGATGTGTTTATTCAAGGTGAAATAAATCAGTGTTGTCTTCATTAATGATTTTCATTTGCATTCTCACTCATTTGCATTCTCACTAAGGTCAACATTTTAGATAGCTTCATAAGATATGTTTTTGAGTACTTTATGTGTTTGGCTGCCTCCATGAAGATCCTCTATAGCACTCTAAAACAAAAGGAAACAGCGGTTAGAATAACAGCTGCAGTGCTCATCACAGTTGGAGATGAGCTGAAATAGTTTAATAATTGAGATCAAAGCAAAAGATAAGGGGGAAAAAGCTGAAAGCAGAAGGCATCTTTGTAGCAGCATGTGAAAATGTCTTGCAGCATAGCTTGAAGAAGACAACCTTAAGGTTGACGAAGACATCAAACACTTCTGCCTCCTACAGAGGAAATACTGGAGTTTTTTTTTTTTTTTCTCAAGTAAGTGAGGCTGTCTTTTAGTTGGCAGAGATTTCAGAATTGGTGTTGCACTTAGCAGAGGGGATGCACCACTGGAGAGCTACCTGGACAGGCTTCCTAACCACAGACCTCACCTAGAATGGGTCATTAGGACTCTGCCAAAGATGGATGGCAACTTTCTGCACGACTTCCTGGCCGCCAGTGCAAGAGTAGGACCAGGCTTTCCTCTGGTCCCTTAGCCTGCTTGCTGCCCTGCTCCTGGGTCTTAGTTAACATTCAGGGAGCCCTGACCTGAAAAGCAGGCTTGGCAGCAGAACCAAGGTCCCACCCTCCCCAAAGAAATTAGAGGCGGTAATCTTTCAGGAACAACTCACTAACCTTCCCAGACCATGTAAATGTAATAGATGCAGCTGACTGCCCTGCTCCTGTTTCTCAGCCCCTCTGTGTCTTGCTGTCAAATGGCCATGGCAGGTTGTGTCCAATTTGTGTATATTTGACAGCTTAGAGGTGACAAATGATGGGTAGGGCAAAAAGAAGGTTACATTTAAACACAGTACAGGTCAATGGGGTAGATGGCTGAATGCTAAATCATTGTCAGGGAAACTAATGATATAACATTATAAGACAACAGAGCTGGGTAAAAGATAAAGTGCTGCATGTCATACTGATACTATAATCAACCAATGTCTCTTTTAACCGCACATTCATCTTGATTTTGCATAGACATTCACATATTCTATTCACTGCTGAATGGAAACATTGAGGAAACCCATCCAAACAGCTATTTATGCAGCCGGATCCTTTTGTGTAACACAAGAAAATTGTGGCATTATGGTTCTTCAGTTCAGTGTTGATAGAGATATAATGATAATTTATAGCCTTTTTCCATGTAATACTTCTGAGACTTTCCCAGTTTTCCTTTGATTAAGACACAAAATACACTTTGTGAAGCATTAGAAACAAATATTTAATTCGCCGGGTCTAATATGTGTTGCACCTGCTGTAGCAATTTCAAAAACACACAGGAAGTCAGAATAACCAACACAGAAAGAGCCTGGGAGCTGAAGCACGAGTTGTGGCATCTTGACAAGTCTTTAAGTAATTCTAACAAGAACAAACACCCTTAGGCTCACTTGCTTCATTGCTTAAGTCAAAACAGAGAGAACACATCTATTAGGCTGCCACAGAAATCAGACGGGTTGTGTCCACTTAAATCAGAAATCTGAATTTATTTCATGATTATGTCTGTTTTGTTGATGGTAAACTCCAGTCAATATGAATTCAATACAAATTCACACTAATAACAAAATTTCTCATTGATATTTCAGCTCTTGTAATAAGGAAAGGCATCGTGGCAGCAAATAATAACCATTTGTGCAACCTACCTCCATGTAGCTGGAGGTTATGTGGACATGGAGAGTCCAGGAAGCTCAAGGACGGCTCACACTCCCAGATTAAACAACGTTCACTCTCTGTCAAATGCATGGCTCCCAAAACTGCCAAGCCGGAGGAAAATGAGCCCCCCACATGACCCTCGCTGTGGATGACAGGATAAAACACAAGATAGTTCTGCCTGAAGGAGACCCGGGATAACGAAATAATTTTTAATCTCTGTCCCTTCGAGGCACTTTCAGCACCTGTTATTCTTGATGGCACGATGAGAGAGGGCAGCTCGCAGATTCATTCTAAGCCGGGTAATTATTACACTAATTATTCACTTTGGTGTGGGGTGATTACCGGTCCTCGTTCAGGTGAATACTCGCCCGTGTGTACACCAGCTGTGGCCAAAGCAGCTTGGTGGAACAGTTGTTCCACTCCTTTTTCCCTCGCAGATATTTGACCCTTTGTCATGTTTGCAATCTGTACTTCGGGGGGGGGTGGGGAGAGAAAAACATCCAGAAACTTTTAATTGCCCAATAGAAACAGAAGTGAAAGGCACAGGTTTGGCCATCTGTTCACATCATCTCTTTAGCAATGAAACGTCCTATTTAAACAGGCTGCATGCTTACATTGCCCTGTTTGATGGATCTATGTAACTTTGGTGTTTCTAATATAAGAATTGTTGCCATCCTGTCTAACAAAGAGACATTATTTCTCTTAAATTAATGAGTACTCATAGTATTTTCTTCCCCTCTCCTTAATAATTAATGAATCAAGATATATTCTTTTCATTAAACAGGATGCATAAGTAATCAGAGCTTTAGGTTTCAAAAGCCCTCAAGACAAATATCTCTGCTCTTTGACTAGATTTAATTCAATTAGTAGAAATACGACATCAAATACTATCCCTCCATTAAGAGATCTTTCATGTTAAAA
The DNA here is from genome assembly GCA_037177055.1 of Atherinosoma microstoma. Taxonomy (NCBI): domain Eukaryota; kingdom Metazoa; phylum Chordata; class Actinopteri; order Atheriniformes; family Atherinidae; genus Atherinosoma; species Atherinosoma microstoma. The sequence goes on from JBBBVU010000010.1 coordinate 22,257,449, forward strand.
ATGAAAATCATAAATATTGCATCTAGAATCATATAAAAACAATTACTTTCTGATGGTGTGGCATTAAAGAATGTTTAGTCCCCCTTTTATTGTGCAAGTATGGTCAAAAAGAAATGGTTGTATTGTCAGGTTGAAGTTTTCAGTTTGAAACGAAACCTGATCATGATCAGATGTTCAAATCCCAAATTTATATGTATTTATATGAATTGTCAAAAAATCCAGTAGATGACCGAAACAAAAGTCTACATAGTTTCTGACTTCCCGCCCAGGCCTCTGGTTCTCAGCCCCAAGCCCATTCATGTCTACTGAAGACATAACTGCTTGAAATTGGTCATGAATATTTAATTCTTTTCAGAATTGCTAAATAATTCAGTACAACAGCTGGACACTGTCATTTTTACAAAGCTTAAACATTAATAATGGTTAAAGTAAACGGTGTTTTGGTTGCTGCAGATTTGTTACCTCCACCAAGTACGTTGGGCAGTTGGTCTGACAGGGCTGCACAAAAAGTTTTCAAAAGATTTGCATTTAAATTTCTTACCTGACCTGGGACATGTTTAAATTTAGTGTTAATTTCTAATGTTGATCCAGATCTGGATTTGGTCATTGAGTTGAGGCAGAGGTCTGCAGTCTCAAACCTCAGTTTTTGTACTTTTATTTTACATTGTCAGGGGGATGTATGTAGGATAGATGCTAAATAAAGTAGCTACTCTTACGCTCATCAGCATGTTTTTAAGTAACTTTTGGGATAATTGTACAAGTGGCTTTGGCTATGACTTAAATTTGTTGTAATTTTTATCCAATTCATAGGATCTGTTGACAATCAGAAAATAATAGTATATAACTAGATTTACCCTGTAAACACACAACAATGAACTATGTTTGTGTAAGTGTGACCAACTGGAGCATAGGACATTTACGGATCACTTTAATCATAGAAAATGATCAACATATTATTCATATAAAGCCTTTTATATATTAGAGATGTGCAAAACAATGGACGTTTAATGTCATTTACAGTTGAGTGAACTTTCAATCTGTAAATATTTCACTTAAAAAGTAAATAAATCCTTTCTTTTGATGCAAAAGCAACTAATGGGAAAGTAGGTAAATAAGTTATGACTGAATGCTTACAAATGGAGACATACAAGCTTGTATTGTACTTACATATATCATGTTAACCTTGAAGAAACTCAAAAGGAGAACAATGTATCTTAAAGTTGGAAACCCAGTGAAAAGGAATGCAGGCATTTTTTCCCAAAAGGTCAGGTTTCACTGTGCCTGCTCTCCTACAGCAATAAAAATGCTCTGCAACACCGTGACTACTGATTGCTATCCTCTCCAGGCGATGTCGATTTTGTGGAAGCATTTGCAGATTAAGTCGGCAGGATGTCAAGGGCCCTTGTAGATGCAGCTATCTTGTCTTAGCGAAGGGTCCGAAAGCCCTTGTCTATTACTGGAGACACCCCAAGGACAGATGTTTTAGGCTTAGGGGGGTGATAGAGAATAATAGCACATTAGATTCATAATGTATCTTGGATGCAGGACTCAGGGGAGACAGAACTCCAGGGTAATCCAAATTCATCTCTCTCTCCCTCATTTCCTCCTTTCTTTCTTGTCTTTCTTTGCTGTATTCAGAGTTGTGTCCTCTCTGCCTCTTGAGGTGCTGAATCTTTGCCTGAAGCTACGCGCAGCACAGTCCATTCATCAAAAACATGACCCTCTCCAGTCAGGGACAGAATGCTATGGTTTAATGAACGTATGCGTGTCATATCTCTGTACACAGGGGAGGGAATCTTTGCTTATTACAGGACATGATAACACATAAAGAATACACAACAGAACATTCTTCTGTGTCTTCTGTGTCCCTCTTGCCATTCTTCTTGTTATATGTGTAATTATTTTACTAAAAACAATATTGGAAGGCTGAACCTCATTGTAAAATATGAGGTTTCATTAGCCAACATACACATAGAAGTGTGTGTGTGTGTGTGTTTGACTTTGTGGGAAAAAGTGCCTGCAAGGAAAACAAAAGTTGCCATTCAGTCTGTTCCTTCATTTTTGTACAAAGCTCCTCTCTGTGGTAAATATTTGTCATGAAACTAATATGTAATGAACAGTGCTGGTGTTATTTATTGTCATGCATCATATGCAAATTGGGAGAAAGAGCTTTTTATTTTGTCCCAGCATGACTATGGTGTACTAATGCATGCTAGTTATATGAAATCACTGTCCCCACCCCCCCCCCCCCCCCACCCTCACCACCAGCGCAGGGCCCCCACCTCTATCTCCTACCTCAGGCCAAGGGTACACCTTGATGAGTGAAGAGGGAGGCTAATTCACTCCTCAGGCTTAATTAATCCTATGTCTTATTTGATGAATGGCTCCCAAATTGTGCTGTAATAGTGGTATTTCTTTGTGGAGGGGGCTGCAGAGCTGCGTGTTGATTGGGAAATAGGAGAAAGTCAAAGTCAGGACTTCCGAGAGGCTTGACTTAGGGCTTTGTTTGCAAAGTTGTTGTCCTCTGTAGACACTTTTGGCCCTGTCCTCTGACGTCAAGCCAGCTGCAGAGAGTGATAGTTTGCTGTAGGGAACATGTGTTTATGGATATCTCCCAGCTAAGATCTCCATAGGAGTCCATTGCCTGTGTCGCACACTGGGTTTGTCACTTTTGCCAAACATGATTTGTTGTGTGTAAAATAGAGTGCCCTGAAACATTATTTCTGCTTTACATGGATATCTGCCTCAAGGGGGCAACAAATTACAATGATAAATCCCATGTTTGTCTTTCTAATGGTAGGTGCCCAAACTGCTCAAAACCAACAGTTTTTCTTTATGATGAATCTAAATGTGTCGCTAAACTTTTAAGTAATTAAAAGCTAGAGCTGAAACATGACCAGTAGAACTGACTTGACAGTAATTTAGAATTCAACCATTTCTATAACTTTGGGCATACTTAAATGTGTTGTGTAAAACAATTACTGTTTTTCTTGTATTGTAAATGTGCCAGCAGACACACAATACAGTTACTGCCCTCAAATTTGGGACTCCTGCTTGTGCTCTGTTTAATATCAATCCTTTTGCCACAAAGCCATCTGCTTTAAGTATGCATTGTCCTAACAGAGGTAGCACTTAAAACTAACGATGTCATAAATTTTTCTGGCTAATGTGGCAGGCATAAAGGGAGCTTCTGTGAGTGGGGTGAGGGTCCGGTGATTTGAAAGGAACGCTGATGAAATTTGGTGGCCTAGCCCATGCAATGAACTTGATTAAACTAATCTCATCTCTATCAAAGCATCACTCGGATCCCCTTTGTCCCATTATTCATAGCAATGGGATAATTACACCGAAATGCATGGGGCCAGACAGATAGTCCTGTGACACAGGCCGTCAGACCCTGGACCATGCCTTAACTTCTAAGAAGACTGTTCCTTTTAAACACAGATTAATTACGGTCAATGGGATGGTTCACATCTGTCACTCTCAGAAAAAATGGAAATGACTGCCCTCAAGATGAATAAGGATTTATTTTAAGTTATCTTCTGGTTGGAACAGATGCAGATGCAACGCAGATGAATACAATCAGTTTTACATCTGAGTGTTTGAACAATGTGGGTAAACAGCAGCAGTAGACTTGTATCATCAGCATTAATAATCGGTACGTAAAAACTCGCAACCTCCTGAAACCAATGTGTGCTGTTATGATAAATGACTCAAGTATTTTTTCCTTATTTAATTCTAAGCATATTCTGCTTGACTGCATGCATGTCTGTGTTTAAAATGTATTTTTCAAAAGTCTATCATTTTGGTTCATGGGACAAATAAATGCTTGTAATTTGTAAAATTGCTATATTTTCTTAGCAGCATAAATATTAGATGTAGTTTTGGTTGAATTGAAAATGAACTACATGAAGTCAAAGCTGCCTATAAGGAGGTTGGAGAGGGTGGAAGATAATATCCTGCAGTCTGTCATACAATGAACCAAGTTATAGCAGTATCCCACCCTAATTCATACTTTGGCATGCCAAAAATGAAAACATAATTGGAGATAAGGTTTTGATAAAGAGTTGGTTAAAAGTTGAGATAATGTAAAAATAATCAGCCGTATACAAAACCACAATATTGCACATTTTCTTGTGAGACTGGAATGCTATTTACAAAGAATTTCTTATTCGAATGAAAATTATTTAAATGTCAACTTCTAAAGCCCCAAATACATTTACAGATTCGTTTGTTTAGTTGATGAAACGCAAATATTTGGGGATTTATTTAGGCTGGTCTCCAGAGCACATGATGTGTTCAGTCCACGTGTCTATGAAAACACGACTTCAAATATCAATTCAAATTCTAAACACCAGGATAGCACAAACATATATTTATATTTAACACAGCACACATACAACTTGCTAAAGCAATTCCAATTTCTATTGCAGAGCAATATCTCTTTCCATACATTTAAAGCATTAATCAATAATTGAAATACAATTCCAGAGAGACTTCTTACAAATATTTTCCTTTGTTTTTAATTTATAATAAACTCATACATGAGTACCTTTTATGTAACCATACATTGTGCATACACAATGTATACATGAACATATAAACATGTAGTTTATATGCTGTGCAATTTATTTTCAGGTATTTACAATTGCTTCCTTTGAGTGATGTTTTTCCCCTAAACTTATTGAGGGTCTTTTCTAGTTTGTTTTTGGATTTCTTTGGAGCCATCATTTGCCTTTGTTTGGATGGCTTCATCAAATAAATGAACATTTTGATCAGCAAAGCAGTGTGAGGTTTATAGGCACCTCCTGGTGCACAAATATGCGCAGACCCCCCCCCACCCCCCAAGGGACTCCTGAGGGACAGCAGGGACCAATGAACAGACACGAGCAATAGACAGTCAGTCAGTATAATTATCTCCTGCGGTGTATGTAGCTGGTGAGCCCTGCCCTGCCACGGTCAGAGCTGCGCGGCCCTCAGTGCTCATCTGCAGGTTGTTTTTTTATAACCACTACAGACATTGTGCTTCTCTCATCATAAGCCCCAAGGATGTTTTTCTGCAGTTCAGCCTTTCAACTCTGTCCCTGAGGACCGGCATCCAGTCACTGACAACTGACCATATCACTTGATACTAACAAGATAATTTGGTTGCAGAGTACTCTGGGTTTTCCTCTCTTTTTGTTTTTGAAGTAGCTGGCACACACCTAAGAGTGTACATTTTTATACTAATACACTGATAAAAGGTTTCTCTAAAAGTATTTGTGAATGTAAATTTTAGGTTTCTTATTATAATCTGACTGTGCCCACATATCCACAGACATGTTTATTTTGATCTTCAGGGGTTTATATATTGAATTAAAAGTGCATATTAATTAACACTCCTCTCTTTGTGCTGTAATTCTCTCTATTTGGATGTGGTCCAACACAGTAAATATGCTCTCAGATGAAAATGTTTATTGCTGTGTTGTTTGTAATAGTCACCTCTCTTTGAACCAGCAGTTTATATGCTCTGACACAACAGTTAAAGATTGCAAATAGGGAATATTTTAATGTGGAATACAAAGGGTGAAACTTAATTGAATACAACATCTTAAAATGCAGCTTTACAATTTCATAAACTACCCTCCTGAGAGTGCTGAACTGAAATCAAGATATTATTTTCAATGCTGCATCATCAAAGTGAGGATATACTTGGTTTGTTTGCTGTCCCATGAATTTAGCTTTTTAAACTCAGGGAGAATAGACATATCATTCTGTTTAACTGGGCGACTCTTTTATATTTTGGAATTGTGCACATACCTATTAAATGTTTCCTGGTGAGTCTTGGCTCCCCCTAAATATATCTCACCAGTTTTCCTTTACATTTATGTCATTGCTCACAATTTGTAACCCAACTTTGTGGAAAGATGTTGTAGTGTCCATAAACTTAGGTGTAAGACTCCACCAGGGCTCCAACAATTCTGTTCACAACCTTTATGAATAAGGTTTTGAACAGAATGACCAGGTGCATCCAAAGAGTGTATATTTGTTTTATTTTTTTTGCATATAATATGGTGCTATTGGTCTCATCATGGGGAGATCTCCAAGGCACACGGGGGCAGGTTTCATCTAAGTGTATGCAGCAGGAATAACAAGTAACACGCCAAAATCAAGATATCTAGTCCTCAATCAAAAATGGGAAGATTCATCACTGTAGTCTTGGAGAAAGTTGTTGCTTAAAGTGGAGGAGTTCAGGTATCTCAGGGTCTTTTCAACAAGAGGGATGTATTGAGCAGATTGGGGCAACGGTTGCAATGATGGGCTCAGGGTGCAGCTTCCATCCAGTTGAGGAAGTTCAGGCATCTGGTCTGGATATCTTCTAGTCTCCCACACATCCCTCTTGGATGAGCCACTGGGGAGAGGTCATCTCTGGGAGTGCCTTGGAGTTCTTCAGGAAATACTGTAGGATGTGACAGGAGAGATAATCAGAGGATCCCTAAATGTCAGAATATGGATGGATGGTGGATGGGTGGATGGATGGATGGATGGATGGATGGATGGATGGATGGATGGATGGATGGATGGATGGATGGATGG
>JBBBVU010000010.1:22284786-22312215 GCA_037177055.1 Atherinosoma microstoma
TGTGTGTGTGTGTGTGTGTGTGTGTGTGTGTGTGTGTGTGTGTGTGTGTGTGTGTGTGTGTGTGTGTGTGTGTGACCCCTTATATAAATAAAACTGAATAGGACAGTGATGTGTGCATGTCCAGCAATGATGTTTGGTATAAGGAGGAGGATAAGTGGTGAACAGGCTGTAGTATGACACCCTGTCAATCTCTACACATGTCTGAAGTGTTCAATAGAATTTGGCAACCTCTGCAAGTCTCAGTTACTTTATTCAGAAAAAAGAAAGAAACAACTATGGACTTCTTTCTCCTTGAATGAATTCTTTCTTAAGCCATTCTGCCTTCCTCTCCTGAATCATCCTTTAATCCAGAGAAAAGGCCCAGAGAACTGGCTGTCATTTAATGCTGCCTCTGCCAGGAGTCTTAGCTTAAATAAAGTCAGTGTAGCATGAATCTAATTCTGTGGATGTATGGGTCTGGGACGGTGACTGTTGCGTCTGGAGAGCCAATCCTCCTCCTACTGAAGAAAAAAAAAAAAAAAAAAAACCTTCGTGCGAATGCCTGGCGACTGCACAGTTACCCACATTGAAAGGACCACCCACTTAGGGTTGAGAGGGGATTTGAAGCTGCCTGCTCATTCCTTTCCAGGCCTTTCTGATACTGTTTGAGCTCATCCAATTGTGCCACTCTTACCACTATTCTATAGATTTGTGTGAGCAAGCCTTAGTTGTTAGTATTTCTTGTCGGATCATACCCATGTGTATTTTGATACACATGGGTATGTTCGTATGGGGTCATGGCCATTATCAGCAATATGAAATTTAAGCTGTGCCTTTTTCCAGACAAAAAGTATGTAAAATAAATTTTTCCTTTAATTTAAAACAATGTATGGATAATCTAATATTCATTATTTATGATGCATGTGTCAAATATGGTGAGAGAAATGACTTATTCCACTTCTCGCAGTTTAGAATTAATTGAAAATCCCTTTCCAAGAAAGCGATCACTCCAAAGCTTACTAGACATACGCTCTTCTTGTTAGAATTTCAGTTAGCCACACACAGCATTCACGGTGCTTCTCCCTCTGCTTTTCCCAGTTTTCTTTGAGGTGTTGTATATTTGGATTTCCCGCTTCACTGCTCCACCCCAACATGTTCATTTCCAACTGCCCATCTCCATTTACAACCTGTTTTTATCAACTTTTTTCACAAAGCGCAACAAAACAGAGGGAGGAGAGCCTCACTACTTGCAGGGGGCTAACACAGCAAGAAACATTGTCCATGAACTTCTCCTCATCTCCATCCCCCAGTGTTATAGACAAACAGTGCTTTCCATATGCAGCGGACGGGGTCATGGCGTTAACAGAAGGAGGAATGCTTTGGGGAGAAAATATTGTTCAGCAATGACACAGAAGTAATTTGGGTCTCGCTGAGTGATTTCATCAGGGCCTTTTGTTGCCTCAAAGTGTTTGACCCAGAGGTCCCTGTCAGCCCTGTTGTTAATGGGAGCCGGAGCAGAGTGACAGCCTCAGAAAGTAAAACATTTTACTACTAATAGTGGGCCTCCAGAGGCTTAGGCATAAATATTTAAGCTCTTCTCCCTTGTCCCAAATACTGGGGGGTCTCCATGGTGCATTTATCAGTAATGTAAAAAAAGAGCAAATATATCCGCTGGATGCTACCAACATAGCTTTTTGGCATTTTAAATAATCATTGTCATGATAAATAAGAAAGTAAGTTAAGTGCAAGTTTTTGTTTTGCCCAAAGCTGCAGTAAAATTCACTGCAGTCAACACCCATAGCCTCTTACACCTGTAGAAATATGAACTTTTAAAAACACTTCACTCTAGACTGCCCTATTATTTCCTGGCATAGCCAGCTTTGGCCTTTCTCTCAAAGTAAACTTCATTAAAAAGGCTATGTGGCTTGTGAAGGTGGTCTGACGTGCCTTGAATGATGGTCTTCACAAACAAAGCTGCTACACAAGCCATCAAATTATCTCTGTCAAACTTTGGCGTAATCTGAGCTGATCCTCTTAAAAATATTTAAATGAAAACATTTGCACATCAATGGGCTCCATAGCAACGCTGTGTGTATTCCTCTTTGGGGGGTGCCTCTTTAACACCACGCTTTAGAAAAGCACATCTCCTCTGTTGTGTTGACAAACAACAAAACAAACAATATTAAATGGAGGAGCTGAGGTTTTTCACATCATTGATGGATAGAAGAGGCTGAAAGGCTGAAGGAACCCACGGTGAATGAATACTCGAGTTGGAGACGTTGGTAATTGTATGATTGGTGCTCAGGATGTGTCGTTATACATGGGCTATAAACCAGAATGAGGAGCATTTTGAATAAGATGACCAAGGTTGTGAGGGTGAATCTAACTCGGGAGTCTTCATAAGTATTCACTGAGCTGCTTCATCAGTGCTTTATAGCTGCATATTATTCATCTGTATTGTGAAACCTGTGAGTGAGGAGCATCTCTCCCCCTGGTGGTAGAAAATAAATCTGTCTTTTTTAACTTAAAATCATCTCCCTGCTCAGGCTTGGCTCCTTTTCCCCCCAAAACAGCTTCTTCTGAATACATTAACCTCACACACACACACACAAAAAGAAAAGAAAAGAAAAAAGAGAGGGTACCACTGCAACTGTTGCAGCAAAATATGATAATGTTTGTGAAAATAATAGTGTGCCTGTTTTTCTTCCTCTGCATGCTGGGAGATGGGTGGTGTATTAATATAGCTTGTGGCTTAATTGGGTTTTAGATGGTAGATTAATTAATTTGTGGCTAATAGGCACAAACATGAGAAAACAAACTTCTTTACTTTAAGCACAGGCTACACATGCATCTAAGTAAGTAATGTAAATTATGCAGATTGTTTTGATTATTCTGACAAAGAGGTTTTTGTAAGAAGTGCTTTAAAAGATTACTGCTTCCTGGCAATTTATCAATGAAATACTTCCATAAATAAGCCGCTCATGTGAATGATAAGACTGCTTTGCTTGAACAAATATTTTACTGTGACATGCCAGTTATATATGAAAAGACAGCATCAGCTTCAAAATACAAAAACATTTAGACTATAATACAACACAAATGTAGCCCCAGTTTAAAAAAATGTAGTATTTCACTGTAAGTTTTTCATTGCTGTTACATATTTAGTAAGAATCACAGTATTTGCTCTGCTTCTCACACAATACAGGACTTATTTTAGATGCTAATTATAATTTGCTGTCTTTTAAATCTGCTCTTTTATCTTCAGCTTTTCCAGAAGAAACTGGATCTCTGATGCAACACATAAAAAAGATATGAGGCTCAGCACGGCCTTGTAACTCTGCTGCAATCCATGCCTGCAAACAGATAGCTCACAGAAACAGAATCCCCTCCCGCTGCCCCCCTCTGGTCCTCAGTATTGAATATGCTTTAATCTGCAGAACATCAATTAAGAGTTTGGAAATAAAATGTCACCTTGGTGTTTAAGGGGAGGTTTGTCCCCTCAAGCTTTCATTTGGAGAACTTAGAAATTCTTTCTTATGGTAATTCTCTGATTGCACTGTGTGCCAACACTGCTATTGCGCTCATTTACAAGGGGTATTAATTATAGCTATTTGCAAAGTTTTAAAGCTATTAGATATATCTAGTTGAACCAGAAAAATAGGAGAATTCAAATAAGTTTTTGCACCGCCTGTGTTCTTTTAAGGTAGGAAATGTTTATAGATTCTGTTGACACAACCACAACAAACTGACTAGAAATAAAAGACCAGGTAGGCAGTATGGAAAATTCAATTTGTTTTAAAGGACTTAAGATTAGTGCAAATACCATGCACATGCTCTGCTTGGTCATCATTGCTTGGCAATAAATTTGAAACATCGAAAATTACACCAGTGATCTTTTTCCATCAAAAAATAAATAAATACATACACTAAAGTTACGAGCAATTGTGGGAGAATGTGTTTATTTTAGTTTCAGTAAAAACTATTAGTTAAAAAATCAAAAAAGGAAAGAAGAAGCTGGATTCTGAAGTGGGAGCACTACAAATCTACTTCCCCTGATGATGTGATGCAAATAGTAGCAATAAATCTTCTTCTTAAAATGCACGATGCACACATCTGACATTACACTGAGGTAGGACTCTGCAGCATATATCAGCCGGGCTCAGCCCATGTGATCATTCTCCGAAGTTAAACAGCCATAAAAGGCTTGAGAACTCTGACCTTCACAATCTAACTAAGCAAGAGGAGCCAATGATGTGGAACAGACCCATCGGAGCACTCACAAGATGATAAACTACGCTCCAGCTTTGCTAAAAAATAACTGTATGTCTTCGATGACATATATAGCACCAGCATTTCAATACGATCCCAATTTATTTTGCACTAAAATGGTTTATTGTCGGCTATAAAGCATATGCAGCAAGAGGCGGAAGGACGAGGTTGCTTCAGTGCAGCGAGGATGTCTCAAAGGCACATTGTTCTCTGTGCAGCACATCTCAGTGATGTGTCTCAGCTCGACTAGAAGGCCATAAAAACTATCAAAACTTATAAACCTTATCATTAGTCTGCCTCTTGTCACTCATTCCTGCTATTTTACTCACAGCTAGCTGTTTTTCGTTTCACGATTTTCTACAAACTTATGAAAAACTTCTATCATGAATGGGAATTTTGGAACAACAACAAAAAAAACGTCATTTGATCTCATATGAAACGTTTTATAACAACCTGCCACCAGCAAGCAAAGCGCGCACACAAATTAGAATTCAATGAATTTAAAGACATTTAGCTTCCCGAGCAATATGCAATATTTGTTGCTTTGTGTCAAAAAGTTGTCATAGAGAATAAAGAGGATTTTAGAAAAAGAAAAAAAATTGAAGGGGGTGCTTGTTGTGAGATGACATGTCATGATATGGGGTCATTTACAATCCTATAACATATTCAGACACTGAGCAGATAAGCGAGCGATACATCTTTCACCATCCCTGCCCTTCACACTTGTCATAGCAGCACCATAAACAGCATCCATAACAATTGCGTCCACCGAGGGAAAACCTGCAATATGCAGAGGAGCCTGGAGCTAGGGCACTCTTTGTAAAGAAATTGATATGCTTCTGAAGTCACAGTGAAAATATGAAAAACATTTTTACTCTTTCTGGTAATATATTTGAAGCAAGAGTTTAATTTAGCTGAAAACAGACCTGTAACTGATGAATAATGCAGTATTTAGTAAGAACACTTTTTAAAATTTGTATTATCATTATTATATTGTATTTGTACTTGGTAGATGAATTCTTAGGTGTGCAATTAATCATAATTAAGAAGATTCTGACAAGTGTTTGGGGACAGACCAGGCAGAACCTTCTTTCTATATTCCCAAGGAGAGCAATAAGAAATGATATGAGAGGTATGCAGGCAGCTAATGAGATACGCTTCCAGTATAGGTCTTGTTATGATCTTTGGTTTCCTCTGTGTTAAGGGAGATCATTGAGGGTTTCAACCCCTGGCTGGAGAAGGGAGGACACCCATCGCCATGTTACTCTAAAGCTCCTCCTTAGATCTATTACAGTGCATCTCACAAGGCTAAGTACCATTTAATTTAGTTGCCCTCCCATATTTATCTTCTGCTGGTGATTTATGGGGTTAGAATGTATGCGCTGCAAATGTAAGGTGTCTTTCTACTGTTGTCAGGCTACAGAATTTCATGTAATGTTGCAAGAACAGCCCACTTTGCCTTTGTATAGTCTGCATGAATGCATGAATGCAAAGTCATCATAATTACTTACAAATTGTTTTTGTGCAAATCTGTGTAGTTTCTGGTTGGGGGGTGAAAAACCAGCATGTAGAGTTACATAAACATAAGTGGATATCAACTGTGATAAATCTAAATGAGACTTCTTTGCATGATATCGGTAAATCTTGCTCTGACTTTTTTCTATCCATCTCATTTTTCACTTTAATACTTCATGTTTATTTTTAAATAAGAAAGCTCACCACAGTGCAAAATACATGTTTGCCAGTTTTTTTTCTCTGAAAGCTTTTGTAAAGCAGCCATAGTCAAGACTGTTCCCAGTTCAATGTAACATGAATCAAATGTCCATTTTATGATTCTAGAGATCCCAATCATTTATGATTTCTCAGTTAAGTGTTACATAGTGACAGTTCATGAATAACATGAAGGTTATCCAAGTGCTGTATTTAACATCAAACCATGTTTTTGTACCCCTAATTTTAAACAGACATTCAAGTTTCTAAACCTAACCAAGTGGCTTTGGTGAATATATGTAACCAAAGAAATGCCTAAAAAAAAATTCAAGTCAAAGTTTATTTCCACTGTACATTCGCAGCTATCTTAATTAGATATAAATATAATCAACAGTCGTTTAACAAGCAATAAATATAATCTAAAACCAGCAATAAAACTTGAGTAATATGAATCAAATGAAATAAGATTGTACTTGCATGATAAAGTCAAGATACTCTGCTGAGCCAGAACTAAAACCCAGCGAAAAGAAATGAGCAGTGTTTTGAAATTACCAGTGGTCAGAGCAGTTTTTATATCAAAAGGTACCTTGTTTCACAGGAAAATAACACTACTGAAAGGATTTACAATAAAGTGAAACAATTTCTTTTCATGCACGGTTAAGTATAGTAGTAGCTTTACTAAGCTATCTAATCTGATTACTCCTTTTGTCCCATCATATACGAATTGACGTTGCTACAGTAATGGTAGCAAGGCCAAGTCTGACTTTGCTACAGTAATGGTCATATGCCCTCTTTCACTTTGTTAGTACTGGATTTTTTCCTCCCAATTAATATAATACATCAGAACCAATAAAAGCGACAAACGGTTTAGTTAGTGACCACATATTCACATCTCAGTACATTTCATGTGTTCTGTATGCTTTCTTTTCCTTTGTCCTAAAAAAAAGAAATTCTTAGATTTTACTGCCGTCATCCTTTTTGAGGACGACGACTTTTACTGTTACTTCTGGGTTAGATAGCCTGACTGGAATTCTTGAACAATGATGAGCCTATTTTCACTTTCCAACCAGATTATTTGGGTGTGTTAGTTTGACTTTGAAAATGGATTAAAACACTATTTTGTTTACATATATTTTAAAAGTAAGTTTTAGTCAGACTGACACCATAATTATATTATTTTTATAACGTCAAATAAACTTACTTATATCTTTATAAAATCATATCCTCGCAAGATGACAAGTCGGTTTTCCTTCATGACCTGAATCCCCTTTTAACCCAGAATAAGCTATTCTTATTCATGTGTTCTGGTGTTTAGGTTGGCAGTATCGATAAGTCACTTTTTGTTTCCTTCAAATTTGACTGGTTAGGTTTAGGAAAATGCTGGTTATTTGAGAATCTTGCTGAAAAAAACATTAGACACTTCTACGTTGATTTGTTACTCCAACTGGTCCTGACAAAACAGCACTAAACAACACCATTGTAATAAAAACAGACTGGATGTTCCTGCAAGTAGAAAATGAAGTGTGAACACACTCATATTCTTCGGCTTGAGAAATGCTCATAAGACAGAGGTCAGTGACCTTAACTTTACTGAAAGTTCCAGGGTGAAAGCTGCTTGTCAGCACCTGTGTGTGTTTGATTGCTTGTGTTTTAAGGTGTGGAGAGCTGACTGTTTGATTAAAGCCCTCAGACTCTTTAAAGTCCAGAGTGTGAGAAAAAGAGGCGCCTGCATGATAAATGGCCTTGTCCCTCAATCCACCTCTAGTTTTCCTCTTGGAAATGAAATAAGCTTATCTGTCTGTGTGTGCACTGTAAGTTAATTGCTTTTCACATGCAATGAGGAGAAAGTGGATGAAAAAGTAAGCAAACCATCTGCAGCAGCTTCTGGCTGCAGGCTAATGTCCTGAGAGCATGCATACTGTCCTGACACTTGCATTTCTCACACTGCACGGTTCATCCTGTCAGGAGCCATAACACTATGAGTTGAATAATTTAGCCATCTCCTCCCTATAAGTCAGCAATCAGTCACAAGGACACCCTGAGGAGGAATGGCCTCAAGGTAGCAACGTTTACACATGTTACTTGGTCTGGATGCTGTGAACGAATCGTTTTGTTCGATGCATTGCAAGATCAGCATGTTGATCAATGTCACTGTTTTGGTCAATGAATCAAGACTATGATACTTCCTCTAATAACAGGGATTTCATTACAGGATTATTATGAGCTGTAAAGAGTGATTTGTTGAGTGATCTGGAGAGCTGTCCCACTTGGCAAAGAGCGGAATTGTGTTTGATTTCATAAATAATTGCAGTCATCAGGGACACACATTGTTTTAGGCTTAACTGTGTTGTTTACCCATGCCACATGTCTGAGGGAGAGACACTGTTGTGGATACACATCGCCCTCAAGGAATCTTACCCAGGGCCCATGGTTGGCAAGTGTATTAAAGGCTTTTCCAGGGTGTGTGTGTACGTGTGTTTGCATGTGTGAATAAGTGAGGGAGAGAACTTAAAAGGGGAGAGAAAAACAACATGCATCTAGTACTTGAGGTGTTTAGGCGAAGCTGTGAGCAAACACATCCGTGGCTAATGAGGCCTGGCATATGGAGTGATCATTGGAATTCATCATAGCTCTGTTGCTACAGCGCAGGAGTGTAGCGCTCCATCACTTAGACAACCACTGAAGAAAAGTAGAAAAGCCTCAGTGTTAACAAATTAACCGACACATATGTGGGCCAAGAAGAAAGCTGAAAAGAAAGGTGATTGATTGTTCCCTTGTTGCTTTCTTGTCAGCTCAGTTTCTGTCAGTAGAGGATACATGAAAGATAGAAACAATCTCTGCCTCTGGCCCAAATCCCACTTTGCACTCGCAAATGTAGAAATTCTTCGAAAATAACAAAAAGCGAGAACTTCTTCTGTCCTCATGACCCCAAGAGTTTTCAGAAAAAGAAAGAAAAGGAAATTTCTTTAGGAAGAGGTGTGGCACTCACTTCTGCATTTGTTCATCTGAGCCTTGTGCAGGAGTCTCTCCGGTGGACTGTGTGTATGTATGTGTGTGTGTGTATATTTCTGTGTGCAAATGTGTACACTTGCATCTGTGCGTGTGCTGAAGAGAGCTGAGAGAGTGGGAGGCATTGGAGACAAAGCTGATTAGGAATCAGCAGTTATGCTTCCTCTGACTGTTCAGTGCAGATGAAAGGGAGTGGAGGTGGAGGTGTGGGTGCAGGTGCTTGAAACTGTATCTGAATATCTCCCTGCACAGTGGAGGGACTGCTATGTCCCTATTATGGGGGACTGCAGAGAGCCAAACAGCTCAAAGACAGCGGTGCAGTAGAACCGGCATGGTGCCAATTAGGCAAGAGCAAGCAAACATATGCCTCTCTCAAAAAAAAAAAACCTGATGAAAGTGCATATTGATGCCATAAATTAGAAGAGTACAATAGATTGTTGTGTGTAAATGTTTAATTAACCTGTTTGGCAACATCGCTGCTGTGTTTTGTAGCTAAGGAATCAATCTACTTAGCAACCCATTTAACAATACAAGGCCTGCCTTGTGTGACATGTTCATTGGGGACAGCTGAGCAGTTGTTAATGTCTTCAAATTAACAAAGCCATTAACCCAAGTGATAATAGTCTGTTCTGTGTCTATGTGCATGTTGTCCAAGGACGATAACACCGTGTAAAACCTGGGTCTAATTTTCTTTATGGCTTCAGATGAATTATCTGTACTTTAACAGACACATTTAAACCAGGATTAAAATGATTAAAGAAGATCTGCTCGGCCTAGCAGTGTCTCATCAGGAAACATCTAATTAACAATAACAGAAATGATCTCTTTTCTTTTTAAGTTTGGCGATTTTGGGGTTTGATTTGATAGAATGTAGTACTATTAACTGCTTTGTGTCGATATCTATCACTTTTATTGTTTCATCCACACTTAATATAGATTTACAATAACAAAGTATCAAATTTTACAATCTATATCTTTTTCTCAAAAGTATAACATGTATTCATACAACATTTATTGTGGCAGTTTTGACATGGGGTGTTTACATATCAGTCACAACCCGATTTCTTTGTCCACTAATCAGATATATACATATTTTTTAAATCTATGCAAATAGAAGTATATTTTGATACTAGATAATATCAATTTATGCACGCATCGCATATGTAAACTTAACTTTTTAGAAAAAACAATCTGGATATTGTAAGCAATCACCTGGGGAAGTTTCATGGTGATTTCCCCCTTTATTCACCTGTAGTGTTACACCATATTTATCCACATTTCAATGTGCATGTCGTACATAAGAAAATCAATGAATGAGTCTGATCTTAACACCCATTACAATGTGTTTTCGCCAACAGTGGATATTAGTGAAAAGTGTGCACCCCCTCCCCTTTTTTGCAAAGATCACAGAAGACAGAGGGGGACATGATGACCCTGTCCCAGAGGAGCCGGTTGTTTTGCCTGCAAGGTAAAGAGCTGGGATGCAGAGGAGTTTTAGATTTAATCACCGTGCTCCGCAGTGCACAATATGCTGTAGGAGGAGATGGCAATTATAACGCCCATGCCGGCCTGCTGTCCTGCCCGTGTGGTGATGTATTCCCCGGAGCGTCACAGGGAGACAGTGGTGGGGGCACCGTCACCATGAAAGAGAGCAGAAGTTCCCCCTCCCAACCCAACCCCCTACCTCCCCAACCCTCATCCACCCGTAGACACACCATGCTCATCACTCTGAATCACCCAGGCCACATTAGTGAGAGCCTCTGTTTGAACAGAGTAAACACTTGAAAGGAAGGTGCAGAGTATTTTCTTCTGTAGTAGTTTCTTCTGTGGGTACATTTCTGCCAATCCAGAGAAATTCCAGCATCACACTGACCCAGTTTGCTTTCCAGCTTCCAAACTATTTGATTATACAGCGGTGTAACTGTGGTTTCACATGTCCTTTAATCCTTATGTCTCACAGTCCAGAATTAAAGCACCCTTTCGACTGTATTGTTTATTCAAAGCAGAGAGGATACAGTGTTGTGATACAATATTGATATTTCCCTAAATAAGTAGTGGCACCAGCTGTCCCAAATACTGCATTTGTCAGACTTTTTCATACTGTGAGGAACTAGCTCAACAACTTTTCATATTGGATTAATCCTACAAGGAATTTGGTTGTTTATTGGCAAACATCCTGACACATCATCATACACAATGAAGCAGACATGAATAATTAATGTCCTCTCATACAAAATATTCACTCGCACTCCAGTGGTGTTTACTCCCCTGCAGACATCCACACTGAGGATAACCTCTGCTGTTTAGAGGAGCTCTGCGTCTCACTTCTCAGCTGCTGAGTGCTGAGAAGTTACAAGAGACGCAGTAACAACATGAAAGTGGAAAGAAGTGGATCAGTAAATACACAGCACTGCTGTTTAAAGAAGAGTATGATTGTGTTTTTGGCACCAGGAAAAATGGTGCAGTGATTTAGAAAAAAAAATGTCTTGACTGCAGGGAGGCGAAAAGTGAGATTTCTCCCTCTCTCTCTCTCTCGCTCTCTCTATAAATATATATATATATATATATATTTATATATATATATATACACACATGCATGTGTAAGTATTGACAAAATAACCATTATTGTCTATACTTATGCTACATTTCTGTTAAAGTTAGAACATCTGGTTTAGACTCAAAACCAACAGACTTACAAGTGAATTTTGTATACCTTAGTGAATGTAACCCAGTTGGGTCCTGTAGACAGTGTACAGCTGAATATTAAGCTGGTGACTGACTGACTGATGGAAGACGGTGCAGCCCTTGGGAGACGTCTTTGTGGGAGAAATGACACTCCCCTTGTAACTGTCTCGGAAGTCAATGCTATCACACTGTCAAACTCAGAACTTGCTTCCCTCGTTTCTTTTATTTCCCCCCCGTCTCAGAATTCAAAATCATTCCCACACCCTGCAGCTATGAGCGCAGACTTTTAGTGCACGTCCGCTCTAGACGGGAAGTGTGGGGGACGGGGTGCATCCCGGGCCACCCTCACCAGGGAAAGTGACAGCCCGGATAATTGGCACTAATCAAGTGACTGCTTGGATTGAGAGAATGTCGCTATCTGCACAGAGAGAGGTACAGGGCTGACCCAGAGAGGTAGTGCCCAAGGCCTCTTCTCTCCCACAATAGATTCTGTCATTCCTCAGTGTGTGACAGTTATCATCTAGCAGCACAGTCCTTCTTTGGTCAATATGCAAAAAGAAGAAGAAAAGTCAGTGATGGAGTGAGAAAGAGGCGGGGGTGGTGGAAGAAGAGAGAGAGCGAAAGAGAGACGTTTCCTATTTCACAGGAAAACTAGGATGTTATGAAGTGCATACTACATTATTCTTTTTTATAATTTCTCTTACAGCTATTGCTTTGAATTACAGAGGACTTTTTGTCAAGAGCGAGTAGGAGATGAATCAAAAATTCATCTGAAGAAGTTCTGCATAGGGCGAGGCGAATATACCTCTGGTGGAACCAACATTTGCAAAAGTTCTATCTCCTTAAGCAATTATTAGCGGTGATAGTTTGACATGTACAAGAGTTGTCAACAACTGACTTTAAACAAAGTACAAAGCAGAAATAAACAGTGCCTTGGGCGAAATTAACTTGGGGGACTAGCCATCTCATGAATTATAAATGGCTATCTATTACTGCAGTGAGTGATGCTACCAGGAGGCTCCATTCGCTGGAATAGTCTAACCTATTTTCAACACATCTGAAAGTCAACTGACAGTGAGGCACTAAAGAATGCAGTTCAGGGAAAAATGAGCTTGTTATTTAGTAAACGAGTTGTGTAATTTCTAAATTGTAGCAAACTAACCATGGAATACCCTCAGGGGTTTGTGTCATCTGCCAGACACATTTGCCTGCTAACTGCCATTCAGTTGCAAATTAATTCCCTTCACAAAGCACATTTTAATCCATCTAATTAGCAAAGTGGCCTATACATAAAAGCCTATGCTTTATCTTTTTAATCCTCACTTTCCTGATGCAGCTTGGTCATAAGTAATTATGTCAGCTCAGATTATATCGAGTCAGGATGAATTTGACAAATCGGACTTTAGTTTGTCTGCTTTGAGGGTCCCAGAAGATGAAAGCTGTTTCTTTGCATCTCAGGAGAAGCAGTTTGAACTTATCCACAGGAAAGATACTACATACCTCCAGTCTGTTTTCCTTGTCATAATTCTCAAGGTGGAAATGTAGTATGTCTACTGACCTGAGATGACAAAGAAGAGGGATTAGAGAGGCTCCCAGACGCAGCTGTGCAAGAGCCAGAAGGAGTCTGGCTGGTCAACATTGATAAAAGACAGTAGCAGTGTCCTAACCAGGGACTTGCGTCTGCCTGTGCCTTCAGGGCTCTGCCTCAGAAAGGTGGTGAGACGTCTGGATTGGCACCTCTATGGGTGCATTAACCACTGGAGAACTGTGAAGCCTGAGCTGCAGAGACTCCCTGTAGAACCAGCAACACACCAAAGGTACTTTAGACAGGCAGAGTAAACATGCTGAAATTCAATTAGACAAAAGCACTTTAGGTAAGTTTTTAGTGACTCAGCTTGTTGAATCTGAAGAAGAGACTCATTTATCTCTGTCTATAAACCAATCTTCACCTTTTTTGTTTTATGTTTTAATTGTTAGATCTAAGGGGGTGGGTATATTTTCCATTTTTGTCAGATATGGGGAAAACTATGAAGGCACAGTGGGAACATTATTAACAAATATATGAAACTAAAACACAAGAATAGTAGTTTGAAGTGCACACACGCCACACTGTAGACACAGTTTGCTTTTCCAAACCCGCGTTCCCTTTTTTGGCATCTTTTCCTCTTTGCAATTTGCAGGTCTTTGCACAGCATGTGCAGAGCCGCCTCATCTTCAAAAGACCAGTAAATACAATCTTTTTTACACAAGTGGAAATAAATACATAGCTGAATACAATAGGAAAACAATGCTGTGATCTAGCTCTACAAACATGGTGATTGGCAGGTGTGTGGTACAAAGTGGAATGCAAGCACAGCTTCACACATTAATTGTAGCTGCCGTTAAAGGATGTTAACCAATATATATTCAATGCTCTCTTTTTAGACTCAGTTCTGAGGAGTCTCTCTTCAAGCATGGTAGCGCTATGTGAGCAGCACCGTTGCAGATTTCAGGAGACTTGAAATACCTTTTTTAGTCGGAGCGTCACTGCAGAACAACATTCCCTCCAGGTGTTTATTGGCAGCAAAATAAACTTAAAATAACCTGAGTTTGTTTTGAATTGAAAGTCTTCATAAATGAAAATAAACAGAGCTGCAGCTATGTGCTGCTGCATATTCTCTCCACGCAAATATGAATATATATTTACTTTGTATACTTTGGCACATCAATATTTAATTTTCTCGTATTTGATTTGATTGTTTTGACAAGGTCCAGAATTATTTAACACCCCGGTCACACTGAGGCCACCGTGCTTTGTTGTTTCTGATTAAGAGCCTCAGTAACAAGTGTATGCTAATTTGAAGAACACAGGATTCACTGAAGAACTTAGGAGATGAAAGTAACTGTGCGCTGATAAAAGGACAGTGAACACAACACTGCATAACATTAGCAAGGTGTGGTTTCTTCTACTGACTCATAATTGTCCTACATGCCTGCGAGATACACAGATGAGTTCCAAAATCCTTATTTTGCATAATAGGTACTCAGCTTTGAATGGGAACAGAGTGGGGAGGGGGGCAGGGAGGGGGCAGGTGTGAGTGATCTTGCTAGTGTCTCCAAGTCATTTTGTTTATCATTCAAATGCAAACCTTGTTCCATTATCCATGAGGGAGCAGGAGTAATGTGTTAATGTCCCGCTACTCGTGGCTCATCTTTTGGTCTGAGTTGACAGCGCCGTGCTCGTCCATGTCACAGAAGATGAGAGACAAAAGCAGACAGAGGGCAGCAAAAACAGGTAATTACTTCATACCTACACTTTTATAAAGGCGACTCCCTCCGCATTCCTTTTTCTGTGTTTTATAATTAGGCAAACCAGGCCACAGTCTGGGGATGTTTGAAGACACGTAGTCTTGAGGACTTTGATGAAATCTGAGGTGTCAAGCAGACATGAAGGGACCACAGCACTCGTGCCCTTCACTCTTGGTTAGACTCTTGTGTTTGTGCTGCATGCAGCACTAAAAAAAAAAAAAAAGAGCTTTCTCATAGGAACCTTTTCGCCTTTATGGTACTCTATGTGATTGATTATTTAGTGGGAAAACTCCACAGCTCCACAAATCAGTGTGAAGCCAGCAAATAAAGTCAAATAACAAGGGAGAGTGCAGGTCTGAGGGAGGGAAAGATCTCAAGATGTTTTTGAAGCCAGTCAGAGTAGCCAAAGGCGAGTAGATCATCATGCTTTCATATTCCCCCTTTTTAATATTTCTCCCCTATTTTAATGATGTGCTTCCTATCCTTGAGTAAAGTTCTTCTTAGCCAGTCTTTTTGCCAGAAAGGATTTTTTTTCTCTTTGAAATAAAATGTAAGTATATATTTAGTCTCATAGTTTAGAGGTTTACAGGCCAAGGCAGATATTCAAATTTGCGCTTTTATGAATACGCATATTGACGGTTGTCTGGTAATTGCAAAATGTTAACAATATTTTGATAAACAGTGTGTATGTTCAGGTGTTGCTGGAAGAAAAAAATTGTCCTCAGATTGTAAATGAACAAAAATAATCCCATTAAAAAAAGAAAAGAAAAAGACAGGTTACAAATATAACTCCTGGACATGCATGAGGTAGTATAAAGGAAAAGGCTGGCTTTGCAGAAAGAAAAATCAAATATTGATGATGATGGCGGAGAAACTTCCATCACAGAAAAACAATGAAAAACCAAAGCAGCAGGCATCTGTCATTACAAGAGCTATAAGTGTTTGAGGGCCAGATATCAAAGCCGTGCCTTTGATATAAGCAGTCTCACAGAGATCTGCTCTTCTTAAAACCAGCTATAATGAAAGCATCTCATCACACTGTCCGTCATAAGCCAGAGCCTACTTCCAGTCCCAAACCCTCAGGCCAACTGAATACACCTTTCTCCTTGACTAAAAGGGCACCCTTGAAATGAAATGCAGCTTGTAAAGTTGGAATGTTTCTGAGTCTCCATCAGACAGTAGAGGTAACCAGTAACCAGCACCAGTGATGTTGAAATCATAAAATCTGTAAGGCCACACTACTGAGCTATAAAATACAGCTTATATTAATGGAAAAAAAGGCCAAAGAAGGATTGTAAGATTTTTAAATATTGCTTTAAGACATACAAACATTATAACTAATTTAATATAAAAATGAGTAAATGTGAGCTAATCACATTCATAGTTGTAGTTGACAGATAGTAATGGGTTTATTGTTGAACTTGGTGTTCTGTAACAAAATATGAAGAACTTTCCTGCAAAGATGTTGAAAGGGAAGTATGTATAGCACCCCCATCCTTCCCCTGTCTTTAGGCAGAGATGGCCATTGAAAAAGTGCTTGTTCAGTCTCCTTCTGTCTCTGGGCATAGCTTTGATCAATCCCACCTCAAGACTTATCCTGGAGGGAACGCTTCTACTTCTATTCTCCATGGTTAATCATACTTCCTGTCTTTGTCTTTATGTGCTTTAGACAAGCGTCAGATAGAAGCACAGGAACAGATTTGCCCCGAAAACCTGGAGAATAAAGCCTCTGGTTGTGCTGCAGCTCATCCAGCAGATTTCCTCATGAATATTTCCACTGTTTTGGAGTGGTAGATTTCAACCCATTGCCGCTTTGAGAAAAGATGCTTTTGAGAGGCAGAAAAATAAGCCATTGGAAGTTCAAAATAGCAGAGTAACTGTAATATATGTTGGCAGACTGTGGTGGATCATGTATTTTAGGCTGTACCTACAGTTGGTAATTTACAGACGGCACACAGGCTAGCTATGGGTTCAAACTTGGTTGCTCTGCAGTGTGAATGTTTGCTAACCAGTTGAGCTGAGAAGTAGAAGTGAAATGGTTAACAAAATCATTTCACATGCACAGCATATTCTTTGGGCTCAGGCAATATTTCTCTGCCTGCCACCAGTGGCACTTTTCACCAAGAAATGTGCTTTGTGTGTTTCACACAAGTGCAGAAAAGACCATTTATGCCAAGAGCCAAAAAAGAATAAAAAGAAACAGACAAAAATCCTTCTTCTTTTTTAGGGGGAAGCTGAAGGCTATGAAAACCATCTTGTGTTCTATTTCTGAACTGATTTCCATTTCCATGGCCACCTGAGGGAGGTCAGGCTGCTTGGGCCAACTTCCTCACAGAGTGAGGAGCAACTGGTGACAGGGACACAAACCAAAAGACGAACCATATAATATGGGTTCCAACACCCATGCCATTCATTATCCTCACTGGCACCATCAAGACTCTCACATGGAAACAAAAATAATCGCAATAAAGAAACAGAAAACAACAAAATCTTTTTCCCTTTTACCTCTTTCTTGCTGTTTTTCTTGCGCTTCAAAGCCTGTAACTCTCTGCTGTGCCCCAGGGTTAATTAACATGAACCAAACAGTGAATGATCAGAGAGAATGGGAAATCTCCAAAGGTTAAGTCTCACATAGCGTGTTGTCAGAAGAAGCTGAGGAGGTAGGCTGTTTTTTTCTTCTTCTCCTCCCCTCTGCATGTTCAGAATCAAACGAAAGAGCAGCGGTGCAGAGGGAAGAAATTTGTAGACACCTTTCCAAAACTTTGCATTTCTCCTGTCAGAGCTTCACAGTCTGGCTTCAAACAATATCTGTAATTCCATGA
Source organism: Atherinosoma microstoma (assembly GCA_037177055.1). NCBI lineage: Eukaryota > Metazoa > Chordata > Actinopteri > Atheriniformes > Atherinidae > Atherinosoma > Atherinosoma microstoma. The sequence continues at coordinate 22,302,549 of JBBBVU010000010.1, forward strand.
CATTCAGAAGAACAAAAGAAATCTGCAGTTTTCTCTAACTTGCTGATCTTTCAATGGATATACTCCGTGTTCTGTATGTCATTATAATTCACTTTATTACACACACACACACACACACACACACACACACACACAAAACACAATTTAATAATGCGATAAGCAAAAACCTTGCAGACAAAAAAAAAAAAAGGGAGAAAAAAAAACATTGATCAGAAAGTTAATCACTGCTTTTATAGACCTACTCATTGAAATTGTATCTCCTCTCAGTATCCCTGCAGGGAAAAAGAGAAAATGACTTCATGATCCACAGATATCCTGGACGGCGTGTTTTGCAGGTGAAATTGTATGATTTCTCTCTGTAATAATTAACATGGGCTCCTCTTCTCTCCCTGTGGCTTGCCGCTGACATTTGGTTCATGCTTGAGTGTCTGCCTGGCTGATTTCAATCTCTTGCATGAAGGTGGGGCTGTGCATGCTTGTGTGTGTGTTTGCAAGTATAGGGTCCAGTGGCCAGTCTGACAAGGACATTGAAGACAGGCCGTGCCTTTAGTGGATGGGATTAAGTGTCATGACAATATGGATTAGAGCCCCCCTCAGTGGATACCAAACCTCTAGCAGGTTAGAAGTTGAAAACCAAATACTGAAAACACAAATTAGTCTTGTCAGTGTGTTTGTGTTCTTGCAAAACTGCGTTATGTAAAGGGTCATAGCTCACTCGCCACTGAATAGATATTTGACAATTCCCAAATTTATCACACCGATCTCTATACATTTTGTCTGCAGTGACACCCTGCATTGATTTACATCAAACACCTCAGACTGGTCACCTCATTCACTGCTGCAATAGACCTTATTTAACAATATTACATTATGTATGCAGACTTGAGTATGGATAATGGATGAATCTAAAGCAAAGCAGTTTAATTACCCACCATCATTCTGTCTCACCAAGCTGCAGAGCACACATCTTATTAGCCATGATGTAAATAAACATTAATATGCCAGCCTGATAAAGACTGTCCTCTCTCTTGAAATTCTCGGTATACTATCATCATCGCTGCAAAGTACACACACCCAAACTAATCCGGTGGCATGTGCAAACAACTGAGGAGATGCTGAAGTCGGGGCCAGATGATTACAACCACTTCACTGAAAATTATCATTAGTGCTTCTGGCTTGGAGCCACACAGGCTTGTCTCAAGATAAAACCGCACACACATTATTCACAAGAGGGTCCTGTACGCTAACATTATATGAAACCGAAAACATGCCTTTACCAGTTGATCAAAACTAGGGGATCACAGTAATCTCATGCAGCGTCTGGCAGTGTTTTGCAGGCCCGCGAGTTGCGAAAAATGCACGGGGTATGAGAAACGTCTCTGTGGGCCAGCTGAAGAAGGGGAGACATAGATATATGGGGGGTATAAAGATATATAGCATGTAGGTTAACCAGCCGCAGGGTATTCTCATCCTTTCAGCACGAGGCAATAAAGAGAAAGCTTCGAGCAAAGAGAAACTCAGCGTCCTGTCCAGTTCTGTGCATCAAACACTGCTGATCTGATAAACTACAAAATATGAAAGTCTAGTTATGACTGGAGGCAGGCTTTTTAATAAAAGGTCACCGGTGATTTTATGCACAATTAATACAAAGCATAATTTCAGCAGGTGCAAACTGCACCTTGTGTGTAGTAAAAAGGAAGTACTGAAGCAGTATCTAGAACGTGCTACAAGTACAACCTTGTTGAGAATCCTTTTGGCATTTCCAGATGACAGAAGCAGAACTCTTCAAAGACATCACTTGTACTGCTTGTACATAAAGCTCTTTTATAAACTTCTCTATGTGTCTTTTTTTTTTTGCCTGTAGATGGACTGACTGAAACCAAAACCCAAGAGGAGACAGGCCTTATACTGCTCTCTCATGTTGTTTCAATCACCAGTCTACTGTACAAAGGAGGCAGCCTGATGGCGTGATGAGTGCACAGTGCTCATCTGCCTGTGCTGTTGTCTCAGTTTGAGCCTCATAAAAGGAAGCGGGCCTGACAATGCCAGAGGCAGAGGATCCGGCTCTACGGTCTGAGCAGAGAAACATCAGCAGAGTGCCGTTCTTTAGAAGGAGATGTCCTTCAGTGTGGTGCCAACTCTCCCTGGGGCAGCAGCATAAGACGCAGCCTCTTATTTACCATATACAGGATCTCTCTGTGCCCTTAATGAGCCAGGATATTCTGCATCACAGAGACAAAGGCCATGCTTTCACCGAAGAAGCTGTGGTTTTGCTGAATTAAATAATGATAATTAAGAAAATATTAATCAAACTCTGGCTCTCTCGGCTCTGTAGATGGGTTGAGGGAGTGGGTCTTCCAGCTTAGCCTGTAGGAGTTCTCATTTAGAGTATGCCTGCGACCTATGAAGCTGCAGGCAAACACATACACACAAATGCACAGAGATGGAGCATACAATTAAAAGCAAACCCTGGTGGCCTTCTACTCTATAATTAAACACCCTTTGGTGCTCCGTACAAAAATACTGAGCCGGGTTCACATGTGTCAAGGAGAGAGGAGTGAAAGGAAACGTTAGGAAGCCGTCGGTTCTCTATGTTGCAAGTTCTGTTCAATGCAATGAATTAATAAAAAGCACAAACTAATACCTTCCCAATGTGCAGTTGGTATGTCTGGCGGGGCAGCAGCAGCAGCTATACAGCTGTTCTGTGAAACTTTAATGCTGCTGCAAGCCGTGAGCTCTGCCTGGGCTTTTTTTCCTCTGAGGTGAGGGTGAGGTGGTGGGGCTTTTTACAAATTCACTCTAACTGGGGCAAGCATTGGAAGACAGAAAATGATTCCTAAAGCCTTTAAAAACCTCAAAATACAGCTTCCCGGCAGGTGGATCCCACTAGATCCCAAACAGCACCTTGAAAAAAAACTCAACTTCTCATATAGATTTTTCCAAATATATAAGAATACAAAACTATATTCTCAATACACAGTAAGAAGTTATTAGGTGATTATCAGGTTTACTTCTTCACCTCTTTTTTATTTCAGAGTGCTTGTCATATGGCGGTAGTTGTTATGGTAATGTGAGGTAGTCCATCTCCTTCCCAGCATGCTCTGTGTTTGACATTCATGGGGTTAAAGTCCTCTGAATGATGAAGTGCCAGTGTTTGGGACAGTAAATTGCGTCGTTTCAATTGAGAAGAGAGTTCCCCTTGGGTTTGCTGGAGGTCCCTACGGGCTGGCCTTGAGGAGAACAGCATGTTGTACATCCATATAAAAAAAAAAGGGGGGAAAAATATGGTGGTACTTTTCTCTTTATGATGCAGAGATTAATCTGTCACCATATTCAGACATAAATCTCCCTCCATGCTTTGCAAAATACTGTTTTATCTTACTTTAAACTATATTTTATTTTTTTATTGCCCATAAACACAAACCCTCACAAAGGGCTAATGTTCTCATCAATATTATTACAAAATGATCATAAATCCAATGCCTTGTTAAAATTTGAAGTCCTTTCTCTCCTTAGTTACTCAACCATTGAAAATATTAGACAGAAGCATTATTTATCAAGCTCACAACAAGATGCGATCCTCTAACAAAGCTGAGCTACAGCCAACCACTATTTCCCTACATGAAATTATTGCACTTTTCTTCCCATCCTTTCCTCATCAGTGTGTTCAGCAGTTCTGACTCTGCCTTTTGGGGCTGTATTTTTCTTATACTTCAGTAGAAATGCCTTGACAACACTGTGGTGGTTATTTCATCCTGAGAGACCACAAACTAAACAGCAGAAACACGTTGTATAGACGCTTGTTTAGTGGTATGCAAATCATCTTTGCCGGAGGTAAAATTAACATTTTCAATTAAAATATTAGCACCAAACAAACACAGAAAAACACACTAATGATTAAATCATCTTGATAGAATAGCACAGTGGAGAACTGGATGTTTATTCTATCTGTCACAAACTCTTGTTCTCATAGTCATGAATCTATATGGTGAAGGTTTAAATATAAACACAACTATTCCAACAATTTTTATTTATCCACACAAGAAGGATTTCATTGGTTGTGCAAATGAAATGTGGTCTAACAGCTGTTTGTAATAATTCTTACTTGTATTACAACCTCTGATAATTAAAAAAAGGGCTGTTAAGAGACTGTAAACATGTCATTTATGATCAAATATGCCATTATGTATAAAATTGTAAAATCTCAGCATTTCTTCATCAGGTATCACAGTGTGAGGCCCTTTTGTTTGCATGCAACTTTATCGCCCTCTGGTGGTTAATCATGAAAACTGCATCTATGAAAAATACTAAGGTGGCAAAAAAACAAAGAATGGTGTAACAGACATAAAATGTAATGCAGATTTGTCTTGCATTAAAAAATAAAACTTTTTCCTTCAATGTTGCAATCATATGTCCAGAAACAGGCAAGTGTTGCAGAAACTTGTTCCAGGATGATATGCATGAGCCCAAATTCCAAGTAAAGCTTTCTTGTGGTAGAAAGTGAGACTTATTCTGTAATGATGATCAAATTTTACTGCTCTGGTCCACAGAGGCTGAGAAGAGCCTTTTGGTAGTCTCCCTTGGTATGTTCCTGAGAAGGGAAAAGAGGACAGGTTAGAAGTGCTTGAGAATTACTTAATCGTGAATCAGTAACTGGCTACTTACTGAAATAGTCTGCTGCAGGGACTGCCCAAAGGCATCCTTGTATTCAGAAGAGATCTTTTTCAGGTCCACTTCACAACGTGACACAATAATCCTGGTCACTATCTTCTCTTTGGCTCCTTTACTCTGAGAAAAGAGACACGCATAAGTCAGCATTTAAGTTTTACAGGCTTTACACTTAACTGCAGCAGCTGATGCAAGACAGTTGTAAGATAACTTTTGCCGACTTTGGATTTTGTATTCCTGCAGCAAAATTTGTACTTTCACAAGCAAAAGTACTTCTTACATTTGATGGGGGGAAAAAAAACTAGCCCTCAAAATAGCCACATTTCAACAAGGGAGGGAAAAAAAAGAAAAAGAAAAAAAGAACAGCTCTGTGAGTACCTTCATGGCTTCATTCAGTCTTTTGGCGAAGAACAACTGTTTGTTTTCAAAGCACTGAACTGGAACAACAGAAAAACAGAATGAATACAAAAGTACGTCCTGTATGTGACAGCTTGTTCCCTTTTATAATTTTGAAAGGTATTCATAAAATTACGCCTCGTCTCATTGTTCATTCAAAATGTTGCCCATTATGTACTTATATTATTCATTGATAAAAGCTTAGGGTACCTAGCACCAGGAAGGACCTTTGCAAGTCTCCCTTGACTTCCTTCATGATGCTCTCCTGCATGTCGTAGGGGCTGTAACTCTTGTACTTCTGGAACACTAGAGAAAAATATTTTGCACATTTTGATATTTTATTACTGACAAACTTCGACACTTGCTGTATTTTTCTGTAGAGTTCTTCAGGAAAACAGGGTGCAGTACCTTTCTGCAAGTGGGGAACACTTCTTTCAGACATAATGGAGATCCAAGTGGGCACGTCAGTTCCTTTTATCTTCACTCCAGCATCATAAAGAGCCTAAGTGCCATTAAAGAAATACTACTTATATATTGCTGTTTGAATTAATGAATTATTATCTAAACGGCTTCTTTTATTAAACACCAAATAAATATCTATTACATGGATGGATTTAGATTTACAGTTTTGAAATATGAAGTATAATAATGAATGAAATGACCGTATGAGTCAGTGTGAAATGGGTTTGTTTAGAGGAAAAGGATAACATCTAAGGTTTATTTTCAGTATCAATGTTCAGGAAGCTTTTCCTTGATCTATAACAATATGAAATATTGACAACTGGAATCCTTCTTTTAAATAAATTTAATAAATAAATATATTTTCTTTAATCAAACAGATTTATAAAAGAAAAGATATTCAAATTGGCTACTTACTCTGGCATCTTCATCTATCTTCTCATAATCTACAACAGCAGAAGGCTCGGCTCTCTTTGTCTGTGCAGAAATGAAAGATGACTCCTGTCAGTTTCAGCAGGATTTTTTTTAAATATATGAATATAAGTAAACAAAGATTAGCACAGCCATGGCTCACCTGTACAAGAGCCAAGAGCAGCTTAGCAAAGTTCCCAGAGGTATCACCAGCCACGTCTTTCTCCAATTCCTTCTTGAACACTACGAAAAATTAGAGGTTTATTTTTGGCATTGAGCTCCATCTACACATTCACAATTGTCACATAGCAATTTAATTTCTAGGTAAAACTTACTTAAGCCTTTTGATAAAGAGTGAATAAGCCCATTGAATGGAAAGCACAACAACCAATGGCAACCAACTGAATCTATAGCCCCCTTTCCTACTCTACCTTACTCTAGGGTGTTTCCACTAGCGGTTTCTCGGGTTCCAAGCAGGGAGAGTGAGTCCGTGATTAGCCTAATGTTGTGAGAGAGAGTGACTCTCAACCCTGTTTTTAAAGACCACTGATAACAGTGGCTGTGTGATTGTTGTTTGCCAACTTCACCAATTAAAAAAAGATTACAGTGTTATTATTACGTAGTTGTTTACTAATCATCAGAAAACAGATAGAGTAGAGTCGGACCGGTAAAGTAGAGTAGGGTAAGTACAAGTGGAAAAGGGGCTTATTTCTAGCTCTTCTGGGATGTTTTGAACTCACAGTCTTTGTAGACCTTCTTGATTTCCACCAGCTCATCATTGCTGCGTGAGCACAAAATCTCTATCAAAGTTTCTTCATCTGTGCCCAAGCCCTAAAAGAGACAAGAGATCTTACAGATCTTGTGCACCAAATCTTCTGCAGAAACACACATTCTACCAGTCTTCCAGCAGAGGGCGGTGCTACCCTTCTGATTACATTTCAATCCTTTACCTTGATAGATCCTTTGATCTCCGTGGCATCATATTGGGCTGTGCTCTTCATCAGTCCAAGGATCACTGTTTCCAGTGAGCCAGAAAGTGCTCCCTTCAGTGCTGAGATCATATCCTACAAATACACCATTACTTATCAACCATTTGTTCTCTAATTAATGCCATGTGGTTTTATAAACTTGTACATTGTACCTTCTTTGCTCTCTTTTCATAAGCAAAAGCAATTTCTCTCCTCTGGGAATAGGTCCGCTTTGTTAGGACGTCAATGATGGTCTGTTCATCCACGCCTAATGTTTGAAGAGTTATTCACATTAAGGCAAAGACATGCAACATAAATACAATATACAAGGTTTATAGGAGATGGGAGAGTTTATAGGAAGGGAATAAACATTTTTTAGGCTGCTTGGAAATAAAGAAAGCTTCTTTTAGCACATGCCCTTCTCATATCCCCTTTCATTTGTACAATTCCAAAACAGAGAACATTTTAAATAACACCAAAATGGTGGGGTGTTCAAGAGTCAGCAGTCAGACTGCTGACAGCAGCTCTGCTTCACTGGCCAGGATTTATTCAGCCAGCAGTTAGGCCCAGACGTAGAGGAGTTTCCAGCATTTTAAGCCATGAGGGTGACTCATAGATACCACTCATCTGTAGGGAGGCTGTATTTCCCTTTTTTTTTCTTTTTCTTTTTTAAAAAGAGACACAGGAATGCATCTTGCCTTTGGTTTTGATAGCAGTTTCAATTCTGGCAGCATCTCTGTCAGGGTCAAAGTCCAAAGCAGGTACCAGACTGGGGTACCTGGGTTCATTTGCCTACAATTGAAAGCAAATCATTGAGATTGAGTTCTATTGTTACTAAATACAGTATGCATTGTATCCAGACATTCAGATCATGAAAAAAAAAGGAACGTGTGATATTACCGCAACATTGAGAGACAGCTGTCCAAGGAACTCAGATACCATAGCCATCTTCAAAGTCCTGAAAGAGACAGAATCTTGCACTGAAATCTGCCAGTAATCTCATCACTGACTTTAGTTTAACCATACAAAAGGCCATGTTTATTCAGACTGAAGAGATAATCATTTGAGCCAGTGAGGAATGTCTTTTGACCAGAGGCAGAGAGACGATATGTAATACGTTGTTGCTTTTGGTATAAATGAGTGACTGCAAATTCATTTTATCAAAGATTTTGTTTTGAATTCTGTGCCATGTCCACATACAGTAGTTTCTAGTAATAATATGGTCTGTTCTTTCAAATCCTTACCCAGCCTCACATATCCATTACAGCAGGACTAAAGTGACACACCCTGGAAAGAGCTACTGTACTTCACTCTGGTATGACAACTGAGTCATTCACATGCACACAAGAAAAGTGACTTCAGAACTCAAACTGGGAAAAAGGAATTACAAAAGAGCTTAAACAAGGGGAAAAAGTTTTAACTCATTTAGACAACTGAATTTAGACTGTGAAAAGTTGAGTCTGAGTCATGTGTCATGAGTTGGAAAATTCCTGAACTCTTTGTTATTGGGTTATTTTAAATTACAAATGAAGCATTTCAGTTTTAAAATGTACAACTACACAAGACTTACCAGAGTTGTAGGTGCTGATATGATGCAGAAATTTGTCCTTGTGATGTTAAAATGAGAAGGGTGTGGAAGTTTAACTTGTGTCACACAGAAAAAGCCTTCTGCTTTCACCACTCCTGACAATTCCCTCCCCTTTCCATGCAGTCATGACTCCACCCAATCCCAGGCAAGGCTCAAACCCTGCAGCTCAAAGTTTTAAAGCTTTGTAAAGATTTCCCAGATATATTCAAGTGACTACACTGTTGTGCCTTCGGGAGATTAAGCAAGGTGGTGTCTCATCTTGACTTTGCACAATCCAGACATTGCCAACATCCAAATATTCAAGACAATTAACGCCGTCCTGTATGAACACTTTAAAGTTTATTGTTGCCCTGCTTTAAAAAAAAAAACATAGAAAAATGTAGAATATTTCACTGAACAAAGAGGAAATAAAAACAAACAAACAGTAAAAGTGCCTCAGTATTCACATTTCAAGAACAAATGAACAATAAACAAGATGTGGGACATCTAGTCAGTTTTCTTCTTTCCTTTCCCTTCCTTGTCAGTACAGCTTCAGCTCCTCCTCTGACTTAACCTAAAATATGAAACAATCATCAAAAGAATAAGATGAAATTGAATTTTGAGTCCTGAATGAGTTATTCTAAATGGACTTCTGAATTAGGTTCTTTATGAAATCTTTACGCCTTGTTGCACGTTTTTGTTTGCCCTTCTTCTTATTGCCTCTTGATTTCGGGTTGTTCTGGCCTCCTCCATGGTTGTTGCCACCCTCGTTTGATGTCTGGTGGGATACAGCAGAGTAAAATATATTTTTCTTAGTTGTCAGAGTCTCAAATTAGGTAAAATTATACTTTTTACCAACATTTATCTATTCCCTTGCAAAAGGACAAAAATCTGTAGCAATTGTTGATGACTGTTCTGCTTGTTTGGCCAGTTAGAAGGTGCAAATATTTTAACTGTCATTAACCCTACAGGGTGGCTGCTGGAACTTTGTTGCTTTCTATAGGGTCTAACTATGCAGTTGTCTACCGGTTAAGCTTGTTTGATGAGAAAACAGGCTGGGGTTTTGCACAAACCATAAGTTAGTAGAAACAGAATATCATTCACCAAAGCTTTTATAGAATCAGAGTGTGTGTGTGTGTGTGTGTGTGTGTGTGTGTGTGTGTGTGTGTGTGTGTGTGTGTGTGTGTGTGTGTGTGTG
>JBBBVU010000010.1:22312803-22336960 GCA_037177055.1 Atherinosoma microstoma
TGTGTGTGTGTGTGTGTGTGTGTGTGTGTGTGTGTGTGTGTGTGTGTGTGTGTGTGTGTGTGTGTGTGTGTTGTGCGACTGTCTCAGCAGATGAAATTCCGAGACATTAACAAATAACCTATTTCAAAAAGCTTCTGTCTCAAATCAAATACACACCGTTGGGATGGTTTTGGGTGGAAATGTGCAGGGAACTCGGCCGTGTTTCTGATGGAAAGGCAGGATCACAGCTGGATCTACAGGTATCCAGGGTACATAGCCCGATGCAGGGGGTTGTGGAACAGAGCTGAGGATCTGCTGCAGGTTGTACGCCGCCCGAGCCACTTTTTCTTTTGGTGCTTTTAATAATGTCACAAATGGTTCCCCTGCTTTGTGTGTAATCAGGTACTGTCCTTCCTCTAACCTACAAAAATAAATAAAGTCACTTAAGGTGTGCCACAGTGAAAAAAAAACACTACACAGAAACCTGCTGTAGCACTACAATGATTTCTTTCGACGAAGGATGACAGGAATGTAGGTGAACATCATCTGAAAAAAAGCAGAAGATGACACATCTGCTGTGTGTCTTTGAGCAATCGGTTGTGCAAGTCTCCAACACAAACATGGAGAGAATCTGATGTCATGTTTTTACTTCCAAGCCAAAAGAAAATTTCATCATCTTAAAGACAACTTAAGACATGTTTGAACAAACAATCCTCCTGAGACCCGAGCTTCACTTTGATTTGCGTTACAGATTTCTCTAGCTACTTTGGGTTAAGGGGAACCAATAAATATAATTTCAGGACTTTTGATTGAACATATTTTTACGATTCCACATATTTTATTATATATTATGTAGATATAATTTTAAATTAAAAAACAAAATCTCTTCTGATACCACCAAATGTCAGAATTTAGTATTACACAGAACTTAGTATTATGGTGGAGACAACCAAATTTGTGATGTCCTTGTATGAGGACGCTAAGTTTCAGGAGGTTAGGAGCTTCGACCCATACAAATTTCATGTCATTATGAATCATCATCATCACGATTCATTTCAAATTCCAGCTTATCGATGACTCTACGCATGAACTAAAATCTGTGTTTGCATTTGCACTGGATTAACCCCCACCCTCCCAACACACATTCTGTCTGCATAAATATTGCCACTGAAAACAACTTGACAAGTTTATGCTTTTGCAATAAGAAAAGAGAATTAAGATCGTGGTGCTTCAAACTAAAAATACATAAGAAATACAACTTACCCTGTCAGCTTTTTCAGTAAGTGGTGTAGTATATTCAGTGACTTGGAAGGTCTATAGATGGAAAAAGAGCTCATCAGATGGGTCAGGATTCAAACTTCAACAGTGAGATAACAAAACAGAGAATGATAAAAAAAAAACTAGTGGTGTGCAGTACAACTCGTAATTCGCAGTTTCATCTTCTACAGAGTAGTGTCACCTTTACCTGAAATATTCTTATAATAGCATCAGAGCTGCTGAAAACATCAGAATAAATTACCTTTATAAAAAAATTAACTACAACAAACATTTAGATTTTAGACTAAAAGATTTCAGCTACTGCAGCTGTAACCATTATAAGCCTTTTCTAGAAACTAGAAACTTGTAGAGCTTCTTTCCCTCCATTTCCACTTAGAAATTCAGGGCTAAGAAAATTTACAGATTATTTTTTAAATATCATTTTACTGCTCAGACTGGCCCTGGTGGATAGATAGCACTTTTAAGTTTACTCAGTACCTGCATGGTTTCCCTTTCACACATCAGTTCTGCCATGTGACACAACAATGAGCCTTTACTCATTCACACATGAACCAACAAGCTGTGGAATTAGATGAGGCATGATCTGAAGACAGCAGCGGTGGCCACATGCAACATGCATGATGACCACATGATGTAAAAATATTTAGATTCTCTACATTGTAGTATGTATGCGGGATGTTTTATGCTTTATTACAAAATTACACTCTCATGCTACGATGCAGGATTGATTCATAAAAGCAAATATGAGCCGGGTCTATTCCACCTCGGTTACTACCTTTCGGGCTGGCTCAGAGGCTTGTCAGAGGTGGAGCAACTTTGACCCTCCATTCTGCCTCTGTTCTTTCACAAATCACACCGAACTGCAACAAAGCATGAGTTTGAGCTGAAAAAGGGGCTTGGGTATTCCCAGTGTCTTATTTCCACCTACTTCAGTTGTACTGCAGAAAAAGAGGCTACTGTTAACACAACAACTACCCCTGTCTTTCATTCCTGCTTTTATCAGCTGCAACCCCAACACAGCAGTGTGCCCTAGCACTGGGGGGAGAATTTACCCTTACAATGAAAGATGTCAAGACTACTGGATAAATCAAGCTCCCTCTACATAAAAATAGCAAAACATGCATATACCTACTTTAAAAAAAAAAGAAAAAAGATTAAGGTGACATTTAAGGGGATATTAAATAGTTTTAACACTTTTTGGTCAAAATGCAGGAGTAGTGCTGCTGTGTAACCAAAAATTAGAGTAACGGGTAATAGAACAGGAAATGAGTACACACTGATGATACTGTGTACCGCTGCTACAGATGTGTATGATTTGCATTCATGTTTCTATAAATGAAATGGCCGTGATGGCAAAATGTAATTATGGAAATAAAGGTGTCAGTTATGGTTAAGGAGTCCTGCAGCAGAGGTCTGATCTGTGCACCACTAAAAACATCACTGATTAAAAAGCCTTGAATTAATAAGAAACTAATTCAATCTCCTGAAAACCTCTAGATGACCTCTAGCCTCAAGATCTTAAGTATCGTAATCACTCTGCTCACATACGCTCTGACAACACTCACTTGAATCCGCAGGAGATGTTTTGCTTCCAGTCGTCAGGCAGCTTTCTCAGCAGAGCCACTTTAGATGTGTGTGCATTGATGTGAGCTACAGAGCCATAGAGAGAGAGAACCAGAGATTCACTGAGACCAACACGAGCCAGTGTACATCACTTCGGTGTCCTTGCCACTCTTTGTACTCGCAGTGTAATTAGTCTGTGGTGATTTGCCACCATTGTTACAAACATGAGTTGATTATAAGAGAAGATTTTTTTTTTGTCTTCTCTGTATTCCTCCAGTTCCAGCTGGTTAAGTCTTGCTTATTTGAACAATGCTTTCAATTATAGTGTTTATACAGCCTGCAACCACAGCCATAAATACACAACTGGGGAATGCCACATGGTGAGCTATGAAGTGGGAAGTCTTTGCTTTGCTAGTTGCATTTTATCATTAGCACAGAGATATTCTAATATTTGACATAGCTGAAATAGCGGAACACTATTCAATAACTGTTGGTAACACAAAACACAAAAAACGTGATAAAGCCAGATACCGGACTTCACACGAATATTGACAGGACCTTTTTTTCTTTTTTTAAAACTCAAGCTGAACATAAGAAAACATAAATTAAGCTTCTTGTACTGTCAGTATTTCATGTGAACTATGCAAGCAGACCGTAAAACTGCATAATTTAACAAGGGTTTGTTAAGAAACAGTCATTAAGCTGGACATTCCTAGACAACACCTACTAAAGTCAACATCAAAATCCAAAGCTGAAGGAAGGGTGGAGTCCTTCTCTGAATCTTAAGCTACAGGGAAGCAACACACTCATGTTGACAATATGCATTAAGAGAATATCATTTAGTTTATCTCCAAACATAGCGCTCTTTGTTATTCCCCTTAATCAGATGTGGCTGTAACCAAGGCAACAAAGTAAACTTTACCACCACTCAGTACAGGATGAGTCATCTATTCAACTGGTTTGTGGGAGGATCGGCCTTGTGGTCTCCTCTGAACCCAGTAAGGAAGCAAAGTATGAATGAATGTTCCTTTGGCCATTTTCCTGGCATTGTGAAGGGCAACATCCATCTACTGCATATCTTAGTAATAAGAGTTTTACCTATGTAAGACATTGTGCTGGAGTGAAGCAGTGTTTCTGTCCACAGCTGGCAGGCCTCACTGCTGGTTAGACATTCAACCCCGTAAGTAAGCTGGTACTCCAGCTTCGGCAAGACATGCACTGGGACGTACTGTCGGGTGAGAAGATAATACGCATTACAAAGTTTTTGCATAAATTTAATTTTGTGTTATTTGAAACTATTCTGCTGTATAAACATGTACCTGGTTCTGGCTGCTCCCTACATTTCTTGTATGGGTAAGAGAGACAGAGCTGCGCACCAGGAGTAACAAGTCTTGCAGACTGTAGAGCTTGTAGATCAGGTTGCCCTCTACTGGAGCGTCAAAATCTTGCTCATCTTCAGCACAAGCCTGAAGGTCCTGAGAGAGTATTTCTGAATGGGGGAGGGGGTTGAAAAAAAAAAAAAGGATTGTATGTTGATTGAATTTCACAAACACAACTTTATCAAACAAAATGAAAATCAACACTAACTTTTATGCTCTGCAGCATTATTGCTGACAACTGCTGATTCATGAGCAGCAGAACAACTCTCGCCATCCTCGTTCTGGTGTCTTTCCAAGTATGAAGTCACGCAGGGTTTAACCAGGGATGTTGCATGAGAATGCACTAAAGGCTCCACACATCGGCTCGGTGACTTAAGTGCAGCTGTCTCATTACCAGACTTGAACATGGCAGTCTGCATGCGCAGAATTTCACCTAATTGATCCCCACAGACCTTTGCTCTTTTACACTGTCGCCTGGACCTTGTACCTTTATGAGGGGGAGATGAGTCTGTATTTACAGGAGGGGACTCAGGGTCAGGGTCTTTTACAGGTGTTGCTGTCGGAGGCACAGACTCATCAATAGCCAGCCTCTCATCATCCGAGTCTCCTGTAAAAGCTTGGTGTTGGTCATTTTCTTGGGCAGATCCCCTTCGTGGATCACTCTTTGGTTGAATGGTCTCACTCACAGTCAGATGACTTGTTTTGGGATCCACATGTGTCAAAGAATTGCGCATCTTATCTTGTGAACTGCTGCTGACACTTGTTCCATCCAGATGTTCCCCGGACCTTTTAGACCCGCTTAAAACTGGGGAACTTGTAGCGTTTTTATTCATAACTACTCCATCCTGCTCATTCTGTCTCTTCTTCGTCATGGACTTTTTAGTGGTTGTTGACTCTCCAAATGTCTCCAGGTCAGTAAGATCTGCCTCAAAGTCAAGACCACTGCTATCTACAGGCGCACAACTTCTCTTGACGATGCCCTGAATGAGATACAGAAAACAAAGGATGATCGCTATGATTAAAAAAAAAGATCAGGTACTTCATAGCTTATAAAAGAACATGTCTATCTGCTTTGTAGCATACCGTTGAGATCTGCTGTTCATTCACAGAATGCTCTGTCATCAAATGGAAAACATTTCTGCTCCCGTTCTTAATGATGGAAAGCTTCAAACTCTCCTCGTGGTAGATATGACTTTTCTCTCGAACTGTTACTTCACTCTTCAGAAGGGGTGAGTCTATGTACACCATCTTCCTCTGGTTACTCACTGTTAATAAAACATGGGATGAATTACTTATGTGAAACAGCACCATCAGGTGGCCACTGTGTGTCAGTACACTGTGATTTGACAAGCAAAAATAAATATAGACTGTCAATGGGTAAAAAAAAAAATCACTGCAGTTCAAACAACTAGTCTCTTCTTCATTGTTATTACTGTAATCATATGGTATGTTGTTATCATATTAAACCTCTGGTGCATTTAAACATGTAAAAGATGTTCAATTTGCATTATTCAGACCAAGCATAAATCTAACACCCATTTTGAAATGGATGAAACAGGAGAGTTTAAGTATCTTTTTCCATTAAAGACATAAAAAGAGATACATATGCATTTTTCTTCAAAAAAATTACTCCCTGGACACCAGCCTGTCCAACATACCTTTTCCTGGGTTTACTTTTACCAAAACAGGCAGTTCCCATTTCTCCCCAAAATCAGGGCCATGGTTGTCCAGTAGTCTGACCAAAGCATCTCGAGTCAAACAGATATGAGGCTCATAAGAAGCACAAAGTCTCTCTGCATTTCCATCGCTACTGATCCCCTGGAGAGAGAAAAACAAGAGCAAATTATGCGACCAGATCATTTACTGCATCTGTAAATCGAATACAAGTGTTCCTGTTTGCAATTAAATAGTGACTGACAGTACTGTATATGACCTGGCATCTTTCAGAAACTAAATTAGCACTGGTTTTGCTGAGCAAGACATGAACACCCTCTGGTGTCCTTTTGTGAAAATTGCAAGAGCTAAAACAGAGTTAAAATAGACCTGCGGTCATGAATCCCATTCTGGCAGTTAAAACATCTCTGTGAATTACTTTTTGGCAGCAATTAAAAAAAGGAAGACAATAGCTTACAGCATGCATGTCCTTAGCCTTTTTAGCTGGAGGATTCTCTGATGAAATACTCTGATAATCCGATGCAAGCTGCGCATCAGCAGGCACTATCTTGTGGTCCGTAATATGCACACTGCCCTGGAGAAATAAAGAGTACAAATACGGTAATGGAGAAAGTTAATCAACACTGGGTGGCTGATTTTGCAATTCAAAACTTTAAAACTATGGAAAAAAAGAGAAAGAATAGTAGAAAATTATGTTATTACAACTTAAAAGTCTGAAGTTATAGTCTTAAACTTCTGGGGTGGATCAGCATCTCACAAGTTCATTACCATTGTTAGCAGTTGTTTTTCAAAAGTCAGCGTCAGGCCAGGATTGAACGTCCCCCCTGTCAAACTTGTCATCTCATGGATCTGATAAAACTGAGGAAGTGTCTTAACGCACTCTAAACAGGCTCCCAAGAATTCCTGAAAAACACATTTGAGCTTTATTTAAAAAAAAAAAAACTACAAAGAGTTGATGACAGGTACAAAACTTGTGAAAAACAGTACCTCCGAATATTGCATGGCTCCTTGTGATATGAAGTTGTAGTCTTCAGGACAAATTTTAGCCACATCTTGCAGGTACTTCATGAACTGCATCACTTCATTGTTTAATCGTGTCTTTACATGCTGAAACATTAGAGATTACTTTAAAGAAATCAAAGAAACAACAACTAGCAGGCTTAATATACCTTAAAGAAGAAAAGAAAGACAATTAAGCTAATTCCAGTACCTGTGCCGGACCCCTGCCTCTCTTACTCATCAAATAGCCAACATATGTTTTCTGTTCTTTGCTGGTAAGGCTGGACTCACAGGGAAATGGCAGCCTGGGTTCAGGATAAGCAACACTGGCCTCAGTCTCATTCTTCTTTCGCTTAGCTCTGGATTTTGTGCCATGCTTACTGTCTTCTTTGCCTTTAGCACCTTTGTCCTCACATGGACTCTCACTATCACAGCTCTCCCAACAGGATACTTGGCTGCTGATGCAACTATTATCTTTTAAGTCTGCAGCATCCTTTTTTGACATAGAGCTGGAGGCGTCTGCGGGCCCAACATTACACTCTTGTTTTCTGTTGTCATTTTGAGAAGGACTAGGAAAAGAAGAAGAAAATATTAAAGCTACAGAATATGTCAAATAACCACTTTCTAGTTGAAAAAAGCGAACAAAAGAAATGATAACCATCTTCTAAAACCGACGTATTACTTAAATTATATATTTACTGGCAAACCTTTGGAGAGAGGCCCAGAGTTCTCTGATGTGTGGTGCAAGGGTATATTTGTCGTAGAGATCTCTGGTAAAGAAAGGACCATCAGGGATTGGGTGGTCGTCCCTGTTGACAAAGGCAAAAAGTAAGTAAAATTAATGAGCCTAGTTGTTCCCTGGCAGTTCTGCCCTTTTAATGGAACATACAAACATTTCTTTTACCTGAAAGACAGAAGAACTTAACTGGTGTCTCCAAATGGCTTTTGTGGGATAGTAAACACTAAATTACTCAATGTAAGGTATGACTCGGGTGTCTCTTTCCTTTTCTGTAGCTATATCACTACTAAGGTAAAGCTTGTTTTAAAAGTAAGTTAGTCAAGAAGCTGGTATCTTACTAAGACCAAATAACTTCATCTGAAATCTACTGGCCATTAATTCAATAAAGAAAGAGAATCACAATTATTCTAATTACCACCACATTACCATTACTAACCAGAATTCACTTATCTTGAGGACATAATATCCCTTAGCAATAACAATATTATAGCATTATAAAAACGCTGAGTATTGGATTTTTATGTTTAAGTGTATTGTATATGATAATTCACTACAATATATCCAATTCGATCAGCCACAACATCAAAAGATACCAGGCTACTTATCTGTAGGTATTCACGCTGCCCAAAAAGCTTGGACTTGTCAAAGCATGGACTCCACAAGACATCTAAGAGTATTCTGAGGTATACAGCACCAAGACCTGCCTTGGAATCATTTAAGTCCTGGGAATTGTAATTTGGGGCCTTGATGGATCAGACTGGCCGTCTCAGCACATCCTGCAGAAATTTGACAGACCTGAGATCTGAGGAACTAAGAAGCC
Source organism: Atherinosoma microstoma (assembly GCA_037177055.1). NCBI lineage: Eukaryota > Metazoa > Chordata > Actinopteri > Atheriniformes > Atherinidae > Atherinosoma > Atherinosoma microstoma. The sequence goes on from JBBBVU010000010.1 coordinate 22,321,235, forward strand.
AAGCGCCATCCCTTGAACTATTTGTTTGGGTTTTCAAATTGTTCCTTAACAAAGAGATTTTGCAGTGTAGTATGGCACATTATCCTGCAGTCAAAGAATACTACTGGCGTTGGTGGTTGTATGTGTTGTTTGTGCAAGTGGTAGGTGGTATTTATCATGAAAACTTGGACAAAAGGCTGTCGAGAGCATCACTCTGGCTTGATTTCTTCCAATATTAACCTCTTTCTAGGTGATAATGTATTTGGTTGGGCTGATTTGTCTGTTTTACTAAAAAACAGAAAAAAATAGTGATGGAATCAAAATATGAAGAATGTTTTTCTTTCTTTCTTTCTTTTTTTTTTAACCAGAGACCAAAAATGGCCAAACTTAATAGTAATTAATTATGTCAATTTGGATTCAAGATTTTCTTGGCCAGCCCTTTCTGATTCTAACTACATCCCATCCATAAGTACATGTATATGTTACACATCCATCCAGCAGTCAACATTAAAAATTTGCTTAATCTGACCAGACCAAATTATTTCACTCCATCATCTTGTTCTAATATTCACATCCTCATTCTAAGTGCTTTCAGCAATTGTTTAGGAGTCAACAGGTCAATCTGAACAACTTGCAGATAAACAGCAGCATTGGCAAAATAAATTCAGACTGAGGTACCTTTCAACCACAGCCATCATTGAAGTTTCCCGAAATTTGTGCTGTAGCTCATCTTTGGAATACGACTACATTTCTCCGCCTTTACGTATCCACAAAGGCGATGAGCTTTGGTAGTTTAACAGTTTTCCATCTTTGGTCTACTCTTAGTACACACCACTACATAGTGGGAACGCACCACAACACCTGTCTTTTGGGGAGACTCTCGCCCAGTTGTTTAACTACTCCTGTTTGGCAGTTATAGAAGTCCCACAAATACTTCTGCCTGCCCAGTTTTCATACTAATGTATAAACTTTAAAATGACTGTACACCTCACTGTTTAACGCCCCCCCACTGTAACAATATAGTAATTTTCACTGACTTCACCTGTCTGTGGATTTAAAGTTTTGGCAAATGGTAATTATCTTCACACTTTTTATTTTATTCTTTTTTACACATTTTCATACCGTATGAACATTACAAGTGGAAGGAATATAATATAAGTCCCCCTGGTCTAACCTCGTTCAGGTTTCCCCCCCGTGTCAACAGCAAGAATAAAATTACAGTAGTTAAGAGTCAGTTTACTTGATGATAATTACTTTCCAGTTAAATAAGTGTTTACTGTTTAATTGAAAAACGAAGTAAGCTCGAGTCGGACTCCTTTTTGCTAATATCAGCTAGCAAGAAGTTAATGAAGCTAATAGACTTGGTTTTGATTTTCATTAACGTCTACAAAATAATATAAGGAGCGCATCTTGTAGCAGCGATAATTAGACTTACCATAACAACTCCATTATTGTGTCTGTGAAGTGTCCACTGGGATGACAAAGCCAAAAATATCGAAAGATATGTTTGTGTCCGTTAACTTACTGTAATCATTTTGAAGCTAGCAAATGTTTGACAACCACAACGACATTCTTCGTCTAGTGAAAATAAGCAAACATTAAAGCGCCGTGCGCACATTGCTGCCTCCATGTGGACATTAACTATAACTGATCTCAGTGAATATGCACGTTCCTTGAAACATTTTCTGTTCTAATCATGTTACTCTGTGCTCCTTCCAGCCTCTCCTGCATCTCGTGACATGTTATTGTTGAGAGTGTAAAGCAATCCCTTTACTTGGGTGTATTCTCTTTTTTGCTACAGACAATTCCCATTGCTAAGAGTTAATGTCCCACATATAGCCTACTGGATTTAGATGCAATCTGTTCATGTAAAATCAAAGATGTGGCAAATTCAGAAGACGTGCTGTTACAGAGATTCATGTAATTTAATATTTTTAATAATGCATATATCCACATCTTTCTTAAGTATGTACCTTGGAGTGCTTCTCCAGTTCTTAAAAGAAAGAAGTTCTTTAAGAAGCAAAAGCATTTCTGTGATATAAAACACACAAAAACTTCCCGATTGTCATGCTTGAAATAAAAACGTCTTTTCTTTTGCATTTAGCAGACGCTAAAATTACAACATCCTTATTTTAAGTAGGTGGCATTGATGGGTATTTATGGAAAATATATGTAAAATGTATGCAAATTATTCCACAACTTTATTACACTGCAGTTCATAATGCAGTTCATAAAATCTCTAATGTATTACACGGGAAAATTAGATGAAAAATTAATACTCCTTGCAGGGAAGTTGAGTCATTCATTAAAACAACAGATTTTTTCCCTTTTTTTCCTCCAACTGCTGAAAAGTATCTTTCAGAGAGATGCTCTGTTTTTTCAACAATTATCAGATTTATCTGATTTCTCTTCAGTGACCTAACAAATCGCATAATAAATGAATTAATAAAATTAAAACTAAATAAAATGAAATAAAATAAAATAAGTGTGGCAGTAGCACTGTTGCCTCACAGAAAGAAAGCGTGTTCCTTGTTTGAGCCATGGCTTTTGGGGGATGGATCAGGCCTTTAAATATGCGGGCATACAAAATAGGCGGATGGATGGAAAATAAAATAAGTAAAATAGAGTTAAATATAAATGTCATTTTAATTGTTTTGCTGCTTATAAGGTTAGGAATTAATGTACACTATTGACAATCATTTGATTGTCAGTTGTACACATTTAAACCACCGTAATGATATAGTTTAACAACAGGCCCTGATCCCCAATAAAGATGTTTCTACTGGATAAGGTGAAGAATAATTCAATATTTTAGCACTAATTAGGGTACTGAGGCCAGATGACATCATTCATTTTCAAAGATGCCATAGGGTTCATTTATCCAAGAGAGGAAGCTGGATTGAGAAGGTAGACAAGAGAGACAGAGATGAAGAATCAGGGGGAAAAAGCCCATTACAAGCCGTAAATTTTATTATGGGATAACAGCACATAAAGCACATCTAAAATTGATGTGTCCAATGCACTTTTAATAAAGGTAATATTAAAGGTACAGTTTCTAAGTACAATATAACAACATTCATATTAGAATGAAAAGTATTTAAAAGACAACATTAAATTTCTTATTTTTCTTTACAGCTGTATTTACAAAATGAATCAAAATACTTATTTTTCATATTTAAGAATCAGACAAGAAGGAGCAAAACTACGCTTGTGAACAGACTACCTGCTAAAGAGAGTTCAAAAGAGCTGGATAAAAAGGTACATGATCATCTGTCCCCATTTAACATCAGTAGCAAACGTGTGACTTAGAAATTTGTGACAACCACACACTAGTTTGGGCTTTTCCAGAATTTGTACTTGTTTTGCATGGAAAAAGAATCCACCCCTGCTTCACCCACCCCTTCACATGGAGTTACCCCAACAGACCGAGGGCACACTGAACACAGAACATTAAAGAAATTCAGATGTGTTGTATGCCTGTTTTACAAACACATACAAATACTTAATATACAATGCATTAGGTAAATCTGCTGTTTGCAGTGAAATAAAAAGTGAATATCACAAACAGAAAATTAAGAAATGTGGGTTTTCTGTTAGTTTTTTTTTTTTTTTTTTTTGCTTAATCAGAAAAGAAATAAAAAGGAACAAACAAACAAAAAAATACATGTGCAAGTATACAATTCTGTAATATTATCCGCAAGCACTTATTGACCGTTCGAGATCAACATAAAACAAACTTCCCAGCTTCTGAAACAAGGTGAGGGGTGACATGAACACTCAAAACAGACCATCTATACATTGAAAGCCTTCAACGTCGCCCACCAACCCATGTGAAAACAACTAACAACACATGAAGGGAAAGACAAAAAAAAAACAAAACAAAAACATTTTTTAAGCATGTGAGGGCAAAAAAAATGTCACCCTCATGTACAATATACATTGTCACTTCAGTACACGTCTGGAAAAACCACAAAAAAAAAGAGACAATCAAAACCATGTATGCATTTTGTTACACCGAGAGGCACTCAGTGTGAAACACTGTGTATTATTGCGAGCATATTCTTAACGATATTTGCTACAGAGAAAAGAGAGAGAAGGTCGACTCTTGTCTTCAAATGGCAATCCTTTCATGTACATTTTTAACACTTTGCGTGGTGCAAAAAGGTTTATGCCACTGGTCTGAAGAAACCCCTTGTTTCTGGGTAGTCTAAAATGGGGAATAACAAAAGCATACCGAGCCGTTATTTTCTGAAATCCAAGCACCACTTCCCTGCATCAAGTGAAGGACAATGCAGACAGAGGAGGTAAATAGTTAGTATCTTAAAAACCTGACAAACTAAAGCCTCAGTGAGTGGTTTTTTTACAATCAGACAAAGAAAAAACACAATACTGCTGTTTCATTTTGAATATCATAGATTTTTCCACAAACCAGAAAAGCAACCTTAAATAGCTTGTTAATTATCAGATTCTAAATTTGCTATAAGTCAGAAGGAAATAAGTGCCTTATCCCAGGGCTAGCACACTGATACAGGTACTGGCTGGGTAATTTTTTATTTTTTTTTACCACTATCATTTTTATCATCATTATTATTCATTGAGTCCTAATATCAATAATACGTTAATAAGCAATTAAATTAATGAACTAACAGGGTGGCCAGGCTTAGGATTCAATACTTGGTTCACAAAATTAACTTACCTAGCACCACACATTAGGGCAACACAAAATAAATGTCAGCACACCCTATCTCTATCAAACTAATCCTACAGGAGGGAAGCAAAGTAGAAACAGTTTTATCGTACAATATGCTGTAACTGATAAACAGATAAATATTTTCACTGGGTAGGCCTTAGTAGCAGTATTTTCCTCTCACCTATACAGACAGAAGTTACAAAGCTACCTTTATACATGTGATCAATAATAATATTAAATATGGTGAATAAACAGCCGAGAATGAGGGAGAGAGTGAGAAAAATAAGATATACAGCATACAGGCCATGTCAAGTTCTACGTTCTCCACCTGGGAACAGAACTGGTCAAATATACAGATGAAACTTAAAAACATCCACGAAAAATCAACACAAAATAAACCAAACAGTGATAAATAAGAGGTGTATTTACATGCAGATGTTCAAAGAGTATTATGCACAAAAGAATGAGAAATAATACACTGACATATATTATTGCTTGACATTCGATTATGGCTAAAAGTTGCTGTTCATTTTTTTCTTTAAACTATATTCTTAAACGTAATTTTAATCATAAAATCTTATCACCTGTGCTTTGGAGATTGAGTTTTTGTTCAAATGCGACAACTGACTCGTAATTATGGGTAAAACACACTGGCAGCTTTAAGCGTGACATAACACCGCTCTTTGCAATTTACGGTCAAAACTGCTCGATTCCATGATTTAAAGCCTGGATTTTTCTTTCTTTCAGGCCTGCGCCCCCCCCCCCCTGACTGATGGCGAAGCATGTTTTGGCTGTGAAGCTGATCAATGATGCCTCACAGAGTTCTGCAGACCGCTGGATTGTTGAAGGTATTATGTCACACTTCTTAAAACCTACACTTATTACGGATGGATCAAGTTCAGCATTACCAAAACCATTTTTTTTCTTTTCCTTTTTGTCTTCTTTTAAAAAGCCCGAAATAAAAATCTAAACCTCCTTGTCCACATAACCCTATTCCTCTGTAATTATTAAAGCCTTGTCTGGGGTTTTATTATATTCACACTGAGAACAAACACATACACACACACACATACATACACACTATTGCTTTTTACAAAACAGACAACAGAGCAGAGACAGAAGGACCAGCACATTTGACTGTATACTATACACTGATTGAATAGCACACATAGCATCAATCCTTATTCTTTAACTGGGATGTTGCAGATGAGAATATACAGAAGAACATCACTTCAGGCCTGTGTGGAGGCATAGTTTATAGTTAGACACAATTACTCGTGTATTTGAATGTTTTCTGTTCTCCTGTCTCTATCACAACCATACATGAGCAGAGAAAAAAATATAAAACAGATGGGGCTTTATTACTTCCTTCTGTAAACTGAGAGTAAACATTACTGGTTGTGTGAATGAAAACAATCTAAAAGGCGGATGACTGCAATGTAGAGACCCGTAATTGTAACGCAAGGCATATTGCTTGTTATATATTGACCAGCCACTCAACTATAATTTGACTTGAGTAAAAGCATAACGGAGCAAATTTTTTACACCATGGGTGAAGAACCCTTTTGGTGGCAGACCTTAGCTGTTCATATCTGATCGAGCAATATCACAAAATACCAAAAAAAGAACTGAATCATTTATAAGAAACGACATTTTTGCAAACTATCAATAGGAAATCTGCCAATATTCCTTTCTTTCTTTATTTCCTGAAACAGGAACTACATGTTCAGTGTGCTACGCCTAAAAGTTCAGCCAAGCTCCTCTCGTCCACCGAGTGCCTTAAAGAGATTTTTCAGATCGCATAAGCTCAAAAACAGAGCTAATCAACTGCTCTGCAGCTCCAGCGGAAAGCAAGCTACGTTTTCAGCCTACCTGTTACCTCCCTGAGCGTTCCCACCTCATCCTCTATTTGTTGCTCTTGCCGGGGCCACTGGGGCCCTCTAACACCTGGATTGTCTAGCAGTGTTCCAGACTGGGTTTCTTTTGCTCTGAGACTGAGGTTAACTAGTCGTAGAGGGCTTGTGCATATCCAAACAACATTGGATCATAACAGAGATTATTACTACAGCATATCTACTATAACCCAAACGCAACCGATTTAGTATTGCATAAGAATATTTGGTTTTCTAACAAAGAGGGTAATCATTTATAAAGACCCTGATGACACCATTTGAAATCAAGAGTTTTGTTTTTTTCTTCATGTGACAGGAATATGTTGTGTGCTGAAAATCTGCAGTTTGTTAAAGAGATGGGGTTTTCATTCATTTCACAAATGATTTACTTTTTTTCTCTCATTTTTTTTTTTTAAAACTTGGCTGGACATCAAAAATGTAAAATTCTGAGTAACAAATTTTGAAATTTTTATTTCAACCACTTCTTATGGAACCTCCCTGAAACAAACGAACAAACAAACAAACAAAACCAACTAAAATGAACTAAACCTGACGCATACAAACAAATGTCCTCGTAAACAGAAAACACAAAAGAAACTCTTCCCTGAGGGGTGACAGCACGAGGCAGCAACGCCTTGTACAAATTGCACGGCAGAGGAATGATGGTGTGCAAACAGAAAACAACAAAAAAAACAGGAAGAAAACCTAAAAAAACTGGATTCTATGATAAAGATGGTGACAGATGTGTTAACATGCTTCGTTGGGTTTCTAAAGGGATATAGTTTTTCTTTATTCTTTTTCCTTTTTTGCTCTTTTTTTTTTAAAAAGATATTTCGAGAAGCCGCTACTGAGATTGCTGGAATGTCTTAGGAGTCCATTCTACATTATAGACGAGTAGACTGGAAAGCGGAAGCAACGACTACTGTTTGGCACATCCAGGTTTTTTCTACTTTTTTTTTTTTTAAACCACTTTACTACCACACTGACAAGAAAGACACTCAACAAAACAGAAGCACAACAACAAAGCATTCTGAAAATAGCACTTGTCCTACCGTTTTTATGTTTTTCCCCTAATCATACAAACAACAGCTAGTCTAATTATTGCAGGGATATAGTTAAGTGCTACCTGACATCTTTTTCTCTCCCTCGTTCTCTTCCGAAGTTTATTAACCAAAACAAGTTACAAAAATAGAAGCTTTACTACCAGACAAGGCTTTGAAAATTCACTTTCCCTTCGCCGTTTCTTCCGTGTCCTGTGAAAGCGTTGCTGGGCCGAGGCTGTGGTGAGAAGGCAGGAAACCACTCTTAACGACACAAAAAAACCAAAAGCATTTGACAGAGATTCATAAGTGTGCTTTTTCAGGTGGACCCTGGACTTCTGTCATGCTTGCTTGTCGTATTTTCAATCCTCCACTAGGTGGAACAGTTGGATTACAGTCAGTGATTTTTCCAGTCTGACCACATGGATCAGCGTTGGACTTTTAAGAGAATGCCAAATTTTTTACAGAAAATGTGAAGTTTTGATGGTGAACTAAAAATCTAATATTTAGAAATATAAGGTATATGCAAATATGCACTTTTGCAAATATTTTAAAAACAGTATAATTTAATTTAAGATGCTATAAAATCCAGAGCTCATAAAACAAGAGTATCAGAGCTGCATTTTTTTTATTTTTGACTGGCAGCACTCTGGCAGCTGCTGAGGAAACAGGTGAAGGAGTGTCTTTAACTTGCCTTCTCATCCACACCTCTTTGATCAAACATCCAGCAGCCACGCCAGCCATCTTAATAGACTTTCTGCATGCTCCCAGACCAAAATCTTCTGCAGCTCCCAGGACTAACCTCTGTGACCATGATTCAACTTGTATTTCTTGTGCACATGCAACACATCACTAGGTAAATATACAAGTCTTAAATTAAAGAAAGTTGTAAATAAAAGTGCCTTATCAATTCAACAATTAAGAATGGTCTAACTACTAATATACATGTTATTTAAAATAGATTCTATAAACATTACTTTTTTCTGTATAGTAAGTACTTATGACCATATACCCTGTAGTACATTATAAAACAGGTGGAATGGACCCTTTTCGTTGTGTTGGTGCCCTGTGCTTCTCCAGGGCACCTGTCCAGAGAAGGATTAATAGCAGATGGCCTTACATGATTTCACTATGCAACAATGGTGGATGGAGTCTTTGACAACTAAAAACATTGCGTTTTCATTAGAATTACCAGAATTCTAGGTTTCTTTTTTTTTTTCTTCTTTTAAACGATTGTCCGTAGAGAGGCGCCGATTGCATCACCTTGCCAATGGAACCTCCCTCAAAGTTGCTGTGAGTTTTCATTCCAAGCACTGCGTCCAAAAGATACAACTGAACACAAAGAGAAAAGTGGCTGAACTTGACCAAAATGTGCGCATTTATCAGCCGAGTATTTCAGGTCGGGGATAGCGCAGGATAAAGATGATGACCTTTGATCATGGAAATACTACAACTGTTTGCAGAGTGCAACCTGGAAAATAATACTGATGTGGTCATCTTCTAAATGAAGCCAATTTTCCCCAAACTGTCTCATCAGTTGTTGATATGCGCAAATAACTCATGACAGTGGGAATGAAAATGAATTAATGAAGGGGGAGTTTTTAGTTCAGACAAGCGCATAAGAGGGTCAAGTTCAGCCAAACAGAAGTTGTTTATTCCTATTTCCTCTTCATGTCCTGTAAAGTATCGGGTCCCACATGTCTTCCAAAGAGAACTAAATTTAATAAAGTAAACCTTGACAATCAACTCCCCAATGCCCTCCCCCAACAATGTAAAAGAAGAAGTTGAACAGCGTGCCATCTGTCTGCTCTGGTTTGTGCAGGGCACGGGTAAAGTGTCTCAGATTCCTCCTCCACATTCCCCTATGGTGGGCACACTGGCACCTGGCAGGGCTGCTAGCCGTCAATGGGCATGGACTGCTCAAAGTCTGATCCAAACAGCTCCTTGTATAAGGGGGGGAAGTGGGCACGTACAATGTCTGGGTATATTGCTTTGAAAGCTGTGAGCTTCTCTGTATGCCTACTGCACAACGCTCGCAGTGTCGACACTTTGCATATCAACTGTGGAGAGAGAGGAGACGGGCTGTTTAGATTCACAGGGAAGCAAGGACATGGAGCAATGATAGTGAAAAAAACATTTCTCCCTTCAGTGTTTTCTGTCCCACACAGGGCCAAACAGACTTGTAAATATTGAGACAAGCGCTCAGGCATAAGAAAAACCTGACACTTTCTATTAAGGAGCCAGTAGAGTTGATAAATTGCCACTTCTCTCCTGATAAAAAGGCTTTCATGTTGCTTTATTAATGTTTCCCCTGAAATCTTTGTTCACCAGATCTAATGTACTAAAAGTAGTTTATGGTTTACAGATAAGGAGCCTAAAAGTGGGAGATTATACTGCTACAAATTTCAGAGCAAGCTTTGCAGACAGCCACTTTCAGGGATAATAGATGGTGTGTGTAATGTATTGCATTGTACCTTTGTAAGTATACCATCCTCTCTGTGGTTCTTCTGCAAGACGTGCTGGAGGGCTAGCTGGATTTTCTGCTGGAGTTTCTCCACCTTCACCTTCTCCTGGAGCCAGGACCGGTCTGAAAGGTAAATTTTCCCCATTTTAGTTACTGTAAAACAAATGCATATGTCTAAACCTGTGATATAAGCTATAAACTGTTTGGGAACAGAAAAAAAAATAAAAATCATTGTTTCATTGTTTTGGTGAATGATAGTATGGCAGTTTTTTCCTCTATGCTGTGAGTGACACCTACCAGCAGACATCAACACAAAGGCAGAGAACAGGGCGATCTCATCCTCCGACAGGTGCATAGAACACAAGTTTTTCCCAAACTCGAAGACGGAGCTGATCAAGTCGTCACAACCTGCCACAGCAAAGGACGGAGAGAGGGGGCTTAGGATGAGGAAGACCAAAGAACAACATTCACTCTTGATCTTTATTGGGAGAGAGGCACATGGGGAGGATAGGGGAAGGGGAAGGAATGAAAAGGAGCGGCATGCTGACAGCACATGGGAGCGTCTTAAGCAGAACAGGCAATGCTTTTACTGAGTTTTGCCTCCCAGACGAGTCACTTTTGGCAGTTGGGTGATGTTATGCAAGCCAAAATGAGGTCACTATTGAGGCTTTTAGTTAAATCAATTATCGAGGACAGAGAGATAGAGAGAGAGACAGGCGGATGCCACCGCTGCTCGGGAAGCCCATCACTCTCCCTCCCCCGCCACAGACCCCTCAAACACAACTCACAGGACACTGGGACAGATGCACATGCTCACTCACATATAAACACAAGCAGAGTTATGGGGAATATAAACACACATTAAGAAACAGACATCTGCATTTTCACAGCCACCGCGGGACACGTTTGCATTTTTATTTGTCAATGAGGTAGTTGGAAACGCAAGAAAATCAATGGTGGAAAATCTTAGTAATATCATGGCAGCTGAACATGACTGCTTTTTGTTTTTTGCCTGAGATGTTTTATGTCAGACTATCAGAGATAGTTTTGATAGCACTCTTCCCCAAAGACACTCCGTCTGGCTTTATTTATTCCAGTTACAGAAGCCATATGCAGCAGAGCCTCACTAACATGTCTGTTCTACCATAAATAACCACTGAAGAGACAGAAATGCCAGGTGAGGAAGGGATGAGTGCTCAGTGTTTGCTTCTAGGCCTTCAGCATTGTGCACAACAGAAGAGCCGACTCTAATTTTGGCTGTTACGCCGAGGAGAGGGGGAAGACACACACACGTGCACCCACACACACACGCCTGCGCCCACTCCACTTACCTAATGACTTGAACACATCAGGTCCAGCATATTTTCCATCAAAATAGACTGTGTTGTTTTGTGAGTCAAAGGCACGGCACATTCTGACAAACACAACTTCCAGAGAGCCTGTGGAGACAAGACAGGAACACGATGCTGAATCTGAGATTTGTCTCTCCTTTTTTTTTTCAAACACTTAAACATCAGTCAGGGATGCTAAACATGCGATTGTGCTTTGTGCTAATCTTCCACAATATGAGTATCACGAGCACCTTGAAATGAAGAAGCTTGCCATCAGAGAAGAAAAAAAATAAATTGCCTCAGAGGATGAAAATATCATAGATAGAAGGCTATTCTTCTTTAGTGACATGACAGACAAAAACTACTTCATTCACTGGTGACAGTGCGTATTCATACTACCTTTATTTTAGCTAGATAGGCATTCATTATACAGTACAATTTGTATCAGTCTCTCGGAGCGGATAAGAGGATCCAGAGTATGTAACAGAAACTATTATTGCCTCTAAGAGAGATGCCACTATTTTAAAATGACATGTCTGACAAGGGATTTCAGTTTATATTTCATTATTCATATTGGTTGTGCTAATGTAAAAAAAAAAAAAAAGACAAAAAAACAAAACAAACAAAAAAAAAACCCAAGAGGAGGGTTTGTTTGCTGCATCTACCTGTATTTGTGCATAAATATAGGTGACAGCATGCAAAAAGCCACAGCAGTGTTACATGTACTATTCTGTAAGCACATCTTAGGGGAGAGGAGCTTGAAGAGACATCTTCTGTGTCTGGGAAAAGTGAAATGGCAGCTGGCATGATAGGTACTATCAGAGCTAAGGAACACATGACTTATCTAATGTTGCGTCCGTCCCTGCTATACATGTAATGAACAGAGGAAAACAGGGAGACAGAGAGGGGAAACAGGCGGGGTGGGGTGTCCTGTCTGTGACACTGTGTGCATGGGAAGAAGAGAGCTTTGTGCAGTCAGGTCAGCTACACCCTTGTGACAATGCCAGGGAGGGGTGGTGGTGGTGGTGGTGGTGGGTGAGTTTGACAGCAGCAGGCCATGTTGACAGGCTGTCATACCTGCTTTCAGCAGCACTATCTGATCGTTCTGACACAGCTCCATGAAGCCGTCGATGCGCTTGGCAAACTCCACCACATACTGAATGGCCTCTGTTATTTTGATAGCACACAGCTGCCACATGACTTCCCGGGGCTAAGAACAGATAGGACAGAAAAGGGGGTTATCTTCTTTAAAACAATGGTTTTTGATTACTGCAACTGCTGTGGAGGCCTAGGTAGGCCCCCTGTGTGGTCAAGCTACCTTGTTCTGGTAGTTCTCCACCTCCTCTTGCAGGAAAGCCTGCCAGGTCATCTGCTGCAGCTCCTCTCTCAGGTACTGACATGTCTCCATGTGTGACTTTGAGATGTTCTGGGCCAGGTGCTCTAAAAAAAAAAAAAACAAATACAAACACAAACCCAGAAGATCACATATGAGATCCATGTTACTCACGAGGCTATGTGAAACTGAAGACCTCACTGATGAAATATATCACAGGAAAAGAAGATTTATTTACTGAGCTTTCATCAAGGATATGCGTGGGCTTTTTTTTTTTTTTTTGACTGGGAAAAAGCTTGTTGACATTTCCTTTTAATGCCTGCAGGAAGCTCATAGCTTAAGGTTGAGGCAAATCCAATCTAGTTATGACACAAATGCATGGAAAGGGGGAGGGGCGCCACGTTACTCACTGAAACAAAGGTCACATTTTCTCTGAGAGAAATATTGAGAATAAGAATTTAAATGGTTTTGAAAACACATCTGTTAAAAGGAGTTCCTAGGCACAGGGGAGCCTAAAAAAATGATTTCCCCAGACTCCTGCCCTGCTGGATCCTGATTGGCCCTAATTAATGGAAACTAATTACAAAAAAGAGGCTCTTTTAATGAGTGTTGGAGATGAGTCTCCAACCTCCTGCTATTTTAAGCAACCTTTGTGTCGTTTGCCCCACGGTTGAGTTGTTCTCCCCCCCTCCTCCATTTTTCTCTCTTTTTACCTCTCCCGTTCTCTCCTACTCCTTACCAAGTTCAGCCATAGACACGGTCGGGGAGGTCTCTCCGTTGGTGAAGGAGCAGTAAGGGAAGAAGCCAGAGCCAGGGGCAAAGTCGCAGATGGGCTCCGGCTTGATGCCGTTGATGTCCAAGCCTGACTGGTCAGGGGACGGCTGGATGTCCAGGTAGAAGCTGCTGACTGCTGAGTCTGGTTTGCTGCCATCTGGGGTGTGACCATCCATGTAGCCGCTGAGGTCATCGTGGAGCTCTGTGAGGCCATTGGCGGAGAGGCCATAGCTGGGTGTGAGTGGCTCTGCCTCTCCGGGTTGTTGTTGGTGGTCACGCTGCTGCTGCTGCAGCCGGTGTTTCTGGACCTCAGCATACAGGCTGTCTCGCTGCTTCTTTGACATGCGGCCAAACTTCACCGCTGTTGATAGCAAGACGAATGAGATGTGAGACACAAGTGAAACAATGAAAGAAGAAATGCTCTTGTGACATTTTGCAGCATCACTAGAGCTTTCTTTACATTATCTAATACTACCATGATCATTTTTACACAAATATCCATTTGATGTGACAATTTTCAGTGAGTAATATTTTGAATTCTGTCAATTCAAATCAATTCAATCATATTCTAAACGATGGGAGTATCTCCATCACTCGTTAATTAAGGATGCTTTAGAAATACCAGAGAGACTACTGCAACAATAAACAGACATTATCTAATGCTGTTGGGTCAATTCTTAATCTTTCAAAAAGATTTTCAAAAATCCAATCTTGACACCAGAGTCTAAGACGAAACTCCTTTAAAAAACAGAACTAAGTAGAGCTTTTTAGACACACCAATTTACCCATCCTGTATAAACTGTAGATCTAAGGTTTCCAGATATTCTACATTTTAAAATTCCACCTCACTGATGTTTTTAATAAATGGTCTTAAAATCCATCTGTTTACATAAACATTACTTTTAGAATAAGTATACAATTATGTTGTCAAATAATTGCCAGGAGATTGAGGCTAACCAGACGAAGGCCATTGGCATTGTTGCCCATTCACATCTATAAAAAAAAAAAACCAAAAGTTTAGTGCTCTGCATTTTATTTAAACCATAATGCTGAACCAGGGGGAAACAAGAGAGAGCAATAACATTCCTGTTCAAACCAAAAGTATATGAACTCTGTATTTTCCCTCAGCAAATTGAATAGAAAATACCGTATTATTGCTCTTCACTTATTCATCTATTGTATCTTTTATAGATAAGAATGGAAAAGTTGTTTTCACATGTATTTTTTACAGCGGTTGTACAGTCTTCATTTTTCACTGAGCCCTAGGCAATGGAAACGATTGCAGCCGTACAGGTTTGTTTTTTAATCTGAATTTGAATTTGAGAGCCTGCTAACTTTTCTGATAACTACATCACCACATACTTGATCAGGCATTTGTTCATTTGCTATGCAGTATATTTTTGCAAATCAAAGATGCTGCTGCAGATTCTGCTAGGCGCATTTGGTCGCTGACATCTGAATTTACTGCAGTTTGAAGACAGAACTGTTTTGCAGGCTATGGTGAAAAAGTTTTATGGTGGCACTGCACTGATGTATGTGCAGTTCCACTGCCGTTTTTAATACAATATAATGTTTTCATTCTGCACCTGATTAACATTTTTGTCTATTGGTAGATTTGGGCCTTCCCGAGAAACAGTAACACACTATAATCAGAGTAATATTTTACCATCAGACCAGAATAAGTCAGCTATAAGCATCAAACTCCATTAGACTCATCTACAGTACCAGAGGGACACAATCTCACATAATAGCGATAAAAAAATAAAAATCATCATATTTTAGCAGGAATCATTAAATCTTTCACAAACAAGCACATAAGTATAGAGACAAATGTGGGATGTAACAAAGTGACAGGATAAGTTGCTGCCTTCTGTTTCAAGATTTCCAGACTAAACAGTGGTGCTGAGAATGAGACTCCTTGGCTTGTTTTTGGGGGCCTGGCAGTAAGTCAGGCAGTCGCAGCGTGTGCGTGTGTGTGTGCAGTGTAGAAAGTGAGTGGAGCAACACAGAGGAGAGTGCGGGCAGATGGGCTCTGGTGTGTTCAGTGAAGGTAAGAGTCACCTTCGTCTGTCCTGAGTGTGCATGTGTGTATACATATATGACAGTGGCTGTGTGCACGGGTAAGAATGTGTGTACTGCATGGCCGCGCATGCACACACACACACACACACACACACACACACACACACACACACACACACACACACACACACACACACACAC
>JBBBVU010000010.1:22337060-22348227 GCA_037177055.1 Atherinosoma microstoma
ACACACACACACACACACACACACACACACACACACACACACACACACACACACACACACACACACACACAGTGCTAACTTACTTCTGCGTTCATTGATATTCATGAATATGCATGAAAGTGAGTATGAAAAAGTGCTGGCCTCTGTGAAAGTATGTTCTTACCTCCCTTCACATCTGTGTTATTCCTCTACATGTTTTACTATAGCCTAAAATATTACAGCTCTCCTCTGTTATCTCAAATCTTCTCAGTCAAGTCTGAGTTCAGGCTTGTCAAAACAGGGTTTCTCCTGCACATATCCACACTCTTGCGCTCCTTTTACTGCATCTCAGCTGATGCAGCAATATTGATGCCCTCTAACAACTTCCTATCTAATCACACCTAGTTTCTATAAGAGTGACAGATTAGGCCGAGCGACAACTCTGGCAGGAAATAAACATAGACTGACATGTTTCTCCAAATTATATGTCTGTATCTGTTTCGATATAACATTGCAAAAAGCTCAAAATAAAGTGGTTGGATCATGTTACATACAAGCTGATGTTTAATTGCCCCACAGTAAGGACATAAAAAAGAAACATAAAATAAAAGCCAGAAAAAACACAAGGTCTAATAACTTGTTAATTGCATTTAACAGGGAGGAAGGATTCCATAGCAGCACGCCTGAAGCATGGATCTGAAAGCACTTCAACAGAGCAGATTCTTGCCCACACAGAGCCATGAACCTGGGCTTTCTTCCGCTGACTATCCACCACATCACCAGCTTTTGCTCCTCTTCCATAAGGCACTTACCATCTCGTGACATTCCCACTGCCAGGCACTTCTGCAGCCTGCAGTGCTGGCAGCGGTTGCGGCTGGTGCGGTCGATCAAGCAGTTTTTCTGACGGGGGCAGGAGTAGGCTGCATTGCTCTGCTGACTCCTCCTGAAGAAGCCCTGCACGGGAAAGGAGCAAAGACACACCTTAGACTGCTGGATGAACCCCTGCAGGTGGAATCATGCTCTGGCACAAAAAGCATCAGTTCATGTCTCCATCATGGCTCAGCGCTGCCATGACTTATTGTAAAGTGATAGAGAGTTTGTGTATTCCCACTGATATTTTTATCTCTATGCTGCCAAACTGATAAATAACAATGCAATCGTGGTGGTATTTTCTGTGCTGTTATGTCGTACTGTCTGGCATTTAAAGAGCACTCTATTTCACCAGCGTATACAACATAAGGGTGGTGTGTTTGGGTAGTCGTGATAACAGTGGATAGTATTTTTCTTCAGTAGAGTTATTAGTGTTGATTAATGCAGCACTGGCATGTGCAGTGCTAAAGGATTGCGAATGCACACCGACTGGATTCCTCATCCTTTGACTTAATGAATTGATTCCAGCACATCATTAACATGCCCCACTCTACTGCTCCACACACATATGTCTTAATTAGCTGCTCATTGGCTGTTTAATTACAAGAAAACAGCTGACAGCTGCCAAGTTGCTTTATAATGGAAGCCATTATGGAAACAGAGTAAAACTGCCACTGACAAGCAGGACTCTTTAATAATGCTATGATTTATGATCCAAACTTTTATACTTGCACATATCATTAAAGGCTTTTCTGCCTGGACTAATCAGCAATCATTAAAGATAGATTTCAGCAGTTTATTCTTTGGTGTTTTGTCCGGTGTGCCTCCGTGTGATAGGGAGGAGCGCCGGGAAGAACGGCTGAAAGGAACCTCTTTCTGTCCCTCACAAACATGCACATGCACACACAGGAGCAAACAGCAAAGGTGCAGGCTGGCTGTGGAATGCTAATGATGTGCCTGGTGACAAGCACGGTTACAAGAATACACTCTAAGCACAAAATTCCCCTCGCTGTGAATGGCTGGGGTATTTGAAACAGTACAAAAGGTGGCTTCAATAGAAGCAACACACTGTAGCAAACAACCAACAATCTGCTATAATTCAAAGCACTCTCCTTTTGATCATCTTATTTCAAGAAGATGCAGCAGCAGAAGCAAGGCGGGAAAAAAAAAAGAAAAGCAGAAAAGACATGTCCCTGGGAGGGAAAAGGCAGAGCAAGGCAGTGGAATAACTTTGTCCCACTAATTGTGGTTTTCTGTGATGTCCTCCTTGGTGCTTGACCACTTTAATGATCACGCTCTGTGTTTACACTTTGCAGTCCTCTCTGAATCATCGTCAAACTCCAGCAACATTTTCAGATGTTTTTCCTAGCAAGCAACTTTTTTACCTTCTCAGTTTTTCCTGTCTTTCTCCTTTCAGCTCTTCTGTCTCTTGCTCACACACACACGCACACACCTTCACGCACACCACCTCCCATCACACTAACTGGTTCAGTCTTTTGATGCTTACCTTACAGCCTTCACATGTTATCACACCGTAATGGATGCCTGATGATTTGTCTCCACAGATCTTGCAGGGAATTATTTCGATTTGAGCTGCGGAGAAGAAAAGGAAATGAAATAAATAAATAAATAAGGAAAATCAACATTTTGCTGTCACAAGTCACTGTACAACACGCTCACCATGGATCCATGTTGGTACATGAAAGAGCACTGTGCTTCTAAAAACATCTCATCCGGTGGCTTTTGAATTCTTACTTCCACAGAGCATTAGCTGAATATCTAAAGTGAGCTTGTGTGTGTGTGTGTGTGTGTATGTGAAGGGAAGGATCTCATTTTAAGTCCCTACAAACAGCCAATGTAAACATAGTGTCAATTTGCATCCAGCACATAGCCTGCAAGAAGAAGCTACCCACAGACTCTAATATCTTACAGTAGTAGTAATATAAATCTTGTGCAATGACAAAGGCTCATTTAGTTACATGAGAAGGTCTATTCCCAGATGGAAAACTTGACTTCATGCAGCCTCTTAAATTTCAAAACCATAAAACCCCCAGCAGCAAATCCACTGCAGCCACAAAATATCATAACGTGCCCGCTGTGCTGGATGGAGTAATGGCAACCACTGTGTGTGTACCTCTGTGTGCACACACAGAAAAAAGGAATGGGTTCAGTTGCAGTTTGGCTGTGGTGTTGTACTGTTGACAGGCTTGTGATTCAGCCGCCATAGAGGACAAAAGCACTGAAAGGAAGGGCCTCATCCATCGTTGGCCCTCTCCTAAGGAGCGGACCACAGGGCAACACAACAGACAGAACACACAGACATCAGAGACCCAGAACTCCCTGCTCGTCCCGCAGCTCTCAGCTTTATCACTGCAGCCACCAATGCTACATCCCTCTCCACCTCCACCCTCCCCATCCTCTTGAGATTTCTATCTCACAGCCCTCCTCCACATCTCTAACATCTCAGTCCCGCCATTCCAACAATGCACTACAGCGCAAGACAAATGCCCCTATCTGATATAAATCGAGGAAAGATCACTGCAGGATATTTTGTCATGATGTAATGTTTTTTTCTAAACAACGCTGCAACCAACCAATCAGAGCATATGTGCTGATGCAATATAATACTAGACCAATTAAGGGAGAAATATTATGATTTGTCTTAATAGGGTGCAATAAAGATTATAACTCCTAAAAAATGGTGGCACATTGTCAGACTGTTACATCAGCTTTTCCCCTCTAACCAGGCATAACTGTCTGCTTTAATGCCTCAGGTCTCTTTAAAGACAAAAGGCTTAAAATATCTATTGCACACCTTAACAACCAACCTCTTTATTCTAGTTTGATCACATCAAAAGTACTTTTATTGGGGTTCAATCCACAGATCCCTGCCCATTTTAATCAGCTGCCTGGAAGCCTCTAATGTGTCATGTGGATAATGTCCTTGTCCCTGAGGCATGCCCGGGAGAGGCCCTTAACACAGAGCCTCTAATCCACCAACCCGGGAGCCACACTCTGTTCATTCAGGGATCTCAGTCTGTTCTCCTCGCGCTGCTGGAGTCAACAAGACCAGCCATGTTTACTTGGAATTAGCCTAGATTTTAGTAAAATGAACAAAAGGGAGTGGTGAAACATGCACGATTAATTCTCCTCCAGACAACACCTCCTGTGATTTGTGATTCTCACATACAATAGAGGGCACTGCACCTCATCGGCCTGGATTAGGGGGAAATCCAGGCAGGAGGCGGGCTTTGACAACCTAACTGAGAGGGTTAATTTATAATTAATCTTTTCCTTACTGTGCACAGTTGCTTGTTGTTTCATTTAGGTCTATCTCTGTATGAGTGCACTCTATTGTTTGTTTTTGTGTTCTCCCTGCATGAGCATTAGCAGTGCTGTGTGTTTCGACTCCTTTAGCATTTTCAGCCTCATTACTTACATAATTTGTTCTGACATGCACTCACAACAACTGAAGCATGCTGTAATTATGACTAGCTGTGGTTATGGTGAGCGAGGGGTTGTAGTGACAAACCCCAGCCATTGGGTGGCAGTGCAGGGCTGCAGCTATGGTTGTCTTACCAGGTTAAGCCAAGCTTCCACCCACCCTGTCCAACCCACAGGCTTTTGGCTATGAGCTTCAGCCTCTGATAGCTCAAGGCTTAGGCTGCTGCTAGCTTCCCCCACCCCCACAGCATAGCTTTGAGATGCCTTCATCTCTCCTGAAGAAGCAGAGCTGGCTGGGCGCTCGCTCAGGCCTGACAGAGGCTGTGCCACATCAGGTGAAAGCAGTGGGAGTATAGACACAGGGGTGCCAAGCTGGGCAATGCATGCATTCACACAAGCATGCTTCACAAAAGCCCTATCTGCAGCAGGAAGGCCCTGGTGCACGCAGTCTCACCAGCTAACACACCATAGCTTTTTACTCCACCACTGCACAAGCCTCTAGATGTTCAGTGCACTCAGCAGTAAAAAGGGTTTGTCTCTGGACCAGCTGAGGCAGGCTTTACAGTTTTTGAAAAAGGAAAGCCATCAATGCATACGTGTACCCCGCATGAGAATGAGCTGCTTTTAAAAAGAGCAAATACTGAGCAATGACACAACAGAGATCAGATTTAACATGAAGTCACAGAGTCATCAAACAGTATTTGTCCTTTTGAATGATTGGCCACTGGGCTTCCAAGCTGCACTTCAGACACTGAGGATGATTTAAACTGAATTTGCACAGGAGGGTCAATCAAACGAAAAGACCTACACTTAAAGGCACTCCCAATCTGGCAGTCAATATCTATTGACATGAGCTGTGGTGTTAACGGCCTCTTGGTGTGAAACAGGCAGCTGCTGGCTCCTTTGAGCTTGACCAGTGCAGTGCTACTGATCCCATTCACCGCGCCTGCCTGCCTCCCTGCCTCCCTGCCTGCCCGCTTCCCTGCCAGCCAGCCCTGCCCGCTCTGTTTACAACATCAAAGCCAGGCACAGTTATACAGGCAGCCATGCTAAAGCCCATCCCAGCAGCCTGCCTTTCCCTGCTACTGCGAGATGGCCTCTGCACACAGGCCACTTCAAAGACACCTGCTGAGATGCCAAGATTATGTTTGAATCACACCACAGCAAAATCACACCCCAGACATTACCATGAGGGTCCAACGGTAGCTCAGGTCTGATTTCCTGCACGCAGCATTGCAACATGTCATATGTTCTTACATAACGGGCACGGAAAAGAGAGGAGACGGTCAAGCAGAATGTTAAAGCTTTTCTTTGTCTGTCTGCAGCAGAGCAGCTCAAGGACACTGATTCACAACACTAGCAGGCCCTTTGAGGGGTTGACGTGTCACTCAGTGCACATGTACAATAGGGCAGTGAAGCCATTGCATGTTCACCCAGTGCCCTTCACGGTCTTCTCCACGGCTGTGAGATCAAGCCGCTGCAAGAAGAGTCCAGCACATTATTAAAGAGCAGGAACATAACAATCAAACAAGAACACCCAAAAACATCCGCTAAAGCATCATTAGCGGTTTACAGAGGTCCTGCTATAGCTTGTTTAATAGTAAGCACTAAAAGAGAAGACAAACACATTCCCTCTGTGTACTGAAAATGTATGCATCCTCCTTTAAAGACATAAGAATACTCTTCATGAAGTAGTTGAATTGTAAAGATGAGTAATACACTCATAATGTTTTTCATATATATATATATATATATATATATATATATATGAACCAGAAGTCACAAGGCAGTGTAAACAGCTCATGAAAAACCACTTATCTACTGAGAGGGCCAAGTGAATGTATCTGCCTCCATGTTCTGTGTTCTTGTCAGATATACATAAAGCTTTAATTCTTTTGATATTACTCGGTGTAGCCTGCAAATAACATACACAAAGTAAAGAAAAGTGTAAATCCTACAGGCTTGTAAAAACATGGAAAATCTCTCGTCAAAATCTCCTGGCTGTTCCTCCTGAACCCTTGGAATACTGACATAACGTTGCAGGATTAAGATTATCCCTTACATTACAAACCCATGCCCTGGCCACCATCATAATGCTGAGAGCTTAACCCATTACTCGATTGGACCATTAAATCAGTTTCTCATGGCCTTGTGATTCACAATAGACGTGCATGATAAATGAAGTCTGAAACCAAGGACTGCATACTGTTGTGTATAAGCAAATACGTTTTTCTTCTTTCTATAGGCATATTTTTCTCTGTAAAAGAGGGCATGTTACGCAGTTGGAGAAAACACATTGGCTTGTCTGTGTGTGATGGTGTTTGTATATATGTGTGTGTGTGTGTGTGTCAGCCTTGTTGTGCCGACAGCTGTCAATGACAGTGACGCAAGCCAATGGGCTCATGTCAGAGATTATGTAAGGTGGACAGGGCACAGCTTTATGAACAGATTCACAATTCTTCTCCCATCAGAAAAAAACGTGTTAATATTCTTGTAAATGATTTCATAGCAAATGATCCCATCTCTGCTCCCAGGACTGTTCTACAAGGCGCATTTTCTTAAAGAGACAGACACGACATTTACATGTGGTCAACACATAAACACGAGAGGCACTGACTGTTTGGCAAACACCCAATAAACAGTGTTCCTCCATCATTATGTGCATGTATTTATTTTTTCTGCATGAACTTCCCATTTGGCAACAGAGATGAGCTGTCGCTTGATAAACAGTCTTTTCTAAACAGATACCCAAAAGCAGTCAGATGGAGCTGTAGAGGGGCGACAGCCTAACAAGAGACTGAATCAGAATTCTGCCTCTCTTCATCTGCTGTCGTGTTAAGTCACACAACACAATCCTGTTTTATTTCCATTTATGCAGCAGAAGAAAGGTTATTTGAATGTCAGCGGCAAAGGACAGCCGTGGCACAGAACACAGCCTGAACTGTATAAATGTGTTATTTGTTTAGGGCTGGGAGAGTCTTGGCATTTTCACTGCAGAGCAGAGCTATTCTAAGAGCATCAGGTATTGAGATAAACCTGCGGGCCAAAATTATGCATCACTACTTCTCAACAGCTATTCTAAAGTCATCAAAAAAAGACTCTGAACCACAAGGATTAGACTGAAAAAAGACATAATTGAGACATTTTGATGTCTCTATATTGAATCTGGTTAATTTCCCTCCAATCATTTAGCTGCCTAAGCTGTGATCCCCCTTCACTAGAGACCAGCTACAGTGCAGTTGAAGAGATATTTCCGTTTCAGAAAATGGGCTTTTCAAGCCTTTCTCTATTATTCCTTCATAGCAGTGCAATGACTTTACTAAAGCTCAGGTTTGGACCATTGCCCTGGGCTGCTTTTTGGATGAACTTATGCGTACATCTCTGTGTTTGTTTGTGTGTGAGGCCTATTAATATTTCAGCACTGCCCAACTCCAGATGCCTGTACAACACAGCAGTGCTTCTCTCTTCATGTCTCTCCTTGTATTTACTTGACTGTTTTATTGAAGTGCATTCTGACACCCTCTATGAGGCGGAGCAGGAGAGGGGAAGATGTATTCCCAAACCGCAGCACAAAACATCTCTCTCAATGTCTCTTTCTCCACCAGCATAACAGTAATTTAGGCACTAATTTATGTATTGTTATGGCAAAGATTGACGAGCTTCCTGACTTGGAGTCTGCTTGGCTGTACTCTAGGGGGAACAACAAAAGCCTGGGTATACTGAGCAGACGAGCACCATGAAAGGTAAGCATGTGTGCGGCGCTGACTCTCTCCTCCTTTCTCTGTCCCACCTGAGCTTGCATCTCTCTCCCCATCACTCTTAACTTCCCTCTGTGCATCCTCCCCCACCTATCCTCTTCTTGTCTGCGACTACAGTGACAAGTGAAGTTACGCCTGGCTGATGGAAGCGGAGGGCACGCCCCTTCAGTGCGTGCCAGCTTGTGCACATGGGCAATATGTGCACCTCACAGAAAGTCTCACACCGTTTACTCTGATAGCAAAATATAATCTCCCTCATTTATTGTAGCAGCCCCGACTTAGCCATGGAAAGCCAGGAGAGCTGACTAAAGAAAATCTGTGTTCAACTTTATGGATACATTTGTTTCATTCAATCAAATGCATTCTATTATCTGTAATGCATATTTGAATAGAAATATAAGTTCCCTGTAAGTCAGAGTCAGAGTTGATTGTGCATTGTGTGCTCTTTGTGCATCACAGCATTGGGATGCACCAAAACTCAAAACCACTGAGGCTGAAATCGCACAGGGCCGACTGATTGACTGGTGCAGAAGCTGCTGGTTGAATTCTAAGAGTTAGCTAAGGATCATGTGATTCTTCTGAGCCTGTTGTCCAACCATTTGAACTAAGTAGGAAATGGTTAAAGGCTCCACTGTGGTGGAGTGCCTTAGTTAAGCACCTCTCAGCCCCCAAATCTCCCTGCAGGGATGGCAGCCTCGTAGGCACCTTTAGAAAAACACAAGAATATATAAATAATGAATCCTTCAAAACATCCACTGCAATTACATGCAGAAACCTTTACATAACAACAAAGAGCCTTGTTCCATTGCACCAGGGAATTTGCCTCTGCCACACTGTACAACTTCCTTCCTCCTATAATTGCTGTATTAGTATGCATTTCTGTAAGACAACTAGGGTTCTCATGTGCATATTGTAAATAGGATATTTTTACAGTTTCACACGCTGAAATCAAAGCTTACATCCAGCCAACTTCTTGCATGGTCTTTTTTGTCAAAGTAACAGAGTATCTTATATGTTTATTAAAGTGCATATGTGGTCGCTTTGTTTATGGTGAACATTGAGCGGTGAAGCAAGAGTGTGAGGGAGAAAAGAGGTGGGAGGCTAGAAGTCCCATCTCATGCTGCTGCTCAGGGTCAGTGGGTCAGAGGCACGCAGCCAGAACACACATGCAGAGCA
Source organism: Atherinosoma microstoma (assembly GCA_037177055.1). Lineage (NCBI taxonomy): Eukaryota > Metazoa > Chordata > Actinopteri > Atheriniformes > Atherinidae > Atherinosoma > Atherinosoma microstoma. The sequence continues at coordinate 22,346,288 of JBBBVU010000010.1, forward strand.
GGCTGAATAGTTCAGCTGACAGTAATTGTCCCTCTGTGGTCTCTTTAGGAAAACATGTTTCCAGACATTGCAGAGAGGCTGCACGAGCCAGATAGTAATCATGATCTTGATTCGCTCCATCGAAGAGGGAAGCTCAGCATAAGCCAGTCATGGCACGAGTCAGTGTTTCCATCAGAGCTGAAATCAGTTGAAGCAAATGCTGGGCAGCAGTGTAGCACAGAAATGTCACAATGCAATATACATAAAAAAAAAAAAAATAGAAGTGGGGGGATCCGCAGTGTGAACCGTGTTTAAAAAAAGTTCAGTTTTTTTTATGTTACTGGAGAGGCTGTGAAAGGTTAACTAAACTAAAGCTAATGATGACACCATAGCAGCAACCATACTTAACTCCACAACCAGGACTACGGGTCCAGACTAAACATGGAGAAGCAGCATTTAGCTGTTATGCTGGAAAAAGGTGGCTCAAATTGTCAGTGGAGATCCAACTTTCACCACATATAGACACTTAAATCCAGGTTAAAAAAAAAGTTTTTCTTATGCAGCTATGCATGAAATCTGCCTGGCATCTTTTAACGTATCCAGAATGTTTTTTTTCCCATCATTTTAATGTAATTTAGTTACTCTATATCATTTTATTGTTTATTTTATACTTATTTTTATAAAACTTTTGTTTCCCTTAAAGCTCTTTTATGTACTTTTTAATGACTCTTCTGACCCCCCCCCCCCGTCATAATGTTCTATGTAAAGCACTTTGAATTGTCTTGTACATGTAATGTGCTATATAAATAAACTTGCCTTGCTTAAATAAAAAAGTTCACTTAGATTTTTTTTAATGATGTTTGGTTTTTATGAGTGTTCTGCTATGACTAGACTGTCAAACCTGTCAGCTGGAGGTGATTTGTCGCAACTCCAGCAGTGGACAAAAAAGACTGCTGTGAGATGACAGAAAATAAAAGTTTCTGCTCTCACTATCGTTTCAGTGTTGTGGGGAATTGTGAAGATTAAAAAGCCAGTTTCTTAAATAGGGAAAGTTGGTCGACCTTTTTCATGTGGAATGTCATTCTAGTCCACTACATATAACAGCGATTGCTGGACACAGCAGTACCGTTACTCAACAGTTTTCAGTCTGATGAGCAGTACCGCTGCCATTCTGCTTGAAGGTCTTCCGCTGTAAAAGAGCAGGCAAGGACAGGGAAGATGAATGACATCAATGGCCAGCCGATACTTCCAGGGACGTGTGATTGAGACAAATGAGCCTTGTTACATTAGCTGGGATACTGAATCGTGCTGCTCAAAGATCCAGAGCTTGATAGAGCTGAAACTAGAGGCACCCAACCTTTCTATAGATCACCAGTGTCATGGTGGATCAGAAGAGGAGCTTATTTTTCAAAGTGCCTGGTTACCTGCACTCTTTTTCTCTTTCTCTAGTCCACATTTTTCTCCTTCTTTAGGTACATGTATATACATACACACAAGCGTCACCATATGACCTTCAAAGATTTCTTTGTCTGCTTTTTCAGGTGCAGATAGAGTATTTTAAAAAGAAAAAGCTGTTATCTAATCAAAAACACATTCCATGTGAGTATCAGAGTCCTGAGAAGTTTTTTTTTTTCTTTCTCTCTCTCTCTTTTTGATTTCCTAATCATTTTTGTCTTTTTTTTGGTAAATATCTCACCCACTGATTCAGATTTTGGCCAATGAACACTGACCAATAATTTTCACATTTCTCCAAAACTGTGCCAGGCTTCAGAGCCTTGTGATTTTGACACTGTAACTGCATACAATATAACATAAAGATCTTCATGTTCAGAAAAAAACCAAACAAATTTCAACCAGAGCGATGCCCTCTCTGGTTGATGGTGTGGCGGCTCCTGGTGTGGACGGGTCCCTAAGATATCGTTTCCTCACAGCGGTGTCAAGCCATTTGTCTTTTAGCTCAA
>JBBBVU010000010.1:22348332-22360576 GCA_037177055.1 Atherinosoma microstoma
TGTTGTTTTTATGATGTGAAGCACTTTGAGATGCGCAATGTAGGAAAAGGTGCTATATAAATAAAGTTTGATTTGATGATTTGATTTGATTACTATTAATGATAATAAATAATAAAGAGAATAACTGTCAGTCTAGATGAAAATTGTTTTATTTCAGGAAAAAAAACTATGTCTGAAAAGCTGAAATAGCCACTTAACAGTTAAAAAAGTTAGAAATATCAGTAACAGGACCAATTTTTTATTATAATTTTCTCTTCTAACTGTGACAAGAAGAGGAAATAATAGATAATATTTATGTGAATTTACAGGTACTACATCAAAATCTACAAGCATGTACATGCATCTCTGCATTCACAGTGAAGTAGCTGTTGAGAAGCTTCTCTGTCATCCTTCAGTTGTATCAGACTGAATGAAAGGCATTCCTAGACAACAGGGGGCCACATGGAGTATCTGCTGCCACACAGAGTTCATGGACTGCTTACAGCGTGTTAGCCACATTCCCCTCTACCACTGTTTTCGTAGTCCTACAAACACTGGCCTGGTTTTGTTTAACATGGCAGGATTAAGCAGCCATGTGCAAAGCATGCTTCCCCTCCTTGCGCACAGTCTAAGCTACCTTTTGGTGAACCAGCTTCCCAGTGAATACGCAGTGGTGATCTAATCCCAGTCAAATATTCAAGTGCCAAGATTAATGATTGCATAAACACATCCCCAAAGCCCCGGAAAAACAATCAGCTCTTCAGCCCGTTCCGCTGCCATGCAAAGGCTCTTGCAGTCAGCTGACAACTAGTATCCTCTTCCCCTCCTGCTGCCTCAAAACAATCATGAATTGTTTGCCTTTTGTTGCTTCATTAAAGACAGGAAACTGTCAATATTGAGAGAGGGAAAAGGGGAGCTTCTAAGAAGAGCAAAATGGTCCTCCAGAGCTATTAAGCTCTGCACTTTTAGCTTCTTCCTGCTAATCAAGGACACTACACACAATGTTTGGTCTGGCATAATAACCATGTCAGTCTGAGGCCATAATGGAGGAAACATGGCAAGAACAAAGTGTAGGTCCTACAGATTTAATTAATTTGTCACCTCTCTCCTCATAATAAGTGGCAAAACAATAGCCTGTTTGAATTATTGTCAAAAAAAAAAAAAGGCAGTTGACATCAAGGGGAGACATTAGAGGCTTGTGTGCAGACATAAATCACAGCTACACCAGACCAAAAAGGGCCATTAAAATGACATTAGGAGCCAGGACCACCCTCTCGTTTCTGTTTAACCAGGTCTGGAGCTATATGATGAGCCGCCATGAGATGAGGAGAATGTTGCGGAGACGGGAAGAAAGAGAGTGAAAAAGGAAACTAGGGACGTGCAGCGCAGTTCACTGGTCTAGGAGCAGGAGAGCGTGGATGTCCAACTGATTTGGAAGGCCCCTCTCCAGGAGGTTGCTCCTCAACATGAAGGCAGAGGCAGGACATCGCCTAATGAGGGGTGAAGTGGAGCCCCCCTGTGGGACCCCCTCAGGCAAATTCATTAGGAGATGAAATAGCATTTCCCGCAGCAGAGCAAGTGTCTGCCTTGGCTCGGACATGTTTAATTTAGGGCCATGTGAAAACAGAAGGCCACACTGGCAAGTCGGCTATCACCAGTCAGGGGAGTCAGCGTCTCACAGGACGAGAGCCAGAGTCTGACATTACAGTGTACAGATAATCAAATTATGTTTTTCTTCTTGGTTGGGGTTTGATACCACCCCTTGAAGCTTGTAACATTCATGTTATTATAGGTCAAGTGCAATGATACTTCCAACTCTGGGCAAAAAAGAAATCTCTTGTAGAAAGGCTGTTATAGTGAAAATGTATGGTTTATCACAACTTTCAGTTCCTTCAATGCATTGCATTTTGTTGCATCTTTTTGGCTGCAGGCAAAAATAATAGATTCATTTAGCCAGTGGTGGTTTGAGGAAGGGAACCAAGGATTATGGTAATGCAGCACTGAACGCTGCAAGCAAAATACAGTAAAAGAGAAACTGCTGCGGCAAGACGCAGGATGAATATCAGAGAGGTTAATTTATATGATTGCACAAATCTGCATTAACCAATACATGATGTAAAATGTCATATTGCACAAGTATAGTATTCATATAGAAAACACTAGAGACAATGGATCTGTTCTTCTGCTGTATAAAGAAGGACCTTACAGGGCATCAACACACTGTAAATCAGATACTGTACATGTCCGCTTTTCACAACCACTTATCCTTGTTTCTGATGAATCCTCACATTTATTAAGGCTGTCTCCTTGCCTTGTTAGATACGAATAACCAAACTCCTGTAATTAGCAACTGCTAACCTTTGGGGTGCTAATCCCCCATGAACTGTGGATTTGTACATCAAAGCCTACACACTCCCATATAGCTGGTGTTTGAAATTACACTGTATTTGAAACCTGCAATTATTTGTATAGCATGGATGCAAACAGTCTCTTCTTTTATGTCTCTAAGAATCCCGTGGGTTTGCAGTAAAGAATTCTTAATCCACTCCAGCAGAATCCAAATATAGAGTTAACACTAGCTCCCGAAAATTTAGATGCACAGCCAAGTGCTTGCCGTGCAAGCAAATTGGAGAAAGCTCTCCCTCCTTCTCTTTTGTTTATCGTAAAGATTTGATCTCTTTAGTAGATTAGATGCATCGTATAAGCAATGGTTATTGCCCGGGAGGAAGGAGGGGCGCAAATAGATACTTCAGTAACAGAGGCTTGTGATCCTGTCATTTTTTACTTTGTAAAATACAGTTAAAAGTCAATTAAAGAGTCAATAGTAGGCTACTACTCATTTTTTGTTTAAAAAAAAAATGTAATCACATGCCCAGGACTGTCTATGGGGTGACTCCTGTTAAGAGTCGGCTGATTTTTGCACCCTTGCTCATTCAAGGCCAGGCTAAATCCATTCTGCGAGGAAGGGGAGATTATAGAGTGAAAATAAAGATTGCTTCTCGTCCCCCTACACACAATAATCATGTACACGCAAACTTGATGCTCATGCATGGAGGATGCCTGAAGCATTTACCTACTTTAATGAGAGACACAAGTCTCATGTATCAGTGATGCACAGCATGGGAACAACCGGTTTGGCTTTAATTCCATCAATCTACTGTATTTATCCTTGTATCACATCAATACCCGTCAGTAAGCAGGATGAGATAAACCCTGTCAAGCAGACTGAGTCGGGGAACCTACTGCACTCACTAAATATGCACACTTAAAACTTCAGGTGAATACAGTTAAACACAGTCAGCAACAACTTTAGGGCATGGGTTGTAAGTAAAAAAAAAACCCAAAAGATCACTGTACACTGTGAGACAAGACATGAAGATCATCCTTCCTGCACTTACTCTAGTAAGTGATTAAAAAGCTATGAATTAGCAATGATGTTGTTAGGTATTTAGAGGAAACTATACACCTCAGCTGTCACATAAGCCTCTAATGGAAATATCTTTACTTACCTTATTGTAACAAGGATGGCATTTCTTTTAGTAGTTTAAATGAAAAACTGACACCCCACCTTCTGACGCCTCACAGTAAATGCGCGCATAATTGTGCAAAGTGCTATTGAATGACACGGAAAATGTGACTGTGACGAGAAGAACTGAGATTAAAGTTGCTCAACTGTGTATATTGTACTGTTTGTGTGAGTATGCCAGAGCTTACTGTGAAGCATGTGTAAATCTGCATTCATCTGTGAGCAGAGACATAACAGTGTGTGGGATCTTCTGAAGCTCTTCTACACATATGTGCAATAACATAAGATTTATCATCAGAAAGAAAAGTAACATATAAAGGACTTGGAAGATTGACTTTGAGCGATGGCAATACCCCTACAGGCGGCCAAATTATGATTTATATACTTTGGCTTGAGAGTGCAAGGGGCAGTAATGTATATATCTGTGGTAGCCAGGCTTCACACAGCAGCACAGGAGAGACTCAGAGAATACATTTGGTGTAAAATTGCTTCATCTGTTTACAATTCCATTTGGAGTTTATGAGAAAGACAGGCAAACACAGCCTGATATATTGCCCTCATGTCACGGCATGGCAGGAGCATCCACACAAAGATTCATCTCTCACTTAGAAGCCAAATGATACGTCTAATTTGCTGCAAGCACAGTTATTTTTAACCTCTCAAAGCTGTCAGATAATGGAGCTTGACTGTCAGCGCTGGTGTGTGTGAGTGTGTTAAAAGGTTGCAAACTCTTTTCAATTTACGATTCCCTTTGAGGGAATTACAAAATGCAGACTCCCATTAGTTCACCTGATTGACATTATTTTTTTCTTTCATCAAAACCAAAGGAGCAGTTCAAAAAGATATGACTGAATTAAGATGGATGCATCCAACAGCAATCTAAACTTGGTTTTCACAGGAATTGTCAATAACTGTGATGGCTTGAAAACATCTCTGGAAGTTTGCCAAGTGACGGTTGTTTTTTTGCTTAATAATTGGACAACATTCTTCCTTTATTTTTTTCTTTTACTTCAGTTTTGTGCACCGTGCTAGAGTAACATCATGTACAAATCTCAAAAATCCCCTACCCTCTACAACTGTTCCTACATTATTCAGTATCCATTTAAGTAGGTGAGTCACAGGGTTGGAACGAAAATGTGGTGCTGAATCTCCTGAGCTTTTATTTCATTTGGACATTTCTCTCTGATGAGAAAAACAGCTGCTTGTTTCTTGTCTTCGGTGGCTCTTTTTTTTGTCACTTACAGCAGAACTGCAACTCTATCTATTAAACTACTGGAAAAGGCCAGTTACATAAAGCCATTGGTAAGTCATCTTAATCAATGAACTGGAAATTTGATAGACATGATGTCTTCCAGGCATGGGAACATCCAAAGAAGTCAACAAAAAGGATTGGCTGCTGAGAGCATATTCAGTTTTACAGGCTTAACTTTCAATAGATCTTCTATAATTTAACTACAATACTCTATAATTTAGCTCCATTACTGATTTAGTCATTTATTAATTCATAGGTAGCAGGAAGGGAAGCATTGTTTGCCTCTCACATCCATCTAATTCTCCTACTGTAAATAAATCCGCTGTCCCAATAACCAGCTGACCTCTCATGTTTGCTAACGCCAGCTTAACTGCATGTTATGTAAGAGAAGTGAAGGAGACATGAGGAGAATGAGCTCTGTTCACTTTAACCATGCCAGAGCAGGCAAATGCCCACTTACTTTTAGTTCCTGCAAAAAGTATAGCAGTCGGGGCAGAGTGATGCTTCATATTGATCAGGTCTGACTTGAGCTTTAAGGAAACTCAAGCTTGTGAGTCACACTCAGGCCACAACTCCAGCTGCTCTCAGCCCTGTAATTACATGACCAGACCAGAGCTCAAGTAACCTGTTATAAAATAGTTCCTGACCTCTGTGTTCACCTATAAGCTAAGGTGGCTTTGCTTTTAAATCCTACTACAAGGTGTAGTATCCCATCTAAAAAAACAACAGATCTTAAAAAGCCAACGAAAATGTTTCACAACATATTATTGTATTAGCTTATATAATTACAATTTAAAAATGTCATGCTGTTATGTTCATTTTCTATTCAAGAGTCAAATAATTTGATGAGATGTGCCAACTTCATGCAGCTGCATAGGACTTTGCTTTTTCAAGACAGAAAAGTAGATAATCATGTGCTGCGCTTGTGAAGAAAATCAATAAATACAGGTTCTCCAAAATAAAAAGGCAGATCATCTTTTTTTGTCATGCAAAAGATTCGTGCTTATCAAAACAGATTTTCTTTTTGCAAATAGGCTGATGCAGAACAATGCTGTTCTTGCTAAAAATCCCCCCACCGCCCCCCCAAAAAAAAAACTGCTGAAAAAGCTTTAATGTATTCTAACCAAGCACTGACATGTCATGCTGTAGCAGGTGAGCAGCAAGTGTACTGTGAATACGTTTCCATATTGGCACTGTCTCCTGCCTCACTTCATAGGAAGCTCAGCTTCATACTCAGGTGCCAACAGAAGTGCTCTTTAGGGGTTACATAAGTAGTAGCTAATGGTGCTGGGTCAGTATTTGGTATCTAATCCTCGGAGGCAATTTGAGCTGCTACGACAGCTTTCAACTTGTTGTCCTCGTCTATAAGGAAACATGACACCCTTTATGAATTGAAAGAAACCACACGCAGTTGGTACCAACAGAAATAATGATTTCATTCTTTGCCTTCTTGACACACCAGTTTTATTTCTGCTTGCTCATTTGGCACAAACATCATCAAATTACAAAGAACACAAGGCTCAGGGAATTTTCGAGCAAACCCATTGCAGCTTTCCTCCGTGCTCGTTAAATTACAGAAAAGGCCACAGCAGGGGACTTCAGAACACAGCTACCAATCAACCGCAGCAATTCTCCTGTTGTGTTTGTCAACACTGCTGTCTTGTGTAATTGGCATAATTGTCAGGTTAGAGCTCGCAACAAACTGGGCGTCCTCTTGGCGAGCTTGGGCCGTGTCATTAAAAGGGACATGTTTCTGGAGGCACTCCCGGGGACACGTAACACACGAGCATGTTGGAGCGACAGTTCGCCTGATAAAATGGCTGCCTCTTATCTCTACTATGCATATGAAAGGCTTATGCCGTCTCCATGACAGATTCTCCGCCACATCACCGCGGGATTTGCCCAGATACACCAGAACAGACGCTGGGAGGAAAAACAATGTATCACTCATATAGCTTCCTCTCAACACTGTCAACTGTTAGCATGTGTGTATTCTTATATGTCTGAACACATACATTCTCGCTCACTTAAGAAAAAATACAGAGTGAACATGAAAACACCACACAGATTCAGCACAGTCTGCTATGGAGAGCGCGATGCGTGTTCTCCCTTGCAGAGTAATTCCCAGTTTAATGGCAGCTCAATGAACTTGGCAATCCTGGAGCAAGCTTCAATTATCTTGATAATCTGTAATGACTACGTGATATAATAATGATATAGTATCTATAATTACCATGATGATGTGGGGTAGAGTGTGCTGAGAAATAATCATTTGTATCATCACCACTGGGTACCAACATTATTAATCTGACACCACTCATAAAGCGCTTTGTTTGTTTACTCTGATTGCTCTTTCACAACCAAAATAAACAAGTTGGCTCCTTTGAGTTACAGCGGTATAATTTGTTGGAACAGCAAAGGCATTTATCTATAAATTTATTTTCAATTTGAGGTAAGCTGCAGTCATGAAAGCTAAATCACTACCAGGGAGAAGATTATTCTAATTACTAACCAGCTGTCGCGCATGCTGCATGAGCACAGGATGTGTCAGAACACAGAGCAACCAGTAATCAGTTTCACAGAATCATTTGAGCACTCATTTACATCTTGCACTAGATGTTAAACATGAAATTGTCTTGATTTGTATGGTAATTTTGTTAAACTAAAAGAAGCATTGGCAATAACATGCCATGACTGAATTTAGAAGCACAAATTTTATGGTCAATTTGTGATGCAATCTTAAAAGGTGAGTGTTTATTTGCAGCTGTAATAAGCCTGGTGGCATTTTAGATTCAGCTCAAATGAAAATGAAAATGATATATTGACCACCAGACAGAATACAAGCCACAAGGACTAAAGTAATGTTTATTTTAAGAAGTGAGAAGGAATAGTGAGTCTGAAGGTATGCTGTGATTTAGTCATGCAGTAAGCTGGTAAGGCAGAGTAGAGGAATTTTCTCATATGATAGTCTGTCTTTTCCAAGCTTCAGTATATCTGAATTAGACCATAATGCAAGCGTGGCTTGGTCCCTAGGGTTTTCTTTGCCATTTGCACTGCTAGCGCTGCAATCCCCCTGACAGGCCTGTTTATGACTGCTCTGCTATCAGAGGGCTGAGAGCCAGGGACGAGCCTTCATTAGAGATTAAAGTGACCGTCACAAAGTCCAAAATCATCACTGCTTCCCACAGCAAGGCGAAGGGAGACACTGAATGGGCTTAAGCTCATGCATCAACAACAACTCAGACGGATTCTATGCTTAATGCAAGTTCCTTTTTTAATTTCTATAAGCATTCATGAATGACATTTAAAGACACTTTTTTAAATTGGCTACAATCAATCTTCTCATGTTCATGTTCATACCATGCATGACGTTACCTTCTAGAGACAGCGGTATTTAAAGCCTTTTTTTTTTTTAATTTCATATCATGCAGTTACATCAGGCAAACAAAGATGTACTGCATCATATGAGGATCAGACACAATTTTGCACTTATTAGAGACACTCCATATGACGTCTGCTAACTGCTAAGCTTAGCTGAACTTGCCTTTATCCATCCTCTGATCCGGATCCACTGGACATTATTACATAGAGGAATGAATGATATGAGACCGAATATGTGCAGCTGGATGAAATTCCTGGCCTTTTGACCATAACCCTGACCATAATCACAACAGATGCCTTTCCCTTCCAGCCATTATATATTCTCTGCACTCATCTGTGTCTTTCCCATAACCCTGCAAATTCACACTGAGAAATTTTACTCTACAAGGAAACTGATAATTTTTCAGTAGGAACACTGGAGGATGAGTTTAAATTCAGCAGATCTGTGGTTCTTTTACACCTACACTGTAGGTAAAAAAGAGCACTGTAGCACAGAAAATAATAGCAGACGGAGGTTAAACAAAGCAACAAAGCCTTTATACACATTACGGCATTCCTCCTCCACCAGAATTCTTGCTGTAACTCCAGAACAAAGCAGCTATTCTCCGAGGAACATGAAAGACAGACACCTGTCAATCACTGCTCCTGCGACTCCATATTTCCTGTGTCAGAGGCAGCAGAATGGAAAAATGTGCAATATTCTGATAATATTTCATGCAAACTAATGCGAGTCAGAACACTTCCCTGCTGGCCAGAAGGAGGGGGAATGAGAACAGGTAATTATCGGATTGCCTCAAGGCAAGAAATGATAGCGATTGCAGAGAACGGGGATATTTAGCCCTGCTAATGAAGGCCCATGTTTTGGGAGTACTGGGAAAGGGAAGCGAGAGGAGGAGAGTTGGGCTGGGGCTCAGGAGGAGGGAGAACCTGATAAGGTGATCTTACATAACGGCTGCATCCGTGCCCGGCTTGCTGTTTGGTGTCCCTCACACCATTCACTGGGTATTCAATGTCTCAAAATAGTAAGATTTAGTGTTCATTCACATGAGGGACACTTTGTGGACTGGATGTTGTGCTCATTCACAGATGCCCAGATACAACGGAGTAATACTGAAAAAACCCATGACAGCTAAGCCATTACATGTTTAGCGTATCAGTTATAATAACTCAGAGACAAAGACTTGAGTGAGTGAAGGATCGTTCCCTTTGGCCTTGCCTATTTAACCTCTCTGAAGGGTTTATGTTTGCCCATCTCAACAGCCTCACTTAAAGTGCTGAAAAATGAAAAGAGATTGCTTATTTTGTATATGCAGCACTTCCCCCGGACGGATATGAAAGTTTAATCAAGGCATTAGGATTCACAGGCATTCCCTTGCTAGACCTGCTTGCAGACATCAGAATTGCTAATTTGCCAGTTTGCCCAGGAAGGGCTGGCTGATGGTTGAAGAAGGGATGAATGGAAACAGGAGTCTGATTTGTCCAGATAACCTTGAGCCCCAGAGCTCAGCTTTCTGTGGACATATAGAACTCAATCAGCCCCCCTTTATCATGCTGATCTGAGCTGCTGTCCAGTGCAACAGCCGGCACAGTGCCGATTTCACTCTTACCCGACTACCTGACGACTTACCTACGTGTGATCAGCCCAAATCATTTCCTGCCTTCTCTGACAAAGCTGTTAACTCCTGCTGAAAAGCGATGGATAAACACAGAAACAATCACTTTAAAATACAATCTAGCCTTTGCAGTACAACCCCAATCAGATATCAACTTTAAACCAAAAGTAAGTCGTTGACAAAAATCATAGTAATTTGTGCTCAGTTTCTAATCAGAATAATTAATTTCCATTGCTTGTGATGAGACTCCACCGGAGGCATAGACATGATAAAGAAGAAAGGTCCTGACAGGGTTATGAGTCAGCAGAGATGTGAAATTCAAATTAGCCAGGCTAAGCAGTTCTGTGCTGATGTTGATTTGAGTAGACTCTCTGGTCTGCCCAACAGTACAGTACAGGAATCAAGGGTTGAACGATGGTGGAGTTACTCATGGACACAGGTGCTTTATCAGCAAACCCCATGTGAGGATGAAGCAGGCATTTCTGTAGGGTGCACTTGTGCATTTCTATTAATATTGTCAAACAAGCTACCATTTCCATTCCTCTTTCTCGCAACACATCATCACGGTTATCTCCATCTTAGAGATAAGTGGCTGGAATGGTTGTTCTGAGTCCATCAGGAGAGCCGGCCTTGTGTTATTAACTAAATCAAAGTGGAGATCTGTCACTGGCAGGGAGAGATGGAGCAGCAGGAGCAGAAGTCTTACTGTTTTCTGTCACAGCCTCAGCTGTGTGCACACTCTCTCCTTGCACACTGCCATCTTTCACTCAGCCAGACACTCGCCTCCTCGCCCACTGTGCCCACCAGGCCCGGGCAGCACGCGACGCTGCAATAACATCCATTTACTCTCCGCAGGACTCCTGTGTATCTGAAGTGGGCCTGTCATTGAGACCTATTTAGATTTAACTGCGCTGAATGTCAGGTTAATACCTGTTATTTCGTGAGCTACACACACACAAACACACACAATGCATGTGATTAAATGCTTCGTGTAAAATCAGCTCTGATAATTTCTCAGGTAACACCTTGTCAAGCTGACTAGCTAGACGTGATGGAGGGTGGTAATTGCATCCCTGCAGTGAGGCCAGAAGCCTTTCAGTGTATGTGTGGATTTAGTATCTAACGAGCCCTCAGGATTTAGCTATAAAAGCTGAAAAACACACACCATAATATCAATACAGCATATTCTGTATGTACATCTGTGAGTCTTGTGTGCTTATGTGCTTATGAGCTCAAGCTGTGGGAGCAATCATATAATAATCAGTTAATATATGAGAGGCAAGACCTGATGACCAGAGACATTTGCTCTCCACAAAGAATCCCACCTCCAACATCTTAGCCTGGAGGCAGATTTAATGCTAACCTGCAGATGCTGCCTTTGTCTTTGAAGTGGAGCGATGGATGTACCAGAACAGATGGAGATGTTGGATGCTTTCAGGAATTATTAATGGCATGCTATGATCCCAAATGACCTTCAGCAAATAGTCTCCCAGCACTGGAGTACACAGGCAGCTCTGCACATCCATATTGTATTTGGACAACACACCTGGTTCAATGAAGAAAACACCAAGCTATCATTACTGTACTTTGAGCGCTACAGTCATCCATTTGGGAAGGTTTTCCGTACCTTTCTTTTTATCTTTTTAGCATCCAATCACATTAACCACAATCGTACATTTCAGGAATAGATCTGAGATTTATGTAGCAAACACACTAACTCCATAAAGTCCTATTTGTTTTGCTAACAATGGAGCCACACACTGGAATTAATCTGCGGAAAGCCTTTGCTTTAGTTTTAAGAATAAACCCTTCATCACTGGAAGCTTTTGGGATTGCTAAAGGGATCTAGGAATACAAAATCGGACATGAAATGTATTTTATAAACAAACAGTAAAAAAAAAAAAACGATTATAACATCATCTTCGAATAACATTTAGTTTTTAGTGCAAAATTAACAATTTACATGTAAAGAGAAACTAAGTTAAAATATCACTGATACTTCTTCTTTTAACGGGTTAAACATAAAATAACAACCCTAACCCTCCTAATATTAGTAATAACTAACAAGACCACCCAATTCCACATTTTAATGAGAGTATTTTACTTCATAATGAAATCACGAAATTAATGTCAATGCAAACAGACATTGTTTTATAGAAACTATGATGAAATTTTGCATCCTACCTGTACTGTGAGATCCCTCCACACAGTAAAAGTCAGTCCTATGTTGACTATGGTTTTATCTCTTCCTATGTCCCTTTCTCCCTTCCTTTTCCTCTCTCCCTCCAATAGTGTCTTCTTGTGTTTCTTTGTCAAATCAGCTACGGTGCACGTTCAAAACTCATGTTGATATTCAGCTGCTGGCGTGTGACGCGGTGTGTAAAGCAAATTTCGGCTGCAATGACGGACAGCATCCCAGAAGCAATAGTTGCGAAGTTCAGTTTCTCAGACGCTGCTGGGCAGCGACTGCTCCAGAAATGTGCGTGAGATCGG
>JBBBVU010000010.1:22361872-22388122 GCA_037177055.1 Atherinosoma microstoma
TATATATGGACAATAATCCTATTAAGAAAATCTGTAATTGGGACGTTCCTACTCTTTGTATAAGTAATTAGTTGTGAAATATATTAAAGTAGCACTTTGTAACTTTCGACCCTTAAAACTTAGTGTTTCCAACGTTTGATGACACAGTGACATTTATTATGCACATAATAAATGTTCAAATTATTTGAATAGTAATATATGTATGTATATACATTAATGAAATTCCTTCAATTCAACTAAATCAATTATAAATGCAGTGAAAAATAGGAAAGTCAATGCAGTTGTTAATAGTAACATATAGGTAGTAAAGTCTTATAGATATTTGAGGCTTCTACATCAGTCTACATGATCCTGTTTGATGGGTTGAACTGGAAAATAATAATTCTGTTGTGCCAGGACTGGTTCAATGATAAATAAAGTTTAAGTGAATTGAATAATAATACAAATTAAATGATTGATTCAATTTTTAACATACTTAAAATATTGTTTTCCAGTGCATCTCAATGTTATTTCTATCTAATTTCTATGACATTTTCCATGCAAAATCAGCCCTCCCATAGTCCCTCTTTAACTAGCTGGCTCCTCCTTAAACACATATGCATAAAAGAAAGAGACATTTTCCCCCCATGCTTTTATGAAGTTAGGCCTCAGGTGCATGGAAACACAAAATCATTAATAATGTGTATAAGCTGCACAGGAGAGGCACATAAATTACCAAGTCCTGTGAAATTCAACAGCAAACTAAAAACTTTGAAGCAACCTGAAGCTGCAGTCCTGCTGTTGCATGGTTAAAATGTCACTGGTATGGCTTTATCTGGAACTATACATTACCTCCAATTAGGGAGACTTTAAGAATGATTGCAACATTTGTATAGCGTCTGCACCCCCCTCAATTTCTGGAGAATAAATACTGTGGTGGTACTCTCATAAGACACTGCATGTCTTCAAAGAGCTACATCTGAGGGGAGAATTGATCAGACACTTTTTCTCACACTCAATATGAGTAGAAAGGAATAAATTATTTGAACAGTATATCTAGTTATTTGCCATGGCCTCCGATTAATTACCTTAGGGCCTGCTAATGAGAATTTGTAAATGAATACAATGTTAATCTACTATGTATACCATGTTTACTCAAGTTTGCTGAGGCCAGAGGAAAAAACAAAAAACAAAATCCCTTATGTATAAATTATAATAATCCCACATCAAGAGTAAAAAAAAAAAAAAAAAATCCATGCCGAGATCAAAGCACAAAGGCCCAGTGTAATCATGTGTCAAAAGATAAAAAAAATCAACCTCCTTACCAACTCATGGGGGCAAGGTATGTCAGATAAGCTGCTGTTGAACCTTGATCCTTCCCAATTGGAAATCATGCCTAAATCATAAGTGTGGTCATTTGCTTTCTCACCTTTTTTTTTGCAACAGTGTTATGATTCATTCACGACATGGGTGATACATGTAGAGAGAAAAAATATTATGTTGTGCAAAAAAGAAATGTTATTTAAAAATGAGATCTAAGCATGAAGTCCATACGATTTAGATCTGTAAAATACATCCCAGAAGATAGAATGAATATCGTTTGATTTGTATAAGAAAATAGTCACATTCTTTTTGCACACAAACACACTAACGAACAAGAGCACAGTTTGTGAGACGCTTACTATTTATCTCAGATAGATCAGGCTGTCACAGGGAACGTGTTTGGAGCTCTTCACTGCTGCAGTAACGCCTCGTCTTGTCTTGATATTTCACTTACTCAAGAAAGCTGAGCTTAGACAATGGCCACTATTTACTGGGAATGGTGATGTCACTTCCATTACTCAAATTTGTTTTCTTTTCTAGTCAGGGGAACCAGCGTGCAGATAATAAGGTTGTACATTTGACCAAAACTCTGTAGGATGCAATTAATGTTTTTCATTGGTTGCATTTTGAGCCTAAAATTTTGTGGGTCTGTTATCATCCATCCCCTGTTTTTTGCACATGACTCTGTGTGTGTGTGTGTGTGTGTGTGTGTGTGTGTGTGTGTGTGTGTGTGTGTGTGTGTGTTTTCCCCCCTGAAACTCACAGTCAAAAAAGAACAACTGAGTCAAAGGCAATCAAAGGCAGAGAAGGGGCTGACTGTCTCTGCCTTGGAGATTCTTACTGCAACCCACAGGCTACTCTGTGAAAGAGACACATGCGAAGAACTGGTTTAAAAAAAGAAAAAAAAGAAAAAAGATATAGTTACTGGTAAAATGATACCACATGCTATTCACCAGCAACTTAAGTTTAAAAGAAGTATCAATATCCTGTGTTGCTCCTGGATCTAAGAGTTCCAGGTTACACCTTACACCAGGGATCTCAGACTCCAAAGAGGTCATTGTCCTACAGGTTTTAAATGCTTCTCCACTCCAACACACTTAATTCAAATTAAATGGATCCAAAAGCTTGTTGTCATGTTCTGCATAATGACCCATTCATTTGACCCAATGACTCAGTATTTAAAACACCTAGGACCTTTGAGGACCAGAGTTTTAGATGCCTCCCTGTCTCCCCTGTCCCGCTGCACTTCAAAGTTAGCATCAGACTTGGAAAATAAAAAGCCCAAAATATGCAGATTTTGGAAAGACTGGTTAGCTTACTTTCTGTGACTCAGATACAATAAAATGTTTGATGTGATGAACTCCATCTATTACAAAGAATGCAGCATATCTGGCAACAATACTTTAGTTGTTGGAGCGTTTGTAATTGAAATGCTAAAAACAAAAAAACCCACAGTTTTAAAAGAAACACATCCTTTGTCGTGATTACTGTCCGGACAACAAAATGCCCTCCCCCCCCCCCCGGCAAACCAATGCAGAGAGGAGTCAGAAGGATAATTCAATTTATTGTTTCTCATAATATAGCCAAAGAAGCTGAAAGCTTGCAAATACAGACCATTTCCTCTGCACGGGATATAGGTCTCTGAGATAATTAATCATCAAGCAAAGAAAATGTGCTCGAACATGAACACAAAGACCACATTTTTAAGACCGTTAAATGACCCATTAATTCCTGTGTTAAATTGTTTTCACAGCTACATACCTCTTTGAGAAATTTACCATCAAGTAAATGGTAAAGTTTTGTGGATGGCAAAATTGATTTATTGTTAAACTAAAAGCACTGTGAAAAGGGTGCACATCAATTTTACACTCAGTTTGAATTAATGCTGGAGCTCTGTTTTCTTACCACTATCTTTATTATACTCTGTATATGACATAATAATACAGATGCTAATATTTCAGCTTTAATTAGTCCCTACTTGATATATTGATTGTATTGCTAGAGGGTGAGCAAAACCTTTAAGACATTTAAGCAACTTGCAGTAAAACTGTAGGTGATGTTTTGACAGTGGGATGTCATTAGCAATGGGCTGTGCGAATGAATCTGTTTGGGCAGATGCATCCTCTGTCGCCCCAAGTTGCACAATAAAGGTTTTAAAACCGCTGTTAGCGCGATAGGAAAAGGACTGCCTTCCTCTTCCCCTGCAACTATTGACAAAAACAAAACTTAAGAGACGACAGCAGCTGATTTGTAACCAAGTGACAGATCCCTGCAAGCAAATAAAGCAGTATTTCTGCAAAAAAACTGCTTTTCTTGTCAAAGAAAATCCACCAAACTACTTATAAACCCTTAAAAGTTTACATAAAGATATATTTTTGAGGAGTGTTTTTTTTTATTTATTTGATGCTTTTGTCCTACGTATTGGATTTTAGGCATCCAGAAAAAGAGGAAAGAGAGTCATCTTTTTACATCAGGGAAGAAGAGTCCTCTTTTCCCCAAATTAAGCTCCAGTAAGAGGGTGATCATAAGCAAATCCAGAGACTTTGAGCGTGGGTCTTTGCTGTGCTGACGCTGCTGTTGTTGAGGCAGGACTAGGATGAGCTGAGCAGCCAGGTTGACAAGGACCTGTGCTCAGCACTAGGCAAGCTCTCATCCAGAAACAAGAAGCCCAGGGGAACAAAGGCAACAATATGCCAGAAAACCCACTTGAAAATAACAAAACAACCCAAAAAGCCTCCAAAAGAGTCAGTAGTGGGTGATTGCCAGCTGCACTCCAGATTGCCAGGCTCTGAGAGTCTTTCAGCAATTTCTGAGGGCTGTAGCATCCTCTCCAGCTCCTTAATCAGTTCTGCTGGGGAGGGATGGATCCTGACATGCAAAAGGCTCAGCACGATGGGGAATAAACTCATAATCAGCAATCAGATATTCCACATTGCTAGAAGGGGTGGGTGGCTCATCTCAGACGGGTCAAGGATCTCTCCACAGCCAGTTAACCCCACTGATCCAACAGGGAAACATGCACACACTTCATTGTCTATGACAGACACTGTGTAGTTGGCTCTGATGCCTGACTTGCTGAATTAGGATTGCAAGGCCAACAAATGCAGACAGAGCCCGTTGTTTTTGTCTATGTAAATACAGTTTCAATTTCAAAACACACTTCATGAATCTATAAATGGAGCTTGGATTTCATTAATGCGCCATGTCCCTGAATAAGCTTTGTACTGTGGCTTTAAACAAAGTTCATTGCCTTGCACATTCTACCTCCTTTCATCTTTGTAATTAGCACTGGAGCAGCATTTCTTTTATTTCAAATAGATGCATGTGCATAAAAATCAATCTTAATCAGACTGTGCTGGCAAGGCTGTTTTGCTTTATTATCTATGATAAATTCTTTTTATGCATGGGTCACATGCTGCTGTTAGATTCTGCCTGGTGGCAACATGTAACCAGTGTCGGCAGTAACAAAGAAGTTAGGAAACGGTCGCAACAAAACTCTGGGGTACAGATGTTCATATCATTTGTCCCTCTTGAAGAGCACCCCCTAGTGCTCAGGAGGATTTACACTCTTGGTTTGTTCATTAGCCCAGACACCAGATCAGATGAGTGTAAATGATGGAATCCCACAAGAAGAACCCCTAATGGCCTCTGCTGGGACACGTAATCAAACGCCTTACACACTTCTCTCCCTTTTGTAATCAAGTGGCGGAGCACATGTTGTGACGACCT
The DNA here is from genome assembly GCA_037177055.1 of Atherinosoma microstoma. Classification (NCBI taxonomy): domain Eukaryota; kingdom Metazoa; phylum Chordata; class Actinopteri; order Atheriniformes; family Atherinidae; genus Atherinosoma; species Atherinosoma microstoma. The sequence goes on from JBBBVU010000010.1 coordinate 22,366,904, forward strand.
TTGTCATAAAGCTGCCTGTTCCCTCGTCTCATCAAAATTCCATGCGCCCCTCATTTTTCATCCCTGCTTTCCCACCAGGCTCCCAAGATGCCACTGCAGCTCTCCACGGAGCAGAGGGGAGCGCGTCTTAGTATGCCGTGACCTCTGACCCTTCCTCATTTCCAGACTGCATCGCATATTTTTGCTGCCATTCTGCTTCTCTGAACAGAATCACTTCTAACTAGAAAATATCATGTGTGTTTTAACAAACTTCATAAAGGATGACTACACCGCGCCGCATCATATCTCCAGCACAAGTGCTGAATAAAGCACAACAGCGACAAGCTCTTATCAGCAGCTATCAGCGAGAGCTCCTTTTCAGACACCCTAGGTCACATTAACACTAGAAAAGTACTCCTCTCTTGTCTCACCACTGCTGGGCTGACGCAGGAGGAGGATGAGGGTGATAAACCACACAAACAATACTCCTCTTCTTGCCTGCTGCCAGCATGCTTGCCTAGCAGAGAGATCTGATTACAACTGAGAAGAGAGCAGCTTGGTGTTTCATGGAAAAGCAGGTCAACTGTAGAGCGCTGTCAGACCTTGGGAGTCACCGGCCTGATGGAGGAAGAGGAAAAGCTATCCGACAAGGTGGGGAGAGACAGAGGTTTGTCTCCAGCCGTACAGTAATGGGCTTTATTTACTCTCCCATTAGAAACAGAGAAGAGAGTAGAAATGATGGAAGTGAAAGGACTGAGCATAGAACTCTAGGGAGAGATGCATTAGTGTTGTCTGGCATTCGTCCTCACCTTTTACCTCTTACAGTCCCCCCCCCCCCTTCTCCCTCTGGCTCACTCGCAGGAGACGGTGCTGCCCCACTGCCAACACCTAACTCCTTATGTGTTTTTCTGTCCTCAGTGTTTGAGTCAGACAAAACGCAAAATCAATAATGCTTTTTCTCCCCCATTTCCTCTTTGATGCAACTTCAAAAAGCCAATGGACAGCCCTCCAGAGGCCCACAGAGGGGAAAAAAAGCCGATGGTACGAAACATGCTCAGAATGAAAGTACAGGGGAATAAAACTTCACCCTTCACTCGCTTTAAACAATGTTAACTTCTAAACCACAAGTGGCAGAGCACATAAGGGCAAAGCAGGGTACATGAGGTTGTAGAAATCTTTTTCCGGCTATCAATTTACCCTCTCACATCATTTTGCTTATTGATATAGCACATGCAATAAAGCCGATCTTCTCTAAGGCTGAGAATGTGAATAATTTAAATATTTTGAACAAATAAACCATCAATGTGAAGTACATAATCTCTGAACAGAGCAGTAAAAAGAAAAAAAAAAAAAAAAGAGATCACATCTATATTCTCTGTACATCTTCTCAAGAGGAAGCTACAGGGAAAAAGAGGGAAAAAAATGAAAGTTAAAATGGACTGTGGTATATGATTATCTAACCAGTGCTGACAGAGGAAGTATTCTATCAGCAGTTAAATGCTGCATGACAGGGAGACACTTCAAAGGATCTATAAGTGACTCCTGAAATACTCAGTGAAAGTAAAGTAGGAAATTACCCTCAAGTTAGAGGCATTTGACTAAACCCAGCTAGGTGTTTTACCTGACTGGAGAGCCAAATGGAGAACCCTGAGTGAACTTGTGGAGAGCATGTTTTAGAATGAGCAAAAATTATCTCATGAAACTTGAGATGCTTTGAGCCACTGCTGCTTGTTGTTTCCTGCTGTTTGACTGGCCACAAAGCAGCAGAGTCGTTTAACCTTGCCTGCGATGGGGCTAATCTGTCAAAATCACATGGTATGACTGACAAGACAAGATGACTGACAGAGCTGTCTGACGGTTAAAGGTTGGCTATAAACTGTAGTCAGATATAGTGACTGTGAAACTCTTTTCTGCGAACATGCAGACATCCGCATAGTGAGCACAACAGTCCCAACAAATCCTTTTTAAATCACCATACATTTAAGTTTCAGTTCAGTTTGTTGCTACTTTCTATTTCTATTCATATTTTTATACAAGTATATTCTGCGAGTGATTATAATAATTGTTTATTATGTGATTTTAATATAGACTTCTCAGCTATTTATAATCTTTTTCAAAAGAATAACTGAAATGATTGTTTAAAAAAAATAACAAAAATAATAAGTAATATGAAATATCATTCAATCTTAAGATAATAAATAATATCAGTTTCAGGAATAATTTTTCATCATTAGGGTTCTCTTCTCTCTGGAGTCCTCCTCCCTCTCTTCCCAACTTCCATGCAGCCAAATCAAAAATCCATGCTCTCAATGGGCAGTCAATATCTCATTAACCAGCTCCTCTACACACAGTCAGGCAGCCAGAATGTTTTTCTCTGTGTGCACGGCACAGACTGGCACACCTCACACTCTTTAATAACCTGTGGGGACAAAATTTCACTTCTTCAGCCAGTTAGGAGTCAAGAAAGATGACAAAATCACCCGAGCTGCATTCGTTAGTGTGGCTCGGGATTACCTGAACCATTTTTGTTTGAAAAATCCCTGCATAAGCAATATTAGAATGGCACATTTTTCAAATCAGAAATGTTAGAAAACATCTTAAAATATTCCCTCTTTGTAAATGGGGTTTCTTTATTTCAAATCCTTGCAGATGATTTGGGCTATATTTGACTGTAATGTGATCTGCAGCAGTTTTTTCCTCCTTTGGCTCTTCAAGTCCTCAGTCCCTAACTGGATAATAGCCAATCTTGTTAACCTCTGCTTTAATGTGCGAGAGCCTGCAGCACCAATAGTGAGCGCTTCAATCGGCCACTGATAGAAAGAGACAAAGAGTGCCAAATCTACAGCAAATATTTACAGCCTTGTTAACATAGCCTTACAGCGCCTATCACAAGATGTTTGGCTTTACCTTCTCTAGGGCCCCAGAATATTTTTTACAGTCTAGTTCACACTCATGGTAAATCACATATCTATGTGCTGTCTACATGCACTTTAGTGGCTTATTGGGCCTTGTTTTCAATTATTTTGTTGCCTCAAAAAAAGGCTCTTATTCAAGGGTTAATTATATGTACTCTGGATAAGAAGCACTTTTTACCTTTTCTATCCACACATCAAACAACTTTCTTTAATGATGTAATTGGAATTTTCATCTTAATTGTGCTGAGTAGGCTGGCTAATTTGCATGGGGTAATGAGAGGGATGTTTCCATTACAGGTAATTAGGTACTTGAGAGGCAGTGGTGTGGTAGAGAGGCTGAATTGAGAGGGAGAGGAGGGTAGACAGGGGTGCAGAGTAGAGACAAAGCCACAGAGACACATATGATGTTTGTTATAATATATTAGCCTTATTTAGAGGATGAAAACAATCTTAGCAAAAAATAGCAAAAATTAGCCCATACAGTGGGATCGGGTGGCAATATTAACATAATAAGTGAGTGTCTGCCAAGGCAGCAAGTCATTGTGTAGTTCATTTAATTCACTGGCCATTTTCTGGAAAAAATTGCTACTGCCATTTGAATTAGTTTCCAATTATGCTGCTTGTTCACATTTTAATTTCATTTCTGACAGCGTCAATGCATGACACCAGTGACCCCTGTCAAAGTGAAAGTACAATTGTGGGGAAAGACAGGGCTAAAAGGAGACATTGAAAACGGGCAAACAGACCGGCGGAGTAACATTAACTTATACAGTAACCGCTGAGGTCAAATACAGAAAATTGGAAACATGGTTCACCTCTGTTAAATAGTCTAAATCAAATGAACAGAAAGAATTTAAAAAAAATTCTCCCACAGCATGCAAAACCGAGGAAGAAATAAACACTGTGAAATGTTCACACTCCTATGCTGCACTTTTTAAGAAGTCAGAAATTCTACACAGCACACGCTACCTTTCTCCCAAAAATACGAGATAAAGTGAATCCTCTCATAATAAAGGGCACATAAAAGGACATTGGGTCAAAAGGTCTTTTTAAATGTGGCTCACTGAACGTAAAACTGGCTCATTTTCAATTTCTCATGTCAGACTAATCACAAATGACTGAGAGCCTCACTTCATAAATGAATTCTCACAGACTATCATTAATACAAATGATAAGAAAAATTAACACTGGTCAGAGTTGCCAGTATCACACCATTCAAGGCTTTTTAACAGCTTCAAGATACCAGTTAATATAGAAATACAAAATTAAATTAAGACGGCTTATATTGTGTTTTACTTTAAATATATAATTGTCCTAATGTAGCTTTCTTATTTTATGTATATACAATAAGTTTGTTTGCTTGTGATAATGGCATAAAAATCCCTGCTGTCTTTGAATGGGAATAAATACTAGACAAACACTGAATTTATTTTTTGACAGGTGGAAGGAGACAAAAGCAGCACGTGTCAAATCAAATTATTATTAGAGATATTTTCCATGCAACACGGAGTGACAGCTGCGTGTGCCTACTCGTTGTTATTGAAGGCGATTTGGTTGTATCTTGTGTGCACATGTGAACACATATGTTGGAGTGATGTTCACATCCCTCATCGTGGAAGAATACATTCACAAGTGTAAAAAGCACGATTAAATGCATGTGCGTGTGCAAGCATGCATGAGAGAAGTGTGTGCTGCGGTGCATGTCTGACTGCACTTTTCATCTCTGTCTGCACGGGTGTGTGTGTGCGCACATGTGCGCCCTGTATGATGGAGGGGGGTGGAAGAACTGGGATTAGGCATAGGCTAGATCAACATCAGAGCGACTGGGAGGACCCATCGTGCTCTCATGGCCACACATGTAAACCCCGACTACCCCAAAAAATAGGTCAGTGGAACACAACACACGCACGCACACGCAGATATACGCACACATTCAAGCGCCGGTATCAACTCAAGAGAATCACAGTCTGCCATCCGCGCCTTGCTGCCGGTCTGCGACCCAAGTTCAACACTGCCACACACATCTTCCCGCGGCACAGACACGTCCTCTGGGCTGGAACAACCGGATTATGAACCGGGCAGAAAGGAACAGCGACAGGAGCCCCGCCATACCCCAGCAGCGCTACCCCATATTTACAGAAAAAAAAGAAGAAGATGGGGAAAAAAACTTCTGTCCTGAAACTCGGAAAGTGCTCCAGTCAGAGACGTAAAGATTACACTTGCTGCGGTTTACACAGCCACCCACACAACAGTAGCAGCGAGAAAACATACACTGTAAATATTTAAATCAAAGCAAAACCCATTTGAGGTCTTAAAATAGAAGAAAAAAAAATTTAAACAAAGTTTCGTTTTTCTGATTAAAAATCCTATTCGTGTGCGAAAAGAAATAGTAGCCTACAAAATTGTGAACTGACTCGGACACAACCAGAAGCCCTGTGTTACTGTAGTTCTCCCTCCCTCGTCTCTGTCACACTCATGCCTTGCAAATGAAATGCAGAGTTGGCCGACTATGAATAGCGGAGCCGCACTTCCCCGACTTGTTACTCTGGCAGTAGGATCAGCATGCATTTTATTGCTCTTACCTTTCATAGCTGAAATCACAAAATACATCATTAAGCTTCGAGTCCATAAGAGAAGAACTATCACCAGCGCAAAGCCCTCCACTGCTGTCTCAGCAGCAGCTGGCCAGCACAGCTCTGTCTCTCAGCCTTCGAGCATGACCACACCAGAATCCATGTGACTGTGACATCAGTGTTCATGTCTGACTGCTCCCCACCCACCGGCCTTTGATTGGCACAGCATGCAGCCAGTAGGGGCGCTGAGAGCTCAGGCAGGGAAGCTGGCCGTCTTCCCACTGATTGCAGTCTTGTGTTCGGGCTTGCTAGACACAGCACACTCCAACCATCTTCCGTGGCTTATCTTTTTGTTGCAAGGATAAAGTCAGGCATCGTTTATGCCACATTCTTGTTCTCCAACCCTGCTCTTCTTGTGCCCCCCCCCCCTTTTTTTCTTTCTTTAGAAAAAAGGGCAATATCAAAAGAAGAGAAAGAGTCAAAGAGGGGACAAAGAGAGAGATGAAGTGAAGGAAGAGAAAACAACAGAAGTGATGAAAAATAAATAAGCAGAGATGATGGATATGAGAGGATGTGTGATTTTTTTTCTTTCTGTGGCTCTAAGATAGGAGCACTCCTCCTCCCTGTCTGTGGAGATGAGTGATCAGTGTGGGGCCAGATGTCTGCAAGCAGCGGTGGGCCCTTCGCAGAGAGAAGACAAGTGGAGCCACAGCATCTTCCTCTGACCTCTCAGAGGACCTACACGCCCCTCTCTCTTTCACACACACACTCTTTCTGACAGGTGAGGAAGAGGAGATAGTGACGGAACCGTTTGGATGATCCCCACCGCCCCACAGCGACCGGGCGATGAGTTTCTTGCTATCGCTTCTCCGTCTCCTCCTCCTCCTGTGCCCCTCACTCTCGCCCCCTGCTTTCCATTCCAGCCTCTGCCGCTCTCTCCTCCCCCTCTCCTCACTCATCCTCTCTCATATGATAATCTGTTCTGACTCCTAACCAGCTGCCTCTCTCTGATACAATATTCTGGTTTTAGTGCAATCCAGCCTTGGCCAATAACCATTTGGCATTTCCATGAATAAGCTGGAGCTCATATCATCTTGTCTCAAGACAAACATCACACAGCTTTGGTTTCAGACACTGCAATATTTCATACAAAAAAAAAAAATTAAACCACAGAAAATATTTTTTCTTACACCATAAATATTTCAAATTTGCAAATCTGAATTTCGGAGGCTCATTTCACATTCTCTGCAGTTGCCTGATTTTAATAACTCTACTTCGAGGCTCCATCTTTTCCCCAGAATTATGACTCTTCCACACGGCAAGAATTTGGATTTATTGAAAGGATGGCCCCTTGAGATGTAGCATCTCATTTTTTAGAACTAACTGAAGACATAAATACAATATCACAAAATGACATAACATGACATCCATGCAAAAACACAAATAAGCACCACTCACACCTACACCACTAAACCTGAAGAAAAGATGTTAAAAAGGTTCAAATAACACTTTAGTATGAGGGAAAATTGTCATTTTTAGCATGAATAAAAGGTGCAAACAGCACCAATATGTTGCTGTGCAATGAGCAAATATAGATTATGTGTGAGATCGAATGGATTTACAAAAAGGGGTTTGAGATTTTATACAAGTGTAGACTTAACATATTCAATGATTACATGGGTCTTTCATAAAGGATAAGAGTAATACACAATAACTAAGAAGGAAATTGCCCTCTGGAGTCTCAAATTAACAAAGCAACTGCAGACATTCTGATTACTTATTCCTATGTTATACTCTTAATATCTATATTCATTTTGTGTCTTCTCTTGTGTTCTAATGATTAAATAAAGGTACTTCTAACCACATAAAATATGGAAATGAGTACTCAGCAGCTTGCAACATAAATCTTCCCATGACAATGTTTCATTAGGACCTCTATGATCCATTAGAATAACTAAACACATTAACTCAGGTTGTGTCAACACTGGTTTCTTATTGCACACTGCAGTAATGAACAAAATATCATTCAGAGACTGATAGAATCAAATGGAGCGTGCCTGGGATAAGAACAACATGTAGACAGGCCACAGTAGGCGAGCTATTCAAAACAATGTGATGTAAGAGACAGTGCAGCTGTCTCATTTTGATATCTGCGTCTCCTCACAAGATCTTCAAAGTTCACCAAATGAGTCAAGGCCAAGGCCCACGCAGGAACATGTTTAACTGCCACTATCTGTGGTTGCCTCTTTGAAACTGGCTGCTGTTTCAGTCTTTCTGCTGAGCATGGCTCGAGACACTGTGCCTTTAAACTGAGGAGTGGTTAAAGAGGGGAAAGCAGACAGACAGAAAAGAGGATAGCATGAGTTATATCTGTTATCCGAAAACATCTGAGAGGAGGATAACACCCATACTACAATCTGAGCATCAGGAGGAGCGCGCCATGTTTCTTACAGCATTTATCTGCTGTGCTGTGTGGGAACATAGCTTCTGAGCTGGTGCTCCACAGGTCAGGAAGATTACTTTTACAAAAACAAAAAGGAAAAGCATAAAGAATGCCATATTAAAAATAAACATGGGTCTGATATATATAGTATTAAAAACATGCTCCCATGTCCCAGCTACAATAAACATAACTACAATAAAAGAAATGGCTCTTATACAAGCGGTGTGTTCCTTGGATCATCCAGAGTTGCAAAGAAGAGATGTTGCTTTTGGTCTGTCCTCTCAGCTACATAACATATACGGTGCCACCAAGTGTGTATAATTGTATTTAAAATCCACAGTCTCCCTGAGGACAAATATTTCCAGCAAAACTGCTTCATTAGCTCTTGATCACACTGTGGCTTGACGGCTCCACATTACAAGTGACAGCATGCCAATACGCTGCTGATGCATGTTCACTGGCATATTGATTCAGCCACAACGGTACTAATGGTCACACGTGCCTATGAGTATTAATGCAGTGATGTGAAGTCATTAAAATAATTATTTTAGTTGATAAATCCTTCATACCCCTGAGTACAGAATAAAAAAAAAATTGGGATAATGAAGTTTGGGCATTTCAGTCAACACAGAAATTGAGCTGAAACAGGCACAAAACACTAAATCGGCATTTAGATTCACAGTCATGTGTCTCGCACGCCCCATGGATTAATTCATATAAATGTATTTACTGTAAACAGGCCTTGTGGAATGAAATTCAATTGAGATGTGTACTGAACATCCACTGGTGCCCCTGGAGGAGAAGAGAGGATGAGACCCGATAATGACCTCATTAGCAGTCTGTCAGTAGCCATTCTATACACAGTCTCACCGTGCAGCCGATCCACGTTAACTCTTAAAGCCCTGGACTAATATAGAGGACCTGTAGTCTGCATGCTGTTACACTCCATGGCCTTTGACCCTCACAAAATAAACCCTTTTAGACCTGACTTTTTGTGTCCCAATCGTGTTGTGCTTTGTTTTAGTAAACCGAGGCTCCACCATGGAGCCACCTGGGTGTTGGGAGCTGTGCCACCAGCCCGAAGCAGCGGCAGAATTAACAAGCTCCAACACGCACTCCATGAAAACAATACAGATCAATTTAAAATAGATGCCAAGCAGTGGAGGGCATAATATCAGAACTATAACGGCGCCGACCCACACTACACAATCATAAACCAATTTAGGGCCATTTCAGGCAGTTTCCTGGGGGCTTCCACTTGTGGGAAGACTTCAATAAATCACACAGACAACAAAGGAAATATCTATTTCATTGAAAATAAAGGACACTTCTGGGCTCTGTCCAGAGGACTGCAGTGGATTGCATTTAAAGACTTGTTTAAGTAAAAACAGGGAAATTTAACAAAAACATTCTGCACACCACTGCTGTGCCAGCATTGTGTAGCTACACAAACCGCTGTTAACTCATTATGACTAATGGATTTTCTATGAAGCAGTGCAATGTGTAAAAAAGCATAACACCTTTAACAATTTCCATACTTGTACACAGACTACAGATTAATGGCTATATACGCTGCCCTTCATCCTTTATATGCACAGCAACCCCGGGGCCAGATCATCTCTACTCTCTCTTTCTCTGTCACTAAATACACATGCACACAAAAACAATATTTATAGAATAGTAGGGTCGAAAGGAAGAGATATGAAAGCACATCATTCCTACACAGGTGAGGTGCACACCTGCCAACTGTCATGTAATCAGAATCAACAAAACAGTACTTAGAGTGAATGGTTGACAAGGCTATAGCCTTTTGTTTTACAGCCATGGTTATTTATAGACCTGAATTTAAATATATTTTTAAGGCAAATGTAAAAACGCAAGCCTCCGGTATTTTCAATTCAATGGAATCATCATGTTTTTGTCATGACAAAAACAAATACAAAGTAATACAAGAACTCATGCCTCCACTGCTACTAAGTCTTAGTGTGACTGACCTCAGACCCTATGTGATCTCTTGATGGCATGAATGAGGTGATGACCATATGTTTTCTATCACAATAATGTTTTGTGGCAGTTTAGTTGTTGCTGTTGTATCTTAGCAGTGAAATAAGCCGGGCCATTTCTTCTTGTTTCTGGGCAAATTTAGCAACAACAAAAGGGTTTATAATCTGCCCAGTGGAACTGGATGTTGCCTCGAAAAATAAATAAAAAATCTGCATCTCATACACAAAGTTACTGAATAAAGACTATCCTTGAAGTGACTGGGGAGAGAAACTGTTTATCAGATGTAAAGGCAGTGGTATGGAGCGCTCATTGGCACTGCTCCAGTGCCATCTTCTAGTATATCTCACGGAACTACTTTTTTCAATAGATCAATAGAAATCAGATTTAACAATGAATTGCACTGCATCTCTTTTGTGTGAAGCTGCCCTTGGGGACAGAAAGGAAAGGGATAGGCGGATAGAGAGAGAAGGAGCGAAAGGGAACGAGGAGAGGAGATTATCGCAGGCATGGCAGCCTGTGTGAGAGGCTTAGCTTGGCTAGGCAGGGAGGTGGAACCCTGTGAATTCTAATGAACTGGCAAGGCTCCCCCAAAAACTAGCTCCATCTCCATGCCATGAGGACGATAGGAGGGAAGGAAGAGGTGATTAGGAAGGCGCAGCCCCTGTATAGCAAACCAAACAGAGCAGGTCATTTTCCCTGTGATAATTATGGCTATAACCAGGCATGAGGGATTGGTAATGGACCTGCTTATTCTTCATGCCCTGCAAAGGCAACCACTGAGCCTGTCAGGGGGAAAAGCATGATGATGTGTCTTTTTTTTTTGTTAGTAGGGTGACTCTGGTAAGAGTTGCAATGGCTTTTGAAAAGGGCAGCAGGGGAACTTGGCCTTTGAGGGAGAAGTTAACGAATGAACTTCATTATTGAGGAGCATACCAGGGAGACCCCCTGGTGTGTGTGATGTATCACCTAGCGTCAAAGTTACACACTCCCCCAGCATCACCGGTATAGCCTGACATCAGCTCTGGGGGGAGGTATGTGCGTAAACTAAAATAGTTTAACCTTCTGGCTTAAGGCTAGAAGAAAAGAAGACAACAGAGAAACATGCAGATTTGCATCAAGTTGTTTTCAAAAAAAAAAAAAAAAAAGAAGTGGTATTTTCTCTGATTTTGGCCTTAGCAGTTTCACAATTCTCCTAACTAACTCCAAAGTGAATAATGAGGCAGTACTTTTTTTGTCCTGTGACAGCTCAGTGCAGGAACCCTCAGAAGAAAACAGTTTCAGCTTAAACTAACACATATTTAACAACTCTCTGTGACTTCAGGTAAAGTAGTTGGTCCATTGAGGAATTCCTGATCAACACATTCATTTATTAGCTCTGTTCAAGCATAAAAGTGACTTGTCCTAAGTTGTATAAGCTTAAAAAAAGAAATAAAGAAAAAAAAATGACCCACCAAAGAGGCTAATGTTTTCCTCAAGATTGAGGGAGATCTTCAGGCTATGCATGATGTGCACCACTTAGCCCCCCCTCCCCCCCCCCCTTCCCTCCTCCAGCAGGCCTGGATGGAGTTCCTCTGTGGTGGACGAGACGAAGGATCTCTTTACTGAGCGTGCTCTCAACACTTTTACCGTTGACTTATGAGGATGCCATGGGTGCAGGGGAGTGATTCATCACTGGATGTGTTCCTCTTGCACCCTCACACATTAGTAATGTGGTCCGCTGAGGAGGAGTCCTGTCATCAGTCTGTACCTGGACCCTCCGAACAAGGTAGGTCAACAGGAGGCAGCAGCGGCTGGCCCACTTTTAGTCTTTCACAGCACCTTTAAGTTTCCTCCAGCTCTGCCACAGCTGAGCCTGACGGACATGCTGAGAACAGCTTGGTCAAGGGGAGACGCTGCCTTGGTGGCGTAAGCGTTTACCTCACATTATCTGTTGACTCAGTGGAGTTTGTCCTCTGAATGCTCAAGTACAGCAGGCCAAACTAAACTTGGTGAGAGGGAAGGTGGAAATTAAGGCGGGTAGTTAAATTCATTCAAAATTTTAGAGCATCTACAAAGCAAATAACGAGTGGAAAAACAAACAAGTTAAGAGTCATAGTTTGGATGAAAAGTTCTCAGACTCATCCATCTGAAACCGCCTGAGGGAATTTCATCACAAGACTCCCAAGTCCTCTGTAATGCAGCCGCAAAAATATAACGCATGATTGTCTGTTCTTTTACAAAATACAGAGCCACTTTAAGTCAGCATAAGCCTTTGACCTTAACATTGCAGGTAATGCACGTTTAAATACCTACCTCAGTATTCATGTTTGTCATTTTACTTGTGAAGATTAGGTGTAAAAAGGCTATTTGAAACCAAAACACAGGATTAAGGGATAATGCTGCTCTGTGTCTTGTGAGTCGACCTTGATTCTGTAATCCAGCACAATACTGGAGAACAGCATATTTCTCGCTCTTGTACATTCAATACACTCACTGTAGAACAGCTCACTCTGATGTAATGGCACAAGCATAATAGCACCATGCTGAAAGAGAAAGTAATCGGAATTTAGGGGAACTTCATTGTAATATCCATGTAATAGAAGTGAAAATAGCATTCAAAAAATTTGTACAAAAGCCAAATATTATTGGCAACACTTTGATATTGATTTGATATGAAAGGAGGGGGCAAGACAGTTTAAGCTGAATATGTTTTTACAGAAAAAAGTGAAAAGAAGAAATGTTTGTGTGTGTGTATATAGAGCAACAAGACTAGATAGTTTTTAGCTACGCAGACCCGTGCTTTAATAGCCACATTGAGAAATGAACTTGATCTTCAACATGAACCAACCTGCAGCCAGCGGTGGTGTTATTAAGGGTTGCACCAATTAATCAGAGTGGACGCCAATTAACTATGGAGGTGGGACCCTCTGTGTCATCAAACACATTATAAAGCATTGTGTCACCTGACTCCAGCGTACTCACTATGCTTTCCTCTCTTTCCCCAGTCTCCTTTATTTTCCTCACTCCGTATCTCCTTACCTGTTTTTCTTTTTTCCTCCCTTCACTGTGCTGCAGACACTGTAGAATAAAAACCTGCCTTTGATGTCTGGGATCCTATAATGCTGAGCAGTAGAAATCCGCATGCCTGTTATCTGCAGAATCTTAATGATGACAGCTAACTTCACAATGGGTTAACCACATCTCTCTGTTCTCGCGCTGCACACCCACAGAAACACAAATTAATAGCAACGCAGAAAAAACAGCATTCGTCTAATAAAGCAGATTCAACAAAATGGGCCCAATGCGATCAGCACAAATGTCAATGTATAATATCAGTGGAAGCTTTGGTGAGCTTGTCTGCTTTCTTCTTTGTATGTGCAACTTCTTTTTTCAAAGTTTTGTTTCTGAACAGAATTACATTATTTGTCAGAAAGAAACAATCCTCACCTCAAATGATCTAACTCCGTTTCAGCAAATACTTGATCATAAAGCAGTTTGTATTTTTTTCCTTGGTGCACTGTAACGATTATTACTGATCTGGAAAATATTGCTTAGATAGTAAGAAATCTCAAAAATATCATTTTATTATTAATATTTTATTGGGAGCTCATTTATGAAAAAAAGTTTTCAAGGAAATAATCTAAGGAAAAATAATTAAATGTAGTTATTTATTTTATTTGTGTATATATATATATATATATATATGTTCTGATTTATACAATTTATACAGTTAATTTCATTTTGGTTTTGTATCATTTGTCTCAAAAGATTTGGATCATGCTGGTATAGTAATTGGTTCAGAGGAACCTGATGAAGGCACAATGGCGGATAATAATGAAGCCCATCTTAAAGCTGCCCCATCAGCATCAGTCAGGATCATATCTGGAGGAGCTCCATGACCTCCGCCTCTGTCGCCCTCCATGAATCAAACCCTTCATTACATGCTGACATTCTTGTCCTGTGCTGAATGTGTGCACACCATGGGACAAGGATGAGGCATCAGAAACCTGATGAGAGACGGATAACTTGCGCCTGTGCAAATGCTGGCCGACTGTGTGGCGCAGCAACCGTGAGGCCGGCCGTGCCCTCCCAGCCATGCCAACTGCTTCGCCTGGCAGCAGCCGACGTCTCCGAACAGCCCTTGCTCCCCGGCCCCTTTCACCTGAGGCGGCAGACAGCCGGCATAAGAGAAATCGCCCGCAGCAGATGGGGCCAGTTACTTTGGCTGGCCCACCCAAGCATTGTGTCCTTGTCATATGTCACTTACTCCCGTTTTCTGGTTTGACAACACTTTGAGGCAGGGTCTTTCAGTTTTGCATTAGACACAAAAGAGAGAGGGAAGGGAAAAGCTGACGAGGTCTCTCTTTGCTCCAACTCAAATTCTCTGAAAGAGCCGGCACCCAGAGAAGAACCAGATTAAGAGCCAACAAAAGCAGAGACCACAAAAACCTATCTTGCACCCTTAGAGCTCCCCTCACTACAACCTCTTAAAACACCCTGGGCCTCTGGGAGGTGATAAAAAGAAAAAAAAGTCTTTGGTCCCACAAACTTATGCAAAGAAAGTGCATGTACAAAGGCCATTTGCAATTTTCTAAAATGGCAGACATAATGCTTTTACTGAAAAATGAGGACTTGCCATATTGAGTTGGAGAGGAAAAGACATGGCAGGAGAGAAAAAATGGAGAAAAATCATGCTGGCCTGGTTTACGACAAATAGATAGCTCTATTGATTTCCCTTTTACAGTGACTGTCCATCCCTCACTACTGTGATTACACTGACCCATTTCAAAAAAAAAAAAAGAAAGAAAAAAAAAAGCCATCTATTATAGATTAAACCAAAGCGTCCAAAAAGAAAATACTTCTTTTTCTGGAACAAACAAATAGAGTAAGATGAAACATAACCTACAAGACAGAAAGAGAAAAAGATTTTGTCAATTTAAACATTCAGTGTTGCTCCAGGAGAAGAGGAAACAACCAGTTCTAGTACCATGCTGAGAATCAAATAACTTTCCACAGAAAGAGAGGTTATATGTGAGGCCATTATAATTTTCAGTTCCAGCAAAAACACATCAACATTAAAATGACTGCAAGAACTAACATTAAAAATAACATAATGGCAATTTGACAAACTTAGAATATACTTTTTCTTAAAACAACAGCGTGCAAAATATCAGATAATAATCTGCTGTGGAGTATGCAGTGTTGCATCGTGTTTTCCTTTTTATTCTTAACACACTACAGCACGGTTCAGCGTGGTAAGTTTTGTGCTGATGATTCCTTTGTGTCTGTGTGTACTGCTCCGCTATGTCTGTGCCATGCGTCTCACTAGACTATCTCACTCCGTGCAGCTCAGGGGACTCTGGCTGGCTGATCTTCATTATCAGCCCTAGCTTAACAATGTTCTGGATGCACTTCCCACATGAGTGCAACTAACAAATCCCCACAGAGCTGAATCAAGGCAACAATGTGATGAAATACCTTCAAACAACCACTGAGCATGGAACACTGAGCTATGCAGAGACAACTCACACTGCCCCAGGCGATTCCACAGGAGTACGCCTGTTGCCAAGCAAAATTAGACAGCAACTGGGACATATTATTCTCCTAAATTGGCAATGTACAGCACTATTAAGGACCACATATCTCATGTTTGATTAACTGAAAACTCACTGAGCCAATGCAATAACAATGTACAACTCAAAACATCAGAGCCGCCTGTGCCATGTCATTTAGAGCCCATATTATGCTTATTAAAATTCACAATTTATGTTTGAAGTCAAACTGGATAAAGATTTACACGTTTTAATGTAAATAAAACACTTCATTTCTCATATTGTAAATTGCTATTGTATCTCTTTTCAACCTCTGTCTGAAAAGCTTCGTTTTATCTTATGTCACTTTCAGGCCCACCTCTTATAAGGTCCAGCCTGGTATGACTGGTCAAAAAAAGGTTGAATGAAAAAATCTATTGGCCATTCTCAGTTAAAGAAAAAGTAACAAGGCCAGATTAGAGCAAATATGTCTCACGGTCATGAGGAGAAGTGAAATAAGGAAAACCTGGACTTAAAATGAGGCAATAAAGTCAGTTGAGGAGCAGTGACTTCTTTGAGAGTGAGTAACTCCTATATTTGCTGTGGCGTTTGTGTTTTGTAAATTTGTTAAATTTAACCTTAAATATACACCAAAAAAGCTATGTTATACACAAAAAGAAACCAAAAATCATCCTCTCTAATATTGAAGCAGATGCCTTCAAATGCTCCAAATTCCAATAATCAAAGGCATGAAGTCTGGTGTTTTAACTTTGCATCGCTCTCAATGAGTGCTATAATTCATCTGTAACTCTGCACTGAGTTTTCTACTGCAGCACAGAAGAATCTAAATCATCTGGCTCTTTTGAAACAGATTGGTTGTACTATTAGTATGTGAGTGCACGTCACTGACGAGAGAAACTCAATACAAGCTGCTGGCAAATAAATGAGGATGCAGGAGCAAGACCATGTTTCTCAATCAGTGTAAGAAGACTGTCACCACAATGGAGATAAATACAGGGTGGAAAAAGATCGGGGCTGTCTAAAATGCATTTGCAGACTGAAGAGAGGAAACCTCGTCTATCTGCTTTTCTCTTTTCCCAGAGTTACATTTGTACTACTGCCTCCCTCTGGCCACTCTATTCCAAATCTAAACCCAGTCACACAGACATCTTTCTACACATAAATACAGGAGAGTGGAATAATAATTCGAACACGTGTGAATGCAATGAAAGTGAATGGAATGACATGCTAGAAATGGTGCATTTAAAATTGTGCATTGCACTTTTCTTTTTTAAACATCTTTTAAACATGTTTTTCTATTTTATTCATTCATTTTTGGGGCTCTAGGGACTTATCTTTTAGACAGGATAGGGTCAGAGAAATAGAAGTGACATGTAGCAAAGGGCAACAGGCCAAGATTTAAACCTGGGCCTGTGGCATTGAGGAACTGTATCGTCCACACATGGAACAGCCACTCAAAGCTAAACGGTGCCCCTAAGACTTTCATTTAAACCATCAGAAAGGTGGCAAATTCAGGTTGATGACGGCGTTTGAGGGTGTAATTTTTGGTGTTGCTGCTTTAGATTTCATTATATTCGTAGTGTTTCTGTGATTCCTGCAGATGAACATAATCTTATTTTATTCTGTGTTTTGAAATGAAACATAAATACGCATATATTTGTATTGTTGAGGATTATGGTTCAAACAGTCAGCAGACAATCAATATATTGTATGTCTGCTGCTACAAGACAGCGAGACAATTACTTCTAGGTATTCAGGAGATCCGCTCTGCATGACAGAGAGTATTCTGGCTACATGACCTACGTGTGTGTGTGTGTGTTTGCTGATTAGTCTTCTGCAATACGAGCTGTGAGACAGAGTCCCAGACTGCTGATGGTAGATTAGAGGTGAGACTTCTAATCTCAGTGTAATCAGCTGCTGTATCTGAGGCTCTGCTCCACACTAACCCTCTCAACAGGTCCAAACAAAAAATTATCTCACAGAAACCGTCCTGATGAGGTGAAAGAACGTGACACTACAAATGTGGAGTCCATTGCCAAAGTTAACTACTACTAAAAAAATGTCAAAATTGTCTCGCTTACATCTCTACCGGCATGGGCTTTTTGCCACAAAACATCAAATGCTTCTAAAAGTCCATAAAACAGAGTGTTTTGTAAAACTGCCAAGGACATGTACAGGAAAACCACAGCTGACTTCTTTCTGAGAATTACAGCCTTGTGGCAGGAGGCAGTGCTGGCGAGGGGCTGCCCCGTCAGGTGAAGAAAGAAGAGTAGACAGATAAAGAAAAGAGAATGTGTCAGAGGGATGCTTAGACAATAAATCTATGTGAAGACTGAAAAAGGAGTGGACATCACAGCCATTGGCACAATGATATAAGTATCCGTTTTCATCTAAAAGACTTCACCTTCTGATGGCTCAATGATTAGTGAATTTGGGTAGATGGAGGAGAGGAAAGGAGAGGAGTCTGCCAGTGAACAGCTGCCCCTGTAATTTATATTGATGAGGGGACTGGCATGGAGGGGAGCTTCCAGCAGTTTGATCACTCAGGCAGAGTGGGGAGTTAGTCAGACACAGCCCATCCCTGTGGTCTGGGTTGGACTGGGAAGACCTCCTAAACACACACACAGAAACCAACATACTTACACACATACAAGCAAGACAGCCAAGCTCACATTACAAGTGGCAGAGTGGACTAGTGTAACAGGGAAGCCAATGTTTTCACTCCAAGAACAGAAATAGATCTACAGGCTGGCTATAACCATGTAGGGCAGATACATCTCCCTCATTATTACTCCACCAGCAATATAATCACCAGGCTTTTCTGAAAAAGATCTTCCCCTCACGATCTCAATGACCATTAACTGGCCCTTGAACTACTTCATGTGCACACAGTTCTGTCGACGCTCGGCAGCCGCTTCCTGTCTGTGAGGCACAGTGATCAACTACTTGTTAATGGGATTTACTTTGATTTCCTCACATGGACAAGATTTGAATATTTCTAACTAAAATGAGACAGCGTGGTCCAGCTTCTGCCCACGGCTTTAAACCCAAGACTCCTAAATCATGCTCTTTGATTTGAGCCCCCTTTCTGTGCAGAGGTGCTTCAAGTCGCACTAATTAAGATAGTGGGACGGTGGATGGCGGGTCAAAGGATTTCTGTCAACCTTAAAGATATCTTGAAACAAACACACATTCATAAAGACATATACCAAGGCCCCCTTCAGACAAGCAAACAGCTTAACACACAATCATGCTGCTGTTTAGATGGGGCTGTTTGAGTAAGGTAGAGCTGTCTATAGCATTGAAGATCACATCCTTTGCTCTGCTGTCTGATGTAACAAAGAGCCGGGGTGTTTTACAGGGGGAGATGCAGCCTCTCACAATCTAAAACACTCAGACCACTCTTACAGTAAAGCCCTCTGGCCTTCCCTCTCCACAAGTTTCATCAGAGTGATCAGAGCAAAAGAATAGCCTTAAGGGCTAGTTTCTTCCATTCACACAGAGGGGGATGAACACACATATGGTTACAGCCGCACACACAGCAGAAAAGCGCACAAAAGCATTTTTTTACATGCTTTTTTGATTGCTTTTCACATGTGTCAAAATACCGTACAAATCTCTTGGAGATCATTGATTTTTCCAGGTTTGGCTGTTCACACGCAGAGTGAAATTGAAAGGATGAGTACTACAGTATTACTTTAGTGCATAAAGAAAACTTGCAATCATACATCTGAGACGTGTCACATACTGTCCCTGTATCTTTCAATTCTAGTGATATGATCTGTATTGAAGAATACAAGCTCTGGTAGTTAGTTCTGCCTCAGAGGTTACAAACCACCACATAACACCACATCCGTGATGTTCAGCTGCAAGGCCTTGCAGAAAACAAAGAGGTGCTTCACCACACTGCCTGTTTCAAATGTGCATGATTATGTAGCAGTCACAAGACTGCATAACATTTTAATTTCCTCTCTGGGGTTATCATCATATTCTCTCCAGTGGAAATTAAGAAATATAAAATAGTGAGGGTGGCTGGCACAGATTTAATGGAAGGTGCTGAATTATTACAGGCAAAAGTATGTTTGCAGGCAAAGATGGAAAAAAAGACACAACAGAGTTTTAAATATGATATGTGTATATAAGGGATAAGAGATGTTTTCCCACATCACGTATAAGATTTGCCTTACAATTATATTTTTGTCTGACTTATATGGTGGAATACAAAGAAATGTTTGTACTCACAAGTATGTGTCTTCTTTGTTACTGATATACCTGCAAAGAGAAAAGAAACACATATTGACAAAAATTCACAGAAACAAATGAAAAATGCATATAAACCTTATTTTACATTGAGTTCTGCTGACTGTGATGATCACCAGAAAACTCTGTGCTCCAACAGTGAGCAAGGTCACTTAGGTGGCCGTCCTCACCTAATTATTGGTGTATAACTTCCAGCCATGCTATATTAGCATCTGTGACAATGTGGCTGAAACTCTATTTTCTGCAGGCCATGAATGAAATTTTAAACTAAAAGCAAACAGCATTTGGAATGCTAATGTGTTGAGAAGCCACACTGTGTGGGCCTGAGCACATGACTAAGGCTGTGGCCTCAAGGGGGACGAAAACACTTTGACCTCACTGTTAGTTAATCCTCTGTCTAAAAAGGTAGTGTCAGTGATATCAGGCAAAGCAGAGTTGAAAAGAAAATAGTTTAAAACCCAAATACCCTATAGTTTAAACCAAAATGAACACAACGCCAATGAAATCAAGTTATAAATGTAAATTTTTCATATAACTTAAAAAAAATCTATGTTTGCAGAAGCTAGTATAGAGGGAGGAAGTCTTAAACTTGTTTTGTACAAAATTTGTTTGTATTAAAAGTATTTATGCCATGCTCTTGCTGACCGCCATTCAACTCCTTTTGACTAATGTGTCAGTAGTCACTTTGAAAATTATTCTGTCATTATAGAATAATTTGTTAATATGCCTCTATATTTAAATAATATTTCTGTCCAATAAGGTTTCATATATTACTCGATAGCTTCATCTTTGTGTCCAAATATGGTTACTTTTTCCATCCAAAAAACCAAGATGGTGGCAGCTACAGTAAATACTGGAATCAACTACATTTGATTTAAAACTACATTTCATCAACCGATGTGATTTTTCCATACAGTCTGTACCGTTTCTTAAGATAACACGTGATCAAAGTATGGAGAGAAAATAGACTCAATATCATTGTGTGTGTGTAATACATGATTTGTAAACCCTATAAACCTTGCAGATGTATGCTCAAATGCACACACAAATATTTAGAAATTACACACACAAAATAAATGAACACATGCACATATTAGAAAAATGCACAAATATTAAAATTGTTTACACAAATTTCTAACCTTCAACCTCACAAATCTCATACGTTCATGTTATAAAAGGCTCCAAGGCAGACACATCGTTGAATACGTGCACATGAATCGCCTGGTACGTACGGACAAAAACTGCATTTACGCACAGATCAGTTTACAAGTGTTCGAGAGGATTTGAGAGTCTTAACATTTCCGGGAGCCTCACGGCTTCAAGCGGGCATGCTGCGTTAAAGTGCTGGTGGAAAGCTGGGTCATCTGGATTTTCATCTGTTTTTTTTCCCTAATTATTTCAAAGCTGGAAAAATACTTTCTATTACAGAACAGTTCGCTCTGATAGATAGATAGATAGATAGATAGATAGATAGATAGATAGATAGATAGATAGATAGATAGATAGATAGATAG
>JBBBVU010000010.1:22388222-22407103 GCA_037177055.1 Atherinosoma microstoma
GATAGATAGATAGATAGATAGATAGATAGATAGATAGATAGATAGATAGATAGATAGATAGATAGATAGATAGAACTATCTATCTATCTACCGTATTCAATGATTTCTCTGCTTGGGAGCCTTTTTGAATATAACGGTATGACATTTGTGAAGTTGAAGGTAAGACATTTGTGTGTAGAATTTTAGTGTTTGTGCACACTTTTTGTGTGCGTAATTTCTAGATATTTGTACATTTGCACGTATTCCAAGTTACGTACAAAATGGTTTATACGGTTTACAAACCAAATGTTATACATACAAGTACCCAAAGTTACAGACAAATTAGTTAACCATGTTTACAAACCCTGTATTACACACACACAATGCTATGCCTGCCGTCATCCCCTTCAGGTGTCACCCCATCGAATCCGCCACTTTGGATTTTATTGTGGCTCTGACTGCTAGTTCTGTTTGCAATATCGGTCTAATGCCCCAGGAGCCTGCACTCCAAAACGGACAAACGCACAGCCAGCCGGGGTCCCCTGCGGCCCATTGGATGTTCATGCTTTGCAGGACGAGAACACACTAATAGATCCCACTTGTCATGCGGAAGCAATGGCTAATTTTTCTACAGCTTGCATTTGAAACTCGGGGGACGGAAAGTTGACATGATTCAATAACTCTCTGTGAAAAAGGCGTCTGGCCAGAGATAACAATGTTTCAGACACGTTTGAGGGGAAACGAGTCAAAGAGCAACGAGGGGGAAAACAAATAAGCCCTTCAGTCTCCTATAGACATACACAGAGAAAGCCATAAATGATATCAACTCCACTGAGCAGAAACAGGGAAAACAGTTACCTAGGGGCTGGCAGTCTGTGATGTAGCTCTAGCATTGTTCCAGTGCTCAGGGCAAAAAAAGGCTTCTGTTCAGTCCAACTGTGACATTACGCAAGGAGAAAATAAACCGTAATCCAGTCTTAATTCAACACTTCAATCAAATAACAAGTTAACCAGCAAGAACTGATGGCCCATTAAAGACGTGTCAAGGTGATGCAACACAGGACCCCTGTAAGAGACTGCATGAGGCAGTTAACTGGCTCTCTGTTTTGATGGGTAAAACAACTTCTTAGACCACAGCTGTACATTTTGTGGAAACTGTAATAGGTGGAAAAAGAAAAAAAAGGCAGCTTTTCCTGGATTTTTGTCAGACCTCATGAAGGCAACATGAAAAAAATACATCTTTTTAACTGCAGTCTGGTCATTTAAACATCAAAACATTTTCAATGTTGGGGGTATTTCTTCACATTATGAATATACATATTACACACAAACAAACAAACACAATTAACTTAAGAAAAATCTTAGAAATATAACCTATTTTTAAATGTCGTCAACTGAAATGTTGACATTTGTGCAAATGTGTTTTTGTCTGACTGGAGATCTTAAAGTTATAAGGAACTCGTTGTTTTGTGAAATTCTTATCACAGAGGAAACAAGAGACAGTTTGTGTAAGGGTGTGTACAGTATATATACTCTTGTCAAGATTAGCCACAGAGACCGCACTGCTGGTACTTGCTCCTACCCTGTCAAAGCCAATTAACTATTCATAAGGCTCTGTTACACTTAGTATTCAGCTTTACATGAAAGATGCAGAGATAACTTATTATTGTAGTCTTATCACAACATTTCCTTGTATGAGCATTGAAAGCCACCAAAAACACATTGAACTGAAACTCTGATATGCACCGGTCGTGTGTCTGATATTGCCCCATTTCTGTGCCTAAAGGCACAGTTGTTAGAAAGGCAACCAATAAGTAGGCTATTTGTTATGTATTGGCTTGGCTCAAACTGATTGTCTGTGAAGCTCCCTGAGATGACATTGTCGTGAATTGGCGCTACACGAATAAAGCTGAATTGAATTGAATTAAGTTAAAGAAGTAATCTTAAAGCAATACTGTGTAACTTTTGGCCACTAGGGGGGCTAAACCTGTAACTTCCCACAGGCCACATGACAGTATTGCAAGATTAAACAGTTTTTCTCTTTCTGGGCTCCTTAGAAACCATGTTCACCTTCTTATTTTGTTCAGATTTGACAAATTTTCAAGGAAAAAGTAGCATGAAGCACAGCCCACTGTGTTTTATAGCTGTAGAGCAAAGCGTTGCAGGTCACATGATCTCATGAGAGACGGATCCGCTCATGTAGAGTTACAATGTCTGGTTTCTGAAGAGGGCAGCCCTCTCGGAGCGTCGACACGTGTCAAACACTGTATTGACCCCAGAAATCATCAATTATTACTAACATTAGTCTAATATTTGGGTCAAAAGTTTAATTTTGGGAGAAATTACAGGTTTAGGAGCCCTAGTGGCCAAAAGTTACACAGTATCCCTTTAAAGACCCACTCCTTAACTTTTCAACCTTAAAACTCTGCATTCTGGACTTGCTTGATGGCACAGGGGCTGAGAAAATGGCAAAAGTTAAGCAGTGCATCTTTAAAAGTAATTACTGTGGACCGTTGTTTAATTTTAAAGCTACAATGTCATCACCTACAACTAAGTGTATATAAATGCACCTTTAATAACTTTAAGGTATGGGAAGTTACACAGGCTAATACATGGGCTTATAGTTTCCCTGCTAGGGTGCAGCTAAAACAACAAAGCACGTGTACCTTTTTGGGATTATTCCTGCACCTTGATTACTTAGTGTATACAAATAAATAGTCTTATGTCCCAACCCCGGTACAAATATTCAATCTGTCTGCTTCATGAAGTCAAGTGTATAAAGAGGGTTAATAACTGTAAAGTTACAGTACCCTGGGGAATTTTCAGCATAAACAAACTGTTTTGTTTGCAGGACTGTGGACTTTTCCTACTTACAAAATATTGTGTTTATCCTTAGGCCTGAATACAAAATTAATTTTCTACCTTGTGAAAACTTGCAATTTTCTTTCAAAACCTGCTTTGTTTAAATTATCTAGGGGTCGTTTTTTTGACCTCCTTTTGGGTCTTTTTCGGTACTTCCTGCTGTTAATATATGCAATACAAACCTCTGCACTTAGTTGTGGCTTCAAAATATCCTTGTGATTCATTGTACATGTCTGTCCCCTTTCTAATGATACAGGGAACAGCTAAAAAATACTGTAACATGCCTGTGGTGGCATAGTAAATAAAATGCATAGGAAGACAGCCACAAAACAGCAACAAAAACATGCAGGAAATGTAAAAAAAAAAGTCAACAAAGCAAAGCTTGCTTTTATTAAGTCAGTGTGTGTGTTTTGGAGACAGCACCAACTGCTTTTCATCTTCCACCCACCAAATCCCAAACACGTTTAGACAGGAGAAAGTATAGTTTTTATTATGTTCTAAGGTAAAAAGATGTAATTATTACTACATTTTACAGGAGCAAAATCTCACCCGGCCTGTTGCTATGCAGGCTAAAGGAAGCAGAGGGGGTGGGAAGTGGGCCCATTTTACCCTCTACATGTCATTCAGAGCCCTGTGATTGGAGGTGGCAAGGAGAAGGGGCCACAAAGCCAATGAATGAGTCAGGCAGTGAGAAAGAAGGAGCCTGCTCTGGGCACTGACATTGGCAATGCCTGCCAGCTCCTGTCTTCTCCACTGGATGGCAGGTTCAGAGGTCAGTCTGGAGGTGAAGCTCTCCTTGGCTGACAAACAGGCTGCCTTACAGCTTGAGGCTCGCCTTTGGTAAACATCTCTGTATTGTGAGCATTAGTTGAAATCAAAAGGTAAAAGACAACCCTGTATGAAAGTGAAGCAGAATTTGAATTTCTTCATTATCATTTGTCTCAATGGAAGGAGGGATCGTTGTCAATGTACGGCCTTTGATCAGTCATATTAGCACTTGTATCTGTAAACAATTCAGCAAATGTTCTCATGAGATGTAGAGAAAGACAACTACTATGCAGGTGACTTGTGGTCAACCTCCACAACATCTATCTGCAGGAGGGGGGTACACATCCTGTAAACATGCCACTTAGACTGTAGAAGAGTGAGTCTGAGGTTTGGCAGCCTCAGTGCTGCAGCCAGCTGTGAAGCACGGTGCCATCGCAGACGACTCAAAGTGACAGCACTGTAATGAAGTCTGAGGCGGACGGGAGGCTGTACGTCATAATTTCAGGTTCCTTAAAGCCTGACAGGGAATGATTATCATGGATGGTTATTGTCACCCTGCCTCCCTGGTAGACGATGCGTGCTCTGGGGTTGTTGCACCGTGACATTCAAAGTTACAGTCTCCTTCATATAATGGAGCTGTCCTCTCAGCGTGCTAATGGGAGCGATCCATTTAACCTGTGCCAGAAACACACAGACGAGGAAGTTCCTAATGCGAGGCCTCTCCCGTGGGGACGTCACACTCCCCCCCCTGGCTGCTGCCTTCCTGCTGCTTGATTCATTGACTGGCGCTCCTCACTTATCCTCATTCACTGTTCAGTCTGGGGAGACAGGGAGGCTCGCTTCCTGCTGCCTGCTCCACATGCCACCACTGCACGCCCGCCGCACACAAGGACACAGTCGGTGCAACAGACCCAGTTGCAGGAAAAGCCAGTGTGGGTCCAGTGAGGGACTGGCTAGACACCTACTGGAGTTATGGGTCAATAGCATAAGCTTTGGGAATGCTAATAGTACCCACTTTCCACAGTTAATTAGTTAATAAGGCCTCTTGTTGAAAAAACATCAGACAATAATGGAAGGTTTCCTTATTGTCTTAATGATGGCAGTTGTATGGGACTATTAATTTTAGGCCACTCCTGAGGTTGTTGAAATTATATATGCAGCCAAATGAGCCGTCCATCTTGAGACTGTCACTACTTGCCGGCCTAACAATTGCAACCACATTAATTAGGAAATAATCATAAAAACATTAACATCTTTTTCTTTCTGATCATCAGAAACCTCTACAAAAAAAAAAAAAGAGTTCAGTTTTGGCAGTACATTCTAGGTGTTTGTTGAAATTCAAGTATTGAGAAAACTAGAAAAAGCAGAAGGGGACTCATTTAGAAGGATTTGCAGCAGTTCATGCAATTATTTAAAGAACAAAAATTTCTTGGTGAAAGCGAATGAAGCAGAAAAGAATGTACAGAATACTTTCACCATGAGAAGATTCAGCATTTTGATGCTCCAAAGTCATAAATTATGATGGTTGAGCTGATCTGAGGACCTCTTTGTAAAGACCAAGTTTCATACACAAAGTCATTTAAACAATCCTTCCTTTTCTGTGACACACTTAGCTTTATTAGCTATTATACAGCTATAAACTATACATGCAAAAATTTAATGATTAAAAAAGTACAATGATTCTAATCAGCTGTCCCCTAATATACTAAAACACTTAATCCATGGAGAGGCCAACTCTCTGGGGAGGCTCAAAGAAAAATGACTTCTTTGTCTCCAGGCGCTGTTATTTCTGGTCATTTCTAATTGGTTTTAACTAAAAGCAACCACTGCGAGGCTCCACAGGTTACTTCAATGCATCGCTATGGAATTGTCTGCAAATAGAAGATATACATCCAAATTAGTTTTAGAGGACATCACAACTGTCTTTCAGAAGACAAAAGTAGAAAGGTCAGGAAAAAATAAAAGGATCTATGCAATACTAAGAGAGGAAAGAAGGTGGTGAGTCCCACTGGAAGAGCAACATTATCAGGGTGACCCTGAGATCATAGAAGCCCTGGATGTCTTGAGGCTCCATGTCACATGCACCTCGACCCCTACAAATGTCTCTCAGGCTCACGTACAACATATCCCTGACGAGGTTCTGCATTGCTGGGCCTGTGAGTCTCCAGGTGAGTCCTCGGCGCTGTTTGGTGGCTCGTGAATTATACATTGCAGCAGAGGAATTGATGTGGCCCAGGAGGGCCGAAAAACAGCAGGCATGGCTGGGAGGCAGAGTGAAGACTCCGACGGAATTTTAATTGTACCACAGGGAACACTGCGATAACTGCTATTGTTATTGGTAAGACACTGATGCACAGGTTCACTTAGATGAGAGCTTATAAATGACTCAGTCAAAAATCTATCATGGCATCAACCCAACATTTAATGACCGGTGTGAGACGGGCAGTTTATTTTATTGCTGTAATAACATTTACGACTCCTTTGTCTTTGTGCTGCCAAAAACATTTGGGATGTCTAAGAACATCCCAGTGACCTCTGAGGTGTTCCACTCAGATAAACTGTGATGTGATTAAGTGCAGTATTGCAGGTGAAAAGCCAGAATGGTTGGTCTTCTGCTACTCTCATGTTGTTCACTCTGATCCTGGCTCAAGTTGTATTATACAGCAATTCTCCTCTGAGTGCAGGCTGGTCCCAGAGGACCTGATATGATGCAGGAAGGCCCTGGGCGATGGTCAAAGACAGGCCACGAGCACAGCCAGGCCTTTGTGTATTCTCTGTGCTTGTGGTTCCCAGCCCAGCGGTAATCTTCTGATGATCTAGCCTCAACCACACATGAAACCCAATGGCTTTACAGCCCGCACTGTAAATAAGGACAAACCACATTCAGTAGACCACCTTGGCTTATTTCACTGTTAGGGAGCAACACTGAACAGCACTGACAGACCACCACTGACTGTGTTTACACCCTTTTATATAAAGGTTTAAAATCAGAAAGTCATTTATTTCAAATGGTACAATTAGACATGACAGCATTCTCTGGACTTTTCTGCATTTCTGTTTATACAATGTATACATAGAACACTATCCTAACATTAGTGTTCACGTTAAAGAGTGCTCTGCCTCTGTAGTAGAGAACAGTAACATTCCCCAAGAGAGAATCATTCCTATTCATGTAACAATAACTTAGCCCTGCACAAGTTAAAATCTAAAGAGGAGATACAATTACCTGCAGCTCCTGGGGGCACACTTTTTAGTTATGCAATTTTTACAATAATGGGTTGTAAGAGCTCTACACTTGGCCAATAGAGAAATGGAAAAAATTTAAATATTCATGATACCCACCATACTGCAGTTGAATTAGGATGATCTCAGAGCTGCAGCTTGCTTGAAATTGCATGTTTTCTCTTGATTTGTTTTTCTCTGTTTGGTTTCAATGCCTGCGTGCAAAGGATGATTCACAGGCCACCTACACCAGGAAGCCACAGTGGTAGACTGCTTTCAATTTTCATCTTAAGAGACAATGCATTGTTTAAAATTTGTGTATTCAAAATTCCCTGTCCAAACTTTTACATCATTTTAGGAATAATAGTTGTAAAAGATGGGATTAGAATAGCTTAGTGGATATGTGGTCTGACAATTAGTGACAGTTTGTAACCATAAAAACCTCAGTCAGTCAGTAGATTGTACACATAGGCCTGCCTTTTTAATAATCCAGGGGGTTAGGACAATTGCTTTTATGACAAACTAATGTTGGCTAATGCAAGTTTTATAAAGGCTGAGTCAGAAATATACAGGAACCCTTTCATTACCATCACTCATTCAGTCTAACTTCTCATCCAGGAAAGTACAGTCCTGAACACTTGTCTAATGAACAAGAGTCTATAGGGAAAGATCACTCTATGAGAGTGTGGTGGAAGTCAAGGTCCCACAACAGTGGACTTGTGGCTCTGCTGATAAGGACTTGGCTATAATTGCTCAAAAGGGAGGGAACTGCAGCCCCATTAGGTCTAGTCTAAGCACTTGCCAATAAGCCAAACTGCCCCTCTGAAGCCTCGCATGTAATGAAAACTTCCTCGGAGATGAATTACATGTCTGTCAATCCACTAATTAATATCATGGACTTGTCGTTTTTGCTTCCCTGCAGTAACGAACTGAGTCAGAGGGATGAGGATTGAGGTTTATGAGGCGCTGGAAGACATAAGGAAAGGAAAGGCAGAGGCAAACTAGCAATTGCACTGCTACTGTGATTCACTGCAGTCATGGTCGGCACTTAGCGCAGCATTTATTTTTCATGTATTTCATAATTAAAACCTGCAAGTTCTGTAAGCTCTCCATGCTCTATCTAGATCAAAGGTAGTCCTATTAGCAGGGAGTTCATCAGCGGAGCCACTCCCCCATTTCCAGGCAGAAGTGCCATGCTTAAAGCACAAATACTCTGTAATTACATACGTGTGTGATAACAGGACAGTCATGGAGCTGGACTATGATTAATAGAACACAGATCACAGTTTCCACCCCCTTTTTCAAAGCTTACACAACAGAGGACTTTACACACGAGGATAACCCATGCGTAGCAGATAAAGAGGTTGATGAAAGACTGAATACATATTTCACAGATTGCCCCTTGTGGTGCAGGTGGAGTGTGCCTCAGTTTGTTGCCTTCTTCTTCCCAGCTGCATGCTCTATGTAAATGTAATCGGAGGATAACACTGGATAAAGCTCTGCAGAGCAGAGACATGATGCTGCTCTTCTGGGGGGATAGAGGGATAAAAATCTAACTCACTTGGTGTAATGAGCGAGCTGTGTTGCGTTATTTATTCGCCCCACTGACTCTAACTTTAGGCCACAGGAAGCACCTGTCTGGATGATTAACAATTAACAATGTCAACAGGCAGCAGATAAACTCCTGAAGTCTGTGTGCTCTTCATTTAAAAGATGATATATGATATGCATATGTCTGTGATTCCCAACCTTTTTGATGGATGATTCCTTTAAAATAGTCTGCCAGTGAGCTATCTTCAAAAGTTGCATTTGTTGTTCCATCGCCCTGAAACCTGAGTTATGTTTACATGCTTTATTTTGTCTGTTGGTTGCCAAAACATTTTGCAAACCAAATTCTACAGACATAATCGAGAGGTACAAGAAAGGCAAAAATAAATAAATAAATAATCAATTACATTTAGCAAGGGAACGGAAATATTCTAAAATGGAAAAAGAGGGCATTACCTATTGAAGATGTTTCCAAGTGCCCTCCTCATTTGCTATTTATGGTCATTTCTACCAAAGATATTTTTCTCTTTGTTTTAGAAAAACATTTATTCATTCATTCTTGACTAAAATATCTTGTAATTTCACATAAGAAAAGATTGGAGGAAAGTCTGAAGAATCAAGCACAATTTGGAGAAGTGATACATAAAGCTTGGGGGGATAAAATTCCACCAAAAGTAAGTACTACTTTAGAAATTTGATCTAAAAAAACACACAATTATTCTATCAAAGACAACTCAAGAGAGCCTGGACAAGACTGACTTTGGCTGTTTTTGGGATTTCATTTATGGTTTGAGGAACCAGTTGATATTTGCCTGACTCACATGCATTAACATGCACATTCAGCTCAACTGACTGAACAACATTGAACAGAGAAGCTCAGATTACAGGGCTCAATCTTTGAGAAACTTTGCTCTCTGGCAAAGAGGGTGTTTGCTCTACTTTTGCTTTGCTGTTAAATTGGTACCTTGTGATAATGCATTTTTTTGGGGTAAAATATTTATGGTCAAAAGATAATTTGCCTTAAAAAAGTCTTGAACAATGTTAGGAGACTTAACAACAAGCATACACAGTATATAGTATTGATTTAACCCGTCAGACCTGACAACAATAATTTACAATAAAGTTTTACCCTCTCAAAAGGCTTTTCTTTTCTTTTTTTCCATATTCATAGTTTCATTAGAGGCTAAAAAATTAAGGATTTTCTGGGCACTTTTAATTTTCTAGAAACGCCTCAGGTTTTAGAATGCTTTTTAAGCACATCCTTAGATCTGAATGGGTTAAAAGGCACACATGATTTGCATTTTCCATCTGCTGCCAAATGTACCTTTCTGCTACAAAGCTTCTTGCTGTCAATGGGTTTATTCTTAAACCATTGCATAACATTGTCAGACAAAGAACCTGTCATGAAATCATTTGAAAAGATACTATAATTAGAAATACTAGTGTTTGCACACTCAGGCATAGTAGTTGGGCTGTTTTCTTTTTATTTCTTATTAAAAGTCTACAAACTCTTTCACTCTGATACGAAGTTAGCAGCAGGGAGAGCACTGCTGAATTTCCTCTAGGCTCATGGGGTCAGTTACAGTTCATGGTACAAATGCTCTACACAAATAACTGGATGAGTAACTGGATGCAATGTCTGTTTGTTTAGTGGGAGGATGACAATCCTATTAGATCAACACTATGATTGCTGATGCAGTCAAATAAGTTTGTGGAATATTTAACAATTTAATACATGCATTTATTTATGTTTTTACTATCTTTTCATCATTTTCATGCAGCCTGTGATGCGCCTGACCAGACACATGCAGAGCAAATAGAATGCACAAATGGACCCATTCACATAACAGGCATCTCCAACATATGCACACAGACAGCCTAATGACACTGAGTGCAACTCTAAAGTCAAGAGGGATGTGAGGTAGAGTCTGGTACCATATCTATACAGCAACCGCATGCCATACATTCTCAGCAATATGGAAGCTTGCAGCCATGGCCAGCAGTAATAATTAATAGCATACTCTATAAGCATTCCATTAGGTGCAAGCAGCTGTCATAAACATCTTAATTAATTTACAAAGCAAGCAACTAGGGAATTATGGCGACGTAAAAATCTGCTTCCCTCTGCCGCTCCATAGCACTGGAACAGATCGGGCTTTTAAATTTTTAAACATGCCTTTCATGTTCTCTAGAGCACTAAAAAGCCTTTGAACAGTCAGCTTGTTAGGAGATGCACCTAGCAGCCCAATACCTACGGGTCGTCTTGCTATTCTTTTCATACTGTGACAGAGGTTTTGGGCTTTTCTTTGCTGCTCCTGCTTGACTCAAGGAATCTCCCTCTACCTCGTATTTTCTTTGTCACAGTGATTTAACTGCACAATGTTTTTTTTTTCTGTCAGGCTCTCCATCTGAGCTCCTGCTGCTCATCTCTCTCACTCTGGCCATGTTTCTTTATTTTGTTTTCCATGGATAAAGTGGACAAACCTTTATAGAGATTACACAAATGAGATCAAAAGCTTTTAAGCATTATCCTTCAGTTACAGCAAGATGGTTTATTTGAAATATGATGAGCTGATGCAAAAACAAAAACCTCACAAAATGCGCTTTATGTGAAGAGGGCATTCTCTTGAGCATACTGGGTGGTGCAGCTGAGGGAGGCTGCTGCACTGTACTGTAATCTGGATGCTACTGTGCAAAAGCTAGGGTCAGAATGTTGTGGTAAAAACTCTCCTCCTTACCTGCTTTTTCTCAGAGAGGGAAAGATTAGACTGGCCACTCTATTATATGAGAAAGGCTTAAGAGCATTTCCACTTTCAGGGTTAGGGTATCAGCAGCTTGTGACACTAAGCAGAGGCTGACCCATCATTTTGGAGGGGGTGAGTGAAAGGCATTGCCTGTCCTCCCAGCTATACACTTGAGCCCGATGTGAGTTTTTTTTCCTTTTGACCACTACAGTTTGGAAAAAAAGATGCAGAATCTGAGGCGACACTACATATTCTTGATTTTTAAGTTAATAAAAGAGGCTCAACACACTCTACTGACATGAATTAACTATCTTCAACTATGATTCAGCTTAACTATGCATAACATCTAGACTATGCCACTTACCAAGCAGAGATAGAATTTTAATGTGTCCATTACTCCCTGATGATAGCCCAGCGTCAAATATCCCTTTTTTCTCACTCCTCTTCTAACCGGTTTCCTTCTTCCCATCTCTCTCCATTTCAGCCCATGCCATATTTGCTTAACCCAGCCAGTGTGACAGCACTCAATGCTAAATCACTCCCAAGGCAGATGATCAAAGTCAGCAGTCAATTCACATTACAATGCATTGATTTGATGTTTCCTAACCTCCCAGGCCTTTCTCTAATGCTGCCAAGGACCTTCAGGATATTTTACAGAGCACCTCAGATTTTTCTGTCTCCCTCTCTTTATCTCTGCGTGTTTGTGTCTGGTACTGAAAAAGCATTCAACACAGTATTTTTTTTTTCTGGTCATGTTTGCTTATGATTTGAGTAAATTGTGCAAATTAGAAAAAAAAAAAATAAAAAAAAAATCTTTCTGATTCAGTAATTCTATTAAGGCCAACCACTGCACCATCCTTTTCCAATCTATTTTCTACCCTTCACCTCCTTTTTCCAAGTATTGTTAAAGAGTAAATCACTCTCTTGTTCTCATATACCACACTTCGTTTGTTCCTCATCATTTATTCATTTGCAATTCTTTACCGAGCTGGCTTCTATGCTTTAGTGACTACCATTTCCCTTTGAGGGGATGTTCAGAGCACGTCCATGTTTTATTCAATTATGAGAATCTAATATGGTGGAAAGGTGTGCAGTGTGTTCACTCATAACCATGCATCATTTTCACACAAACTGATTCTGTCTTTTTTTTTTCTTTTTTGCCAAGCAAGCTGCCTAAACTGATGCATGCTATTTGATTTTTCTCATTAACCCTCATCTGTCTTGACCATAAGTAGAGAACAAGTTACCATATCCATGTTTGACAAATCAATCTAATGGTGTCTGGCCTTTGGAGGGAAGAGAGTTGCTTTGTTTGTTTGTTTGTTTTGGAAGAAGTTGTCAAAATGTGTAAGCATCATTGCCATGGCATAGTGACACACTGACCTACAAGCACAAAGAAAAACTTTGTCTGCCTCGATAAACACACAAACATCCAGAAAAAGACAGAAGACGATGGAAAGAGTAAAAGAGAGGATGAGAGAGAAATAAGAACTATTGATTTATGTACAAGAGGCACTCCTTAAACAGTGTTAGTCATCATGGTCATGTGCAGCAAACTGGCTCTTTAATTATTCATCAGAAGCCGGACAAACTCAGTGCTGCGTGAAGGGGGCCCATTGATTTCTGCTTGGCAGATGGGACACACTTACTCATGGCAATTCACAGACCATGTGGATGATCAGAAAGCCAGAGATGCTACCTCCCTTTTACTCTACAGGGTAACAACAATTTTTAAAACTGACTGATAGGCAGTGGGGCAGATCTCAATATACATCAGGTCAAACATTTGACTTTTTGGCGGCAGAGTGGAGAGAAACAAGTAAACTGTAAAATGATAAACTGTAAAATGAACACCTGTTCCAATATATATCACCTATCCACAGAGGACACAAGCTATACTGCTATAACTTATTCAAAAAGAAAGTTAAGCCTGAGGCTGCTAATGATAGGTGTGTGTGCATTTACATTTGGAAACTTTTTCTTTGAGTTTTAATTGGTGATGTTATTGCTTTAACGCAACCGAGAAGTTATAATTGCATGGTAACATAATTATCTTAACCAAGTTAGTATGTTATTTCTAAATGCAACCATAAAGTGACAATAGTATTTTGGTAAAATGTTTTCCTACTGACTGAATGAAATTCAGAAATGAGAAGACAGGTGTCACATGTTGGTCCTGAAGAAGCGTAACTGCACCATCCACTTGATGACAATTGTCATCTGGAAATGTCTGAAAAATCTGGAAATGCCCATAAATCATATATCCCCCCTGCTTGTTGATAGGCATTAGTTTAAAGGACGCTGTTTCCTGAATAAAGTATGAAAAAAACGCTTGTTAGATCTTGCAGTATGTGGAGTGCTGTCTGCATTGTTATACACCGTAAGTTCTGTACTGTACACAAAAAAACACTTTAAAAACACACTATGTAACTTTCTGACCCTAAACTTTTGCTTTCCTGACTCATTTGATGGCACAGTGAAATGTATTATTGAGATTTCTGGAGCAGTCGCTGCCCAGCATCAGTCCGAGGCTAAGAAAGTGCACTTCTTCACAACCGCATGACATTGAAGCTGAGTTTCGCTTTACGCACCACGTCACACGCTAGCAAGTGGATATCAACACACTGGCTGTTTTAAACATGCATTGTGGCTGATTCAGGAAAGAAGTGAAAAAAGACATTATCAGTAGGAAAGAGAAAAAGAAAGACAGAAAGGGACAGAGCAAAGATAAGACAAGAGTCAACATTCAAAGGACCGGCTTTTACTGGCTGGAGAGACCTCATAGTACAGCTACGATAGGAGCCATCGATAGGGGGCGTGTCATTGAGAAAATCGACAAGTGCCTCAGAACAATAAGGATATAGAAAGGCCAAAATTAAGCGAAAGCATCCAAACAGATATCTAACTGCAAGGGCGTGGCTGCTTGATGCATTGATACTGCTTTACTGTATTAAACTTAAGTATCTAGTTAAATTATCCAAAAGAACTCAAAATACACACAGAAGAGCTTTAGAGTAAAGGTCCTTCTGTCTGTCAAGTGTGCAGTTTTAGTGCCAACAGTTCATCTTCTGTGAGGTCTGTGTTTTAAAGTGCTCCTCTATAGTTATTTTATGAGAAGCGTTAAGCGCTGAGCCAGAGCCTTGTCTGAGGTCTGAAGGAAGAATTCCCTTGCATGGCTACACAAAACACAGACGGCACATTTAGAGATGTCAGCTCCTAACTAGAGAACAGTCAGTGAGGTGAACCCTCTAACCCCATGTATCTACCACGTCTAGCCAGGCTGCTCTGGAAACCCCCGTTAAAAATGCATTCAGACTGCTGATGGAGTGGGTAAACCATGCTACAAGGCATGCCAGGAGACTCACATGTGCTGTTCACGACCCTGGTTAGTGAAATGCCACCACTGTATGCCTCATCACTGCTACTTCCCTATACTTACATAATTTACACAAGCAAAGGGCGGGGAGTACAGAAAGGAAGGAGGGAGGAGGGGGGTGGTTGATGTGGCTGAGCTACAGGGAGCTCACGTCCAATTGCGTTTGGCCATGTGGAGAGACAAATACGGCTGTATGAGGGGAGCTCATGCCACAGCGGGATTTGATGACTACATGCTGAGACATCCCTACGACATGCTGATAGACAGTATAAGACCCCACCCCTCCCCATCATTTACAAAGTCAAGCGGAATATACAGTAGATGCAACAGGAACAAGGCAGAGAGTCTGAGCACATTAGAGGTGCACTGATCCAAGACCATGGCATGGTTATTTATTAATCAGCTGAGCTTAGCTAACTGCCTGCTTAGATGAAAAGCAAGGGCTTGTGCTACACTGCAGCAAGACAGCAAAACTGTTGGTACAATGCATTGTAAAATATGCAATGCATTAACTCGGCAGACAGTTGTTTGGTAGCACAATTTATATTTTTATTTTAATAATAATAATATATTTGATTTATATAGCGCTTTTCTAGACACTCAAAGACGCTTTACATTGAATCCAATTACTCATTCATACTTGGTGATGGTAAGCTACATATGTAGCCACAGCTGCCCTGGGGCAGACTGACAGAAACGTGGCTGCCAATGTGCACCAACGGCCTCTCTGACCACCACCGAACATTCATACACCAGTGGTGTCAACACTGGAGGCAAGGTAGGTGAAGTGTCTTGCCCAAGGACACAACAAAAGTTGACTGGGGGGAGCAGGATTCAAACTGCCAACCTTCTGGTTATTGAACGACCTGCTCTACCACCTGAGCCACTGCTAATGGTTGAATGACATCCATTTGTTGCAACATCTCTACTGGCTGATGTCTTTAGACAGTAAAAGTAGGCCACTTTCTGACTTGTATTGCGGAATATGTGCAGTAAAGTCCATCCGCTCTTTAAGCGGGTTGTCTTTTCAAACATATCGCTTCCTCACGGACTTTTAACTCCCCCAGCTACGTTCAGATATGGGGAAATGTCGATAAGTCGATGGATAAGACGTCTTTGTGTTGTGACTTGTCCAGAACATTTCTTGTGTGTTCAGGCAAAACGACATGCCGCAACATTTCCGCTCTTATGACATGGGGTGTAGCTGGTAAATGTCCGCTACAGCTCCGAGGTAAAAGAGCGGAACGTTTGTCTGAAAGCAAACGGTATAAAAGACAAAGTCCGCAACATTACCGCTTTGCAGAGCATGTCTGAAAGGGACTGTAGGTTTAAAAAGGTGTTGTGCTAGATGTTTGGTCTGAGACTGGGATATATATGTATCTGTGTTCAAACAGCGATTTATGACCAAGCCAACTTAGAATCTGGGCAATTTAAATGAAGCCGGCAACATTTTTTCTGTGATTTGGAAAAATTGGGCTGAAAGTAGCACTTTGTAACTCCTTTTAATGGCACATTGACATTTATTACGTACATTCCTGGAGTCATTATTGTCCAGCAGCATCCCAGGGCTGAACAACATTTCATAACTTTTATTTTTCAGGATGCTGCAGCATTTCACTTGTCACATGTCACCATGTCACATACTAGCGACTGGATATCAACACACCGGCTGTTTTGAGTACACATCATCGCTGATTCATCAAGGAAACACAAGAGGAGATTATTGGAAGAGAAAGGGAAAGAGCAAGCGATGAGACAAGTCAATAACAGACTGACTTTTACTGGCTGGAGAGAGCTCAGAGAAGAGACAGGGTAAAGATGGTTGCTAAATTAGCCGTCGTTAGGTGGAGCCAAAGTGAGAAATTCTGCTTTAGTTCAGTGGTAGCTTTCAAAGATGGCCAACTACCACAGAAATGAACCAACAACTATTTTTATATTTTCAAACCTTTCAACTTCAATCCAATAATAAATACATTTTCACATTTTATGGAAAATATATAGAAAATAGAATCAATCAGGTCTGATCAGATCATCAATCATCAAGACGTTAGAAAACTTTTTTATTTTACATTTTCATTAAGTTAATATACACAGTCCAAAAACATCAGTACATCATACATCAGGTCAGAGGTGTTTTGTCACTTACCATCAGCTTTATGGGGATCCTTGTCATCATCTTTGTTTTCTCTGGCTGTAACCGTGACGATCGTACCATCTCCTTCAGCTTGATTAAAAAAAGGTATCTCAGTTGTAACCCTGCAGATGTATCTGCCTGAATCCTTTCTTAGGATATTTGGAAGAATCAGAGTAGAACAGTCTTTTTCCTGCTTATTTGGAGATCCTCGAACTTCTGCCTTAATTGTCGCCCCACCCTTTAGCCAGGCAACCGTTTGTATTTCCAACTTCTCTGTCCAGCAGCAGATGATTTTTATCGTCTCTCCCTCCAGAACAGAAACTTCAGGACTCTGGCTTACAACAATCTTCCCTGGTGTAATACCTGGGAGACACGTTAGATCATCCATGAAACATTAATATCTCATTATGGAAAAAGTTTGTTTTTCCACTTTTGAAAGGTAAACAAAAAAAAGAAAAAGTAATATTTGTATAACAGTAATTTATTTACCATTTATTATAAAATCAAAGACCAAAAGAAAATATCATTAACATGACTATCGGATCCATCAAGTATTATGTTTAAATCAAATTAATCTAATATTATAGTCCATAACTAAAGCTATGTCAGGTTAGTCACCTACTGTTTCTATCATGATGATCTGTGTCGTCATCTTTGTTTTCTCTGGCTTTTACTGTGATGATTGTTCCACTTCCTTCAGCTTGGAGGTAAAATGGTATCTCCATGGTAACCCTGCAGATGTATCTGCCTGAATCCTTTCTTTTGATACTTCCAAAGATCAGAGTTGAACAGTTATTTTCCTGCGTATTCTCAGATCTTTGAAGCTGATTCTTGGCATAAATCTCCGTCCTGATTTCTGTTTGATTTTTCAGCCAGAGCACTCTCACTCGTCCAGTCTTCTCCGTCCAGCAGCAGTTGATGTTTACTGTCTCCCCCTCCAGAACTGAAACATCAGGAGTCTGACTCACAGCAGTCTTGTCTAAAGGAAGAAGAAGAGCCAGAGGAATTTAGTATGGTAGAAGTCATGCACAATTAATCAAATGATCAAATCCATCAAATATTAATAAAATTAAATAAAATATAATCACAAATCTAAAAACTATAACTGCATATACACCAGGTTAATGGTATTTTGTCACCTACCATCAGCTTTATGGTGATTTGTGTCCTCATCTTTGTTTTCTCTAGGTGTAACCGTAACGATTGTACCTTTTCCTTCAGCCTGATTAATAAATGGTACCTCCACATTAACCCTGCAGATGTATCTGCCTGAATCCTGTATTTTGATGCTTGAAAAGATCAGATCTGAACAGTTTTTTGCCTGCTCATTCATTGAATCTGGAAATTTAATGTTAGTTTCGTTCATGATATATGTTTCATTTTTCAGCCAGGACACTTTCATTCGTTCAAACTTCTCCGTCCAGCAGCAGCTGATGTTTACTGTCTCTCCCTCCTGGACAGAAACATCCGGACTCTGCTTCAAAACAATCATGTCTGAAGAAACACCTGTGAAGAGACACAGTTACACTTAATATTGATACATATCTGATATATTGATATAAGACACACAAAATGCATGATGAAAAAAATATGTAATGCTTGTAAAATGAGAGGAGCTTCAGGTTGGTCATTTATATAAAAATCCCAGTTCCCAAAGAAGTTGGGACACTGTGTAAAATGTAAAACATTTTACCCTTTTATGGAAAATATGAGCTCATTTTGAATTTGATGGCAGCAACACATCTTGAAAAGTTGGAACAGAAGCAACAAAAAGCTGGAATAGTAATTGGAACAAATCAAAAACAACTGGAGGAGTGTTTGAAAACTAATTAGGTTAATTGGCAACAGGTTAGTAACATGACTGGGTATAAAAGGAGCATTTCAGAGAGGCAGAGTCTCTCAGATGGAAAGATTGACAGAGGTTCAGCAATCTGAGACAAACTGGGTCTAAAAATTGTGGAACAATTTCAGAAAAATGTTCCTTGAAATAAAATGTGAAGACTTTAAAGATCCCACCAGCTACAATATCATTAAAAGATTCAGAGAATCAGAGGGAATCTCTGTGCGCACCGGACAAGGCTGAAGGTAAAAACTGGATGCTGGTGAGCTTGAGGTCCTCAGGCCGCACATTAAAACCAGACATGAGTCTCTACTGGACTCTACACACTGCCTGGACTCAGGAAGACTTCCAGAAATATCTGTCTGTGAACACAGTTCACCCTGAAATCCACAAATGCAGGTTAAAGCT
>JBBBVU010000010.1:22407203-22447196 GCA_037177055.1 Atherinosoma microstoma
CAGACTGATCTGATGGGGGAAAACATTAAAACCTAAGTTTAGAAAATGGTGGCACCAAATACAAATTAAATCCGCTTTTTAGATCAGATAGTTATTTTAAAGGAATCATTTTTGCTCACCAAACTGATTTCATGTTATTGACAGATACTTCACAAGCCATTTTGTCTAGTAGAAAACTAGTTTTTTTTTACTTCTATTCCTTGAATTCTATTCACAATGAAAATTGAGAAAAAGGTTTACCTGTGAAGGTACTTAATTTTTAAAAGAAACCTTACAGTTACATCAGTCATTTTATAATGCACATCATTTATCATAACCCTAGAGCCCTTCGCCTGTTTTTTAGCCCTCTGCTCAATAATTGCATACCCATAATGAAATCAGTGTATCTCTGCAACCTCAAAATCTTTTTTTGGAGTTATAGTAAAGGGAATAGTTGTGAGATTTGTTAATGATGTGTCAATAACAGTATATGTGGTACTGGTGAAGAACCAAAAAAGCTTCAGTGTCGCCTGAAAAAAAACACACACTTTCAGAAGCTCTAAACCTTTATCCACATATTACAATATGTGAACATTATCTCTGCAAAAGCCCACTCTTATAAAGTGAATCTGAACAAAATTAGAATGGTCTCAGACAGTTTGTGTGTTATTTTTGCACAGCTTTGCTGCTGTTTTTACACTCCCAATTCAAGAGTACCTAAGAAAACATGCACTGGATTGGGAAATATATAACAACTCCTGAAAGACATGAACCTTACTTTATCTTTAAGATTGAAAGGCACTTGATTAGATAGGTGATAACTTTTAAACACTACTAATTATACCCACAATGTAAGTTGCAGTGGATGACAAAGCAAGTTAGTTACTAATCCTGAAAACCCTGTCTGATTTTCTGTTGTTTAGACTCTGAAAGTCATTTCAAGGGTGTCAGTTTGTACGTGGGTTATCCAGTTGTATGGTAGATTTTCTCACTCTCAATACAGCCCCTCCTTTATCTTCAGTATCACATTAACAAGCCGTCCACTCAATGAATACCAAACAGCTCCCATTTTGTTGCCAAGCTGTGTGTGTGTATCTGTGTAGGAGTCAAAGATAATACGTATTAATTACAGGGTCTATCTGAAGAGTGCTAATGAATGCTGTGGTTAGTAGCAGTTTAAATGAGCTAATGACACAGCAGCTCATTTACAGACAGACTCATACAGAGTTGCCTGGTGATTCATATCGTTTCTCCTTTGGGGCGAATGTAAGAAGTTATTCTTTTTGACTCTGCGTATCCGCATACACTGTTCCTTTGTCATGTCGAGAGCTAAGGTGGAGGTATGTAATTAGTGACACATTTTTGTCAGGGAAATCATGCAAAAACTAATAGGCTGAATATAATGAAACTTACCAAGGAGGTGAAGCCTGCATAAAAGAAAAAATTATAACATTTTGGACATATTAACATATATAAATATTTATAACATATCTAAATAACATATATAAAATTTATAACATATCTAAAATAATCTCAGAAATTTTTAAATGTGGCATTGATTTTTACCTATATAAATCTGTATTAGACTCAACAATAAATACAGGGCTTTTGTGACAAATAAATACTTAATCTTATTGAATTTGTACTTCCAAATTTTAAAAACCATCCCTGGTTCTGAGTAAGTTGGCTATATGGAAACTCTTACTTTGTGTACATTGCATACTGGGAATACTAACACATCCAATCTAGAGATCTGTTTTCCAGACTGAAACTTCCTGTTCATGATCAGATCAAGATTTTTAGGAGGAGAATTTACTTTAAAGAGCATCTCTATTGCTTTTTAGTGTTCAGAGCTGCTTGCAAATGTTTTCTGTGTCATAATCCTCATTTGTCTGCCCAGGTTCTCGTCCATGCCATAACTGAGCATGTGGAAGATGCTGGGGTACACTCGGGGGATGCCACCTTGATGCTACCAACCCAAACTATTAGCCAAGGGGCTTTGGAAAAGGTCAGTTAAATTATGTTAGAAAATTTGACTTAGTGTCATGTTTCAGTTTGAGGATGAGGAGAACAGATGCAAGAATTGAGTTATTACATGACACATCCGCTGTTGCTAATGCTTGCTCAGAGGGAATTGTTAAAATGTTGGATTTCTTTTTGTTAAGAACCTTAAGATGTTTGCTTATTATTATTACTTGTGGCATACCTGTACAGTTGTCCATTGGAACTGGGATGAAGCTAATTTATCACAGGCTAAATTGCTTGTTAGAATTTTGTTAAAATGATTCATACCCTCCCATTAAAAAGGAAAAAAAAATAGCTGTCACTGAAATAAGCTGAAATTGAATTGAAATTATTTTTTTAACTCAATTAAATTAAAAAACAATGTCCTATTTCACTGAATTATAATTAAGCAAATTTTTATTTATTATTACTTTTTTAAGTCTCCAGTTATTTGAGTGACTATTGAGATTTTTGCCTTTTCTTTAATGGAAGGGTATGAATAATTTTGCAAACGACTGTACTTCAATAACTTGCTTCCTCTGCTGTGCATGTATACTGGGACAAGGACAGTGGTTCAATTAATTGCCTTAGTTCAACTATAACCATAGCTCAACTCCACTGTACATATACACAAACCGAGTGACTGAGAGCCACAGAATGCTTGCAGTATTTGCCACTTGGACAGCAACATAAAGTGAGGGAAGATTCCTAAATCCTTCTAGAGTGTTCTTGCAGCAATATGTCATAATGCCATAACAAATCCTATTCTCAAGGATTTATGGTATTTTAACAATATGCTCTGTGTGTAAGCTTGTTGAACAGGTTGTATGATGAAGGATTATCACTGTCTTTATACTTGCAAAAGTTCTTTTGCACTTTACAGCTAAAATGGCAAAAGAAAAACATAATGTCTCACTTCACCTGTATCCGCTGCTGCTATTGCAGCTGTCTGTTGTCTGTATATCATACTAGTTGTTTGGCAGAGAGCAGAGGTTGCAGCTTGAAGGCTGTAATGTTAATTTTAAATGGTTAACCTAATTTTTTTTGGCTCCAGTACTGAGAGGTAATGATAAGTGAAACAACTGACTGTGATAGGTGAAACCTGAGACTTGAAAAGTTTGACCTTTGCCATTATTTATATAATAAGACAATTTGTTAGATAGCTCTGAAAAGCCAATCAAATGTTAAATCCTGCACCACCAACAATGTTCGTGACAATCTTTTAATGTGTAAGTTTTTCTTTGTGCTATGTCAACTAGGTTTGGTCTTCTCATTAAAGAGCATTAGAGATATGATGATGTCAAGTGCAGTAAGAAAAGCCTGAACTACAAATAAGGCATTTCCAACAGTTCTGGGTCAGTATCTTGTGTAGGAAAAAAAAACTTACTTTGCTGATTGATTACTGTTTACATAATAATAACTAGATTTATTTAGTGCTTTTCAGGACACTCAAAGACGCTTTACATTGTATCCAATTATTCATTCATACTTACATAGGCAGACTGACAGAAACATGGCTGCCAATGTGCGCCAACGGCCTCTCTGACCACCACTGAACATTCATACACCAGTGGTGTCAACACTGGAGGCAAGGTAGGTGAAGTGTCTTGCCCAAGGACACAATGAAAGTTGACTGGGGGGAGCAGGATTCAAACTGCCAACCTCCTGGTTATTGGATGATCTGCTCTTCCACCTGAGCCACTGCCGCCTCGTAATATGTATTTTTCTATTAATATGCACAAAAATTGTTTAAAAAAAACAGTATTACAAAAAAAAAAGTGAACCAACAATCTAAAGCTTTCTACTGTAAATCTCTTTGAGCCTATTCGGATGCAAAACAAAATATTACTACATGATCCAAAGCGAATACAGTCAGTGTACTGCAAACAAAGAATGTTTGCCCATTTGCACATTATTCATCTCCATGGGTGAAGTAAGTGATGAGTAAAAGCATGGCAATGTTGTCAGTAAACACACCAACATACACAAAATCACCCCTTTCATGTTGTACTTTTGGAGTCATTGGTGCCACAACAGTGTGCGCTGACATTGTTTTTTTTGCCAATTTCAACACCTCACAGTTGGGGTGTCAGCGCATTGAAATGGTGTTGAGAAACATAGCCTTTTAACTGAGAAGAAACATCTCTTGGAGAAAAAAAAGAGGAGAAAAACAGAATGGGATGCAATTCTCCAGAGTGTATCCCCTCTCTTGTCTCTTCCACTGTTTTTTTTTTTTGGCAGGCCAGGTAATACACAGGAAAGCACTGGCACACAACGCTCTCTACCTAAACACAAAGGCAAACATCTCAGGCTGGAGTTTGGG
Source organism: Atherinosoma microstoma (assembly GCA_037177055.1). Taxonomy (NCBI): domain Eukaryota; kingdom Metazoa; phylum Chordata; class Actinopteri; order Atheriniformes; family Atherinidae; genus Atherinosoma; species Atherinosoma microstoma. Next base: position 22,411,510 of record JBBBVU010000010.1, read on the forward strand.
CTTCAGGGGTTAATAGGAGGCTTGCACATCACTGCAGGGAAAATAATTGTTAGGATCTCTATTGGTTTACACTGTTGATGCAAGGTTTACGGACTGAAGTGGTTTTGCAAAACTCTTCATTACTTCAGGAAGCTTTTACTGAAGCCGTTTGAAGGTGCCACAAGGACTCTGAAAACATTTGGGGATCAGGCAAGTGAGCAGGAGAGGCAGACTGTGGTCATTACCAGACATTTCCTTTCATCATTTCTGAGACTACCTTGCACATTCTCTCATTCTCCAAGACTTCTGCAGCACGGAGCTGAGAGAGCTAAAGCCCCTTGGACAGTTCATTTAGGTTAATACAGTGATGAGAGATGGGTGGAGGGAGGTGGGGGATTCATCTGCACGTGTGTGTATGTGAGTGTGCCAAATTATGCCTGATAAGTGTATCTTTCAAACTGTCTCCTCTGCATTTCAAACAAGATGCAAAACATGCCAGCGAAGACAAGAATGATTTTCATAACCTGCTGAAACATAAAAAGGCAATCTAAAGTGCAGACATATAATTATTTTATGAATTCAAATGAACAACACAAAAAAGGATATTTCAAAGAAATTTTCTCATAGAAAAGATGGAACAGAAATTATCTAGGGGCTTTTTTCCCCTTTCTTCAGACTTCAGAAAAGAGAAATTTATTTCTGCCTTCATCTCTAAATTGGATGCAATTTATTGCCTCTCCAAAGCTCATTTTTCACTGGCTTGCAGGATCCATGGGCCATGGCAGGCAATGCGTATCTGCCCGCCTCCCCTGGCCTCGGGTGCTAATATGTGGAAACTGGCCTGGGGATATGGAGCCCAACCAATGGAAGAGGAGGCAGAGGGACAGAGGAGAGAATCAATCCGTAATCGCTGAGGAGTAGGCAGTAGGAGGGGTGAAGAGGAAGTGGGAAAAAAATAAAAAATAAAAATCAGAGAGAAAAGACAGAAGGCAGTGTGTTTACCAGCAGACATTTGGTGCTGTCAGCTGACTGCAAGAGCTCTGGGATATCAGAGAAAGAAAACTAAGTTATATAACCAGGCTGTTAAAGCAGGGGTAGGGTGAAAGAGACAGACAGACTGAGAACAAGACAGGGACCAGAAAAAAAAACAAAAAACAAAAAAAATAAAAAAATAACTGCCATTTAAAGTGACAGGGAAGAAGTGATCAAAGGAAAAAAAACACAGTGCAAAGAGCTGCCTATACAGACACCAGACAGAGGCAGGTGAATGTCCAACAAGCAGAGATCTCTGGTGAGTGCTTGAAAATGCAAGTATGACAAAAAGTGAATGCAAATCAGAGGTTATTAAATCCTTCACGCATGCATGACCTTGGTTCTCATGTAAATAATGGCTGCATGCACCAAAAGGAGCATTGGTCCAAAGTTTCTCTGCACTGTCATGTTTTAGGGCTTTATCCTGCTCTACAGATGGATATCTCAGGTAGAAAAGCCACACAAGCCAGTACCCACAGAGTTCCTTAACAACCTTTAAGAGTCCATTCTACCCCATGTAGGTTCACCAATCAACCACCACTACTTTAGCTCTTAATTGATCTTTGAGTTTATTAATGTGGCTGACTAGAATACATAAATTGTCAGTCTCATTTGGTCAGGGTGTAAAATAAAGCCATAATTTGAAGAATCTGTTCTGCATGACAAAATACATGCTGTTCTGCCACACAGGCATTAAGTACAGTTAGCTCAATGTGCATTCTGTCCTGTGACCTTGCTGTTACACTTCTGCAGAGCAATGAATAACTATCACATTTCTTTGGCTGACAGCTGACACCAAGAGGCCCAGGTGATATACGAGACATGACAAGTGATTCTAATTAAATGTAGGGCTTGTGGATGTAAAGTGGCAGGAAGGGAACAAATCCTGTCCAGCCAGCGAGCGGCAAAGCGGCGTGCCTTGCTCCAAACGAGATGAGCTGGGCTGTCAGGTCTGCCTCAGCTGTCCTGTAAACCTGGGCCCTGCTCCCCAGGGGGACTGACAGGTTTCAGCTGGAGGGGAGAAGGCACACTGCAAGCCTCCTGCTATTCCACAACAACAAACACATGACACACAAACAAGCTGATCTGATGCAAAGCAAAAGCCACGTGGACCATGAACATTTGTCACATAACTATTACTAACAAGGTACAAAGCATGGTTGTCTGTTCCCTGAGCCCAGATGAAGCCTACATGAATGCAACATCTCTTGTGTGATTCGGTGACTAAATAGAAAAACAGGCTGAAATCACCAAGAATCAAAAGATACAGGAAGCAAGACACCTCTGTTGATGCTGCATCCCACTTGTATCTTCACCACGACTGTGTTCATCCAGCCCAGGTTGAGAACAAAGAACTAGACATGGTTTTTTCTTTCTTTTTTTTCTTTCTTTCTTTTTTTCAGACAGCAGAAGACCCAGTGGTACTCCAAGCAAACATGAGTGTCTGTAAGTGACACAGGACTGCACTTTACAGAGGACACTCTCAGGGTCTTCAGCTTCCCGATAAGACCCCCAGAGAGAAACCTCACCGAATCAGTTAACCTTCGACCCATCTGGAACAACTTGGGGCCCCAAGAGTCACCGTCACTCAGCTAAAAGACGAATGCACGGTCTGTGCGACTGACAGGAGTAGTCATATTGGCTGGCATCTGTCTCCTCCAGAAAATGAAGGAGCAACAACCTTTCCCAAGCTCATCTAACACAATGAGCAAATAATTTTGATAAAACCAGGTGTTGACTGATGGTCTTTGGCTCTTTCCATCAAAGTAGGGATTGTCTTGAAAAAGTTGCCTTTAAAGTAATATTTTTCCCTTTATGGTAGGATAATATTTCCCCAGCATAATACCAAAGCTCATTCTATAATGCCACAAATTCACATATTTTCACACCCCATGCTCTATGGATGGAGGATTTTAACATCCCGGAAGGAAATACTCCAATCAGGATAGAAATGTTTCTTCATTAAAAAAAGAGGATCATTCAGACACAACTTAATGCAATGACTGTGTAGCAGTAAGGAGACCGATACCATACCAACAAAATACCCCTTATAGTATAAGAGTCATCACCTTCAGCTTTTTCATTTAAAGACTGAAATGATTTCCTCTCCCTTGATGTGTCATTTACAGCAGCTTTTCTACTTGTAAATAACTTTATTCAACAGAAACTTAAGTTGAATCTTAAATCTTAAGTTATTCTCCCCTACAGAGTACACTGCTCTGAACTGCTTGAAACATTTTGTTTGGAGGCCAAAATTTCATTCTTTTGCTTAATGATACCACCATATACCAAAATTGCACCATTCCTGCCTGGTGGCTAATTTAGCATGAGCTATCCACTATTTCTGACCAACGAAATGGCCAATCAGTACAGACTTGAGCTTTTGAGAGAGGTCACAAACGCCATCCAGGTCATGGTGATCTGAAACGGAGTAGTTTTTGACTATGAAAACTCACAAATGGACTTGTAAATGATTATATAATTTGTTACCCATGTATCGTATGAGTCTTTTTTCCAGATTATTTAGCAAGTTATGACTTGTCTGTGAGTCTGTGGGTGAATAACCCGGACATACATATCTGATTAAAGTTAAGGTAGCCGACATTCAGTTAGTGACATGACATGTAATGAGATGTACATCATTTTGGGTCATTCTAATCCTACTATCTTGTTTGCTTTTGGAAAAACAAAACACGCTTTAGAACAGTTGTTCAATGGGGTGTTTAGTTTAAATAAACACCCTGTATAAAGACATTTGCAACCCCTGTCTAAGGACAGAGCAAAATATTGCAGTTTTACAGTCACTATGTATTCTTCATTTTTCTTATTTGTTTACTTATATATCCATACTTTCCCACATAGATGCTGCTTACATTTCAGTTCATCAGCACATTGTGGTGCTACTGCCCCACATGTGTTCTTATGTGATGAAGTTCACTTTCTATGCTTCACTGGTGTTCATTTGGCCACACACACTAATAGGAGGAAAGTGGTGATGACAAAAGGCAATGATCCATGGACCTTTGTGAAGAGATTGCTAATTTGCGACTAGTTTCCTCAGTTATTGGGCATTTCTCCATCCCAACTCGTGATTACTGTCCAATTGCAAGCTCATGCATGACTAGCTAATATGTAGAGTTAAAAAAAACAATAGTTTGGATTAAAATTTACTATACATGCTTATGTCAGAATTTAAAAAAAGAGATGGTTAAACAGTTACAAAGATCTACATGGGTACAACTTACACATTTTACTATTCATTCAAGTGTCCATTATATCATGTAAACACTGCCCAACAAAAACAACAGCCTGGGGATAAGTTAGAATTTCCTAATTTACAACCACAGGTTCTAACAATACTGTGTTGGACAAGTGCAATTTTAATATAATCCAATTATTTTCGGTATTTTTTTAAATGACTGGGCTGACATTTGGCTTGCACACCAGATGTAACAGAAAAAAAAGTTGATATTATATTTTGTTGTGTGTATATATAAATCAAATAAGATTTTAGCATTTAGAGGGAATGATACTTTTTCTACATTTCTCATTGCATTTTATAAACTAATGTATCTCAGAGGTATCGTTTGTACCTGCAAAATTATATATTTTTTTTGTTTTTGCTGTAAAAGTCTGCTGCTAAAATCTTTTACTTTTTAAGTAATATACTTCTTAAATATATATAATTTCTTCATGAGTGGTGCACTGCTTTCAAGCTTTCCCATTTGATGTGTGGCATACCATCTGATCATCATGTACAGGTTCTCACTGTGCCGCAATACGCAGTGTTAAAACTTAACCAAGAAAATGTTCACCTGAAAATGCCTGAAAATGTACAAATAACCCAACAAGTTGACAACAGTTGAGGGTGTGTGAGAAGCATTCAGTGGTGGTTCTAGGGGGGGGGGCATCTGCTTTGTTGGAGAGGCACATTCATAAGAAAATAGCACAACAAAGAAAACCTTCAAGGATTTCAAAATTGACCAATTTACTTATATTTACTGTATAAGTCAATATAATAACAGCAATTCAATTAGTTATTCAAAATGTAACAAAAATATTTTAATCTCTAGTCATCCATCTCAGTGACAATATGAAACAGTATTTGTCTCAACATCTCATCTCAATTTCAGATAAATAACAAAACTAAACACTTTTTTTCTTGAACAAAAACAAAATTAAAGCCTATTTTGCATTTCTAGCTGCAGCTCTTTGATGGATCTATTCATGCAATTATTGCATGTTTGTGCCTCTCAGATTTGGCACGGATAGAAAAAGTAGCCTTCTCCCAGTTCTTGTATCCAGATGGTGCGTCATCAGTGTCTGAGGTTTTAGGAGGGCTAAAATGTCTCCACGTATGATAATATGCAGTTCAGTTGTTTTTATTATTCAAGCTAGTTGTGAACTTCGAACCAAGTTGACTTAAAACTACCATTTCATTCCCCAGAAATATTTTCAATTTTGGCTGCACTGGCAGGTCTTCCCTGGTCTTGTTGATATCTTGAGAAAATAAAGAGGAAGAAGAAAAATAAGAAGAAGTAGTTTTCGGTGGATTTGATTCACCATTGTGACAAGGCACCTACATGCCCAAAATCCTGCTTCTCTCCCAGAGATAATGCAAAATTTTGATTTTTAAATAGAACTTGTAATAACTTTCTTTCTGGACACCTGATAAAAATTCTAAATGTATGGCTGGAAAACTATCAGAAACTTCAAAAATAAGGAGGATAAATGGTTTTTGGTAGGTTTTCTTCACAGCTGTAATAAACCACCTATATGCCCAGAATTGGCTTCTCTCACCAAGTTAATGCCAAATGTGGATTGTTAATATAACGTGAGTAATAACTTTGTTGTTTATGCGTTAATGTATGAAAAATGAGCATGTTAATTCCACCCCTAGAGGCATTCAAGGGGACAACCACAGAAATTCCAGAGAGAGCACAAAAGTCACTTATCTGAGCAACTGTTTCCTGGAAGTTCGGTGTGAAGCATTCCGCATGATTAAGTGTCCACTGGCTAACAAGGTGAAGAATGTAAGATATTTAGCTGAGGGAAAATCTGAATTAAAGGGAATCATAGTGAATTTGTTTCTAATGAAGTGATCTTTTTCTGCTTTTTGTGTTGTCAAGTCCTTTAACTGTTTTTGAGATGTTTCCTGCTGAGGTTCCACTCCCCATTATTTTCTTTGGTCCTCAGGAACTGCACTCTTCTGTTTAGCCCACCCCCTGCCCAGCCTACAATCCCCCCTATTTTTGGACATTTTGTGTGTTTCACAAAGCTGCTGATGTGATTAGAGAGGGTGATGATTGCAGTTACATAACAGAATCAAATTAATTTGTGGCCTGAACACAGCAGCAGCAGCAGCAGCACTCAGAAATCACTCAACTTCTCAAATCTGCCTTTCTCGTGGTTGATGGGCTCCTTATCTTTATTCAACACCCTCCTTCCTTACCCCTTTCCTGCACTCGATGTCCCCTCCTAGAACACACAGACACACCCCTCTCTCCTCTCTGCCCCTCCCTCTAGTCAATTAAAGTCACATCAAGGGATTAAAAGGAAGTAGGTCAGTGGAGCATTGCTGGAGGAAAAAAAATGCAACAAACCACGTCAGAAGTCACTATGCCGACCTTGTGAAACACAGACCAAACCAGAGGCGGCTTGTGATATCATCCCACGTCCACTGAGCTATGCCTGAGCTAAAATCCTTCAGACCAAGCTTTGCCCTCACCTTGATTTCTCTTCGGCTCACAGGAAACCCACCTGAAGGGTAGCCCAGGGAGCAAGGCTTTGGTGGCGGACACTTGATACCCTCTACAGAGTGCTTTGTCTCCAGACCCCTGAACAGATCCTCTTCAAATGCAGGATTATGGCAGTGCCATGGGCAATGAAAGCCCCATAGCTCTACTGGAAAGAGACATTGCCAATAGCCACCACTGAAGGCAGAAGCACTACAAAAAATTGTAGTAGCACTTTTATGTTCTTTTTCTAAAAGGACAGAAATGCTGCCCTGCAAAAATACACACACTGATTGCAGAAAAATCCTGACGTTACTATTTACAAGTCAAATCTGCAGCTTTATTTCTTTGTGCAATACATCACACGGTGTAGATAACCATCAAAAAAGGAAAAAAATACAGTTTATGCAGAAAAATCTGAAGAATATGCACCATCTAAGCATATTATATCTTATCTTGTAAACAAATGGCAGTGATTGTCTGTGAAGGCAGCAAACATTTAGATTTCTCAAAAAATAACAGCATCTTTGCCATTGTTTACCTATGATGTGAGGTATGCATATGAGATGGTGAACAGACATAAAAACATTTTGCGTCAGTAAACATTTATGTAGTTGATTGAAACTACATAAATTTATGTAGTTGAAAAAAATGTTTTTGTCTTCTCTGTCTGTCTCCTTCCTCCTTTCACTTTTTCTAAAATAAAATAAAATAATTCTGGTTGTTAAAATGTTAGAATGGACATGCACTTACCTTACCTAAATTGTATTTTATGGTAAATGCAAACAGCAGCTGAAAGTTCTGAGATATGTTAAGAAGATGGTTTCTGCAATGGCCAATTCAAATTAGGACTCCGTCTGACTTGAGTATAAGAAGTGGTCTAGAACCTGGGACTGAATCTCAGAATGGGCAGTGAGCAGGACCTCATTTATACTGTGCCATGACATAAAGGTGCAGCTGTCGACGTGTTGTAGTTTACAGTATATATACAGTTAAATCAGCCTCACAGTCGCTTGTGTCCCATAAAGCAGTCAATAATAATGACAAACAAAATAGAAAGCATGTCATTGCATGTTAACAAGTGAAAATGATCTCAATTACAATAAATTCAGACTCACCAGCTGTGGATGCCATTACAAATAATCTACAAAAGGTGTTGTCTGTGACAGTTGCATAGATAAGATGTCACATCTAATTGTTTAGCTACACCATGCACTGAGGGTTTGAAATGAAAGGATGCTTCAAATAACTTGTTTTTGATTTTGAAACCAGCCAGAAAACAGACATGACAAGATTAACAGCCTGGACATTGATATCAACTAAAAAAATTATAACTCCTTTAATGATTGATTTAATCTGTTTGAGCCCAGTTTTTAGAATGAACCAGCTGTGTAAACACATGGACTTCATGGTAAAGATGCAATATACTTTATATATATTTATGGTGCCTCAAAATTCGGTAATGATTTTGAAAGACATGGTAAACAATTCATATATGTTTACTCACTGTAACATGACTGCATGAATGTAAGCATATTCCATTTTCACAAATTTTGTGATGTTATTTGTTAAATGAAGCTGAGGATGGTCAAAATTCCCATCACTACTGCTCATTGTCAGAAAACTTGACTCACTGTCCGTCTGAGGTGTGTGTATTGTATGTTGCAGTCTTATGTCACCTACAGGGAATGCATTATGTCATGTAAGCTATACTTCTAGACTCACTCTGTCCTTAAATGAGTTAATCACTGCAGTAAATCTCCCAGGTTCTGTAACCAGTTTTTCAGTGGCACCTATCAGTGGTGTGCTCCTGCTGGGGACTCCCTCGTTCTAGTGGGGGATTTCAATGCTCACGGGGGCAATGACAGTGGGACGTGGAATGGGCATGATTGGGAGGAACAGCCCCCCAATCTAAACCCGAGTGGAGTTTTGTTATTGGACTTCTGTGCTCGTCACAGATTGCCCATAGCGAACACTATGTTCAAGCATTAGAGTGTTCACAAGTGCACCTGGCACCAGGGCACTCAAGGCCCCAGTTCCATGACTGACCGTGTAGTTATGTCGTTGGAATTGCGGCCACATGTCTTGGACACTCGGGTAAAGAGATGGGTGGAGCTATTAACTGATGAGCTCAGATGGTGGGGGAGGATGCCGGGCAGGCCTGGCGGGCCAAAAAGTGTTGAGCTGGGAATGTCTGGTGGAGGGCCCTGTCGGAAAGAGCTTCAACTCCAACCTCTGACAAAGCTTCAACCATGTCCCAGGTGAGGTTGAGGACATTGAGTCCAAGTGGGCTGTGTTTCACGCCTCCTTTGTGGAGGCAGCCGACTGGAACTGTGGCCATAAGATGGCCGGTGCCTGTCACGGCAGCTATTTCCCAAACCCGTTGGTGGACATCGGCGGTTAGGGATGCTGTCAAACTGAAGAAAGAGTCCTATCAGGCCTTTTTGGCCTGGTGGGACTCCTGAGGCAGCTGATAGGTACCAGCAGGCCAAGTGGAGTGTGGCTTCAGCTGTAGATGAGGCAAAACCTCAGGCATGGGAGGAGTTCAGTGAGGCCATGGACAGCAACTTCTGGACAGCTTTGAGGAGACCCTGGTCCACCACCCGGCGGCTCAGGAGGAGGAAGCAGTGCACCATCAACACTGTGTACAGTGGGGATGGGGTGCTGCTGACTTCCACTCAGGATGTTGTGTGTTGGTGGAAGGATTACTTTTAAGACCTCCTCAATCCTACCAAGATGTCTTCTGATGAGGAATCAGAGTCTGTGGATCCGGAGATAATGTGAAAAGCTCAGTCATCCAGGAGGGGCTCAGAGTAGAGCCCCAGTTCCTCCACAGATGAGCCAGATGTTGTGGCTCGGGCCTCTGTTTAGGATGCCCCCTGGACACCTCCCTGGTGAGGTGTTCCGGGTACGTCCTACCTGAAGGAGACCCCGTGGAAGACCCAGAGCACGCTGGAGGGACTACATCTCTTAACTGGCCTCGGAACACCTCAGGTTCCTCCCGGATGAGCTGGAAGAAGTGGCAGAGGACAGGAAAGTCTCGGCGTCCCTGCTTAGGTTGCTACCCCCACAACCTGACCTCAGATAAGCGGTAAAAAATGGATGGATTGTTGAATGAATTTCCTGTGGTATTTTAGATTAGTTTAATCCTGGCACAAAAAAGTCTTGCAGGTGTTAAATGTAAAAGATAATATATCTATTTATTTTTTACTATTGTGACTTTTCTAATTCCATATTATGTAAATGATCTAAACAAACTGAGAAACCATGCTGTTGAACACAATACACTTTACAGAAAGGTATATTTCATTTAAAATCTAAATGTAAGAGCTATTTCAAGATCATTCATTTTTCATAGAGCTGCTACACTGACAAATACGATATATGAACTGCACGAAATAGATATATGAACAACTGAAAATGTTGCAGTCATTGGTCTATGTGGGTTTCAGGAGCTGAAATTGTGTTCAGTTATGATTTAAGGTGCAGACAAAACTGCAAACTACCAGAGTCTGAGGGATTTGCAGCAGCATGTTTAATGCTCGCCAATGGCCACTAAAAGGCCTAGATAAAGAAAATGAAAAAAATTCTTCTACTTTATTCAAATCACATAGTGACGAGCAAAGTATAAGAATAGCTCTTTTGATGAAGCAAGCAGTAAAGAGTTATTTGATTTAATTGTTTGGCTTAAATACCAGTGTGCTTAGTGTGTGAGGTCAATTACTCAGATACAGATGCAACAAGCTGTGCTTCATCATACATTTTGGAGCAATCGCTGATATTGCTCCGTCGAAAAGTTTTCACATTTGCTTTCACAGAGAAAGTAGATGTGAGCTCATCACAAATCAAAGGTAGAATTTTCTCTTCGAAGTGATCTGACTTTCAAAACACCAAAACAGAGCTTTCCATAAGTCCCGGCTGCCACCATCCAACAAGTAAACTTTTGAAAGAAGGCCAGCAAATTAAATAACCATTTGAATTCTTTATTCAAAAAGGATAGGTTAATTGTTTTCCACAGATAAAGTTTTCCTTGGCAGGTGTATAAATGAGGGCTGCATTCCATTTAGAAGGTATTCTCCAGAAAAAACTAGAAAACCATTGCTCTGACCTTGATAATTGTGCACACAGATGACCTTAACAAAGAAACAAATTATGATTTATTTAAAGGTGCATTAAGATGTTCTAAACCATTTTTGAAATTTTTGGCATTGACAATGCAACAAATTTCAGAAATTTATGTTTAAGCTAAAAAAAAACTAACAAACACACATTTTAAAAGTAACTGCATGTAGTGAGAGTTTTTCACATCCTGCATCTCTCATTATCATACTTTGTGTCAAGTGCTGCCGCTTTAATTTGTCCTGCTTTATAAAAGGAACATTTCTTCTTAAATCAAACTTGCTTCTGGCCAACGAGGATAAATTCATATATTTGTATTTAAAGGCATATGTATTCTATATAAAAAACATGCACTTCCAAACCCACAAAACATCATTTACTTTAGTTTAAAAAAAAGACTACACTTATATTTTTGTAAATTCCATACATCAGTGTGGCATGCTTAGCTAAACCTTATTGATAAATTAATAATAAAAAAAAAACATTAGAAAGAATCTTAATAACAAACAATCTGATTAGTCAGTAGAAGGTATGGTTTTAAATTTTAGTTACTGTTTACAGATGTGAATGTGGGCTATGGTACATCAAATACACATTACTGCCATGAAGGAGGCATGGCAGTAATGTGTAATGTGAGGCATGGCCACATTACTGCAAAGTTGCCCTATTAAAGTTTAACCACAAAAATGTATCATCATTTCAGCTGTGCTGTGATTCATTTTATTAAGAAGTTTGACTTTCGGGACCTGTTGTTGGACCCCTCTGTAAGCGTTACTGAATGAACAGGATTGTCTACAGATATGATCCAACAACCCACTTAATGGTGGTAAACGTTTTTTTCTCAGCTCAAAGCTTTGAATAAGGCATAAAAATGAAAAGTATATTGGTCCTTTCCCAAACAGCAAATTAAGGGGAACAATGTTGAAAAGACGATGAACTAATCAGTTTCGGATGCAACTGGAGACCCTCACACAGATTCAACTTTTCTTTTGCATATGTGTTCAGACATGAAATTGGTTTCTATGAAAAAAAAAAAAATCTAAATAAATAAAAAAAAAAAAGGTCAAGCCTGCCACATCAACATTACATCAAGGCAAAATCCTGGCAGAGATGTTGGCTTGAGTTCCGACTTCCTCCATAATGAGCATGTTATCGTATCCTGATTTCAATTAGAGCAGGACACAGATCTAGACAGCCGCATGTTAAAGTGTCTGCGGCTCAGGGTACCCCACCGTTATCAGATGAGAAGATGACTGAAACAAACCTGATTGGTTCTGAGACAAGTTGCTGCAGGTCATGGTTTAAAACTAACTTGAGAATCCATTTGTTGTGCCTATCATGGAGAAATCACACGATATGCTGATATCTAGAATTTTGATTAGATCAGTGTAGTCGAGGATATCACAAAACTCTTAAGTCCTCACATCTCGGCCGATGTGAAGCCTGAAAGAGCCAGTCTGCATAAAGTGAATGCACTCAACCCTTTAGTTGAAGGCATAAATGTTGAAACAAACTCACAAGAGGGATTAATAAATATAGCTTGTGATAAATACATAAAGAAAGACTTTCTGTGATCTGAGGGTCCAACAAAGTCAGAGTCACTCAATAATATAAGCCCTACATGAAAACAACACTTGCATTTATCAAAGTAATATCAACAAAAACATGTACCTATGCTTTTAGAGGTGAAACTTAACCAACATAATAATATTGCTGGCAATTCTGACCCTTTGAAGAAATGGCTGTGGCAGTGTGAAATTCCACAGACTCGTCACTGTGAGGATGAAAGTCTAAGAAAAGCAAGGGATGAAATCTGCATTCCCGAAAGAGCCGGCTGCTCTAATCTTTGCATTGTGAAGGCAAAAGACGAGTGAGTCAGATTTACGTCACCATTTGTTTGCTCTTTCTTCCACCCACAAATGGCTCTTCCTGCTTCCTCTTTCAGACTTGCCTTAAGCAGATGAATCGTTTTACAGTTTAGTTCCTCATTTAAATGAAGTGGGCGGGATGTGGGGAGGGTATTTTAATCACTTATATAAATATTTGCATTCACTTGGACTGACCCTTGGAATAGTCTATTACTTCATCTCTTTCACCCGCTGGCCCCCACCTCTTATCCAGACACGCTTATTTACCTCCTCTGCTCTCCCATTCAATAAGACTACAACCAGCCAAGAGACATTAGCATAGCCACAGAGCTCGACAGAGCAGACAGCTATGAAGCTTTGTTCAATGCTTTGTTCTGAGGGGACAAATAAAGCCTGCTACGTGAAACTATAGCAGAGGATGAAAGGGGGTGGAGGGGTGCATTTGGGAGTGTGGCAAGTCCTGCGTTTCAACCCTCTTATGCTTTGACAGCAAGTAATAAACTGATCATAGCCATGGGCATGATGCCGGCCTCTTAAAGTAGTAACTGAGCAGCAGAATGAAAGGTGGTCATCATCATCGCCATCATCATCCAAGCACAATGTGTGATTTACTGGCAAGGCAACGATAGTGATCTGGGGTGGATCTCAGAAGAGACAGGGCTCCTGCATCTTTAATTGTTCAGAGGAACAGAGCCTCATCACAATTATAGAGCATTCAGGAAGCCTCCAAACTCATTTAGCACTCCTCATCTGGGAAAAGGAATCCACTAAACACAAATTCCTCTTCTGCAGCCTGCGGCAAAAAGCCTTCTCTCCTTTTCTTTTTTCTTTTTTTTTTAAGATTAATAAGATAAGAGATTTAAGAATATCCAAAAGACATGGAAAAAGTCATTGTTGAAAATGAAACATCTACCCATGTCGGCATATAAGAAGGGAAAACAGGAGGGCGGGGACACCTGGCAACGCCTTAACTGACAATTTCATTTTCTAAATCAAACATTAAATCACCACAAAAGTGTTTTTCTTTTTGTTCTCAACAAAATAAAAATCACAGACAAAGTCTGATCTTTACATTTTCATTTTCGTTTGCCTGTTTTGATCAGAAAAGGAAACGTGCATGCATTAATCTCCCCCCTACACATCATCTACATGAGGTAAATATACCCTTAATAGTGTGCATTTAAAGCAAAAATGAGCACTCTGAAAACAGCGGCAGGAAATGCATGAAAACAAATAGCAAGAAAAAGAAAAATACAGCACGTGTGGAGTAGCAGCTGTGATCTGTACCACTAGTTATAATCTCCCTTTTATGTCTCTTTATTTCATCCATTGTGATATCCTCCTGTATACATGCTACCTGGTGCAGGACAAAAAAGTAACACCCAGAGTAACAGAAAGGGGTGAGTGGGCATAGCTCCCTCTGGTTCACCCACACACACACACACATTTGCACTAGTCCATATTTTAGCCTCTGCAGCAATCTTAATTTAAACTTTCAGGGGTCATCATGAGAGCAAATAAACATTTAAGGGGTAGAGGAAGCAAGCTGTTCACTGATGTCTGACAATGTACATTTTTAATGTTGCCACAGACTGGCAAAAAACTGGAATAATACCTCTCAGGGGGAACACTTCCAACAACCTGCATCCTAATTATATCTGACTGCATGTAACTGTAAATACTGTAAATTTCATTGCTACCCTTACAGGATTTACGATTTTTGTTAGTGTAAATCATTTCCTCAATTTCAGACAAGGCAGAGATGGTGCTTATTTTGCCCACACACTGGGTGCAAAGCAATCACATTTAATCAGAAAAAAAAAGGGGCATCACCCACATCCACCTGTAGAGGGCATTGTAAAGCATGCGAGTTATAGTGCCTCCACTTTGTGTTAGTGATGAAAAAACAGACAACGCACAACTGTCACCACTATGCGAGTCTCCCTCTGCGTAATCACATCACCCTGATCACGGCTCTTTAGTCATCATGGTCACATGAGAGGAAGGAAAAAGAAGTGACATAATTTCCTCCGTTCCAGCACATCTGTTCCACATCTGACAGCCATCCAGACAGATTTAGTGAGGTTTTCAACCCCTGCTGTGGAGATTGTAAACAGGCCATTCAGCTTGTGTTGCTAACTCAAACAAGATGTGAGGCCCCGGGCCAAGTCTGCGGTCAACCTGGGGCCTTGTGATTACACTAGACTCGGGACAGATTTGGCCCATTGCTTAACGGCTGCCTAAAACTTAACACCTGGTCTGAGATCAGTGAGGGAGCATTGAAAAGGCACAAGATCTGCGAAGAAGAGCTTGTCTGCTGTGAGCCAGGACTGAGTGCTGAGCAGACAACTTGGGTTGCGTAACAGTGCCTACTTCAACACTGGCCTTAATGAGGAGAGAGCCTTTCAATTCGCCTCACAATGACGGGCTGTAAAGGAGAGGAAAGGAAGAACAGCACGTTGCTGCAAGAATCCCATTTGTATTTTCAAGATGAGCTCTTTCAGAAAAAGGTGTCCCTCGGAAGTATCACTGCATAATGTAGCTAATTTCACACCAAAGATATTGTATATGACAGCTTAAGACCTCTCATTCATCTGCACTACTCGCACTTGTCCATTGGATCAGCATCATTTAGCGCGTAAACATGCTGCTGGTGACAGGTATCAGAGCCGCCTCCCTAATCATACACATACCTCACCACCATGGCTTGTCCTCATCTATCTCCCTCTCCTCAGAGGCAGCACAGCCTCCAAATCAGTATGGATAATACCCTGTGGACCAACTTCCACCATCTACACAGACAGAGAAACACTGCAGCTAAAAAGAAAAGACAGCTCAGGCACATTTAGCATTGGTGTGTTGACACTAATGGACACACCGACTACACCCTCATGTTTGAGAATAAGGATATTATGCAAACACCCAGCCATCCCTTGGCTTTCCTCCCCTGAAGCATAAGGTGGTGGGGGAACAATTGGTTTTATGGCTGCTGTGGGGTATCATTTGGTAAGGTCTCCCTGTCTCTGCCTCTCCTTTCTGAGCAGGAGCTGGTGGAGTTGAAGAGGAATGGGTATTATCTCAGACTCTTGCCAGCCCAGTGCACTCTTTGGGATAATGTTCTTATTGGGCGTGATCCTCCGACTGCAGAAGTCATGCTGTCTTTACTCAGAAAAGCAGGGGGGGGGGGGATTGGAGGTGGCTGGCTGGCTTTGCCCCAACAGATTTAAAAAATAAAAAATAAATAAAGTTGCTGTTATACTTGCTTAAACCCACATGTTTGCAGAAAATTGGAGAATTTGCAATAAAGAGTAAAAGGGCCATATTGCTATAATTACTCATAATCACAAAAGAAATATAAGAAAAAAATACAGATTTATCAGTTTTCACTGATGAAAAATCCCATCCTTCAAATTAAGGGTGAGTTCTTATAATAAAAACAGAAATAAATTAAGGTGGTGTAAAAATCCTATTTATATTTGCCAAATAAATTAGAGTGAAAAATGTGCCATTGCAGGTAATATTCATCTCTCTTTGTACAAACAAACCACACAGGAGGTCAAAAGAACAAAGGCTGAACATTTCATCTATAATTTAAACTGCAAACTCGGAAGAAACTTTTTCACTTGCTATGTCAATATTTGACTGAGAAGTAGGCAGGATGTTAAGAGAGATCCAGAGGGTTAAATAGTTCTGTGAGTACATTACAACTGAGGAATGCAATAACAGCACAAGTGTCTTATAACACTGTCATGGGCATACAGACGAGACCGGTACAACCTCAACAGACTAACAGGTTTGTAGGGCTGTGCCATGATACTCCTTAAGCCCCCAAAATTAAACATAGCATTATGCTAACACCTCCCCTCCAGCTTCACATCAGAGAGTCTTTTGAAGAATAAATAAACAATCTATGAGGCTTCAGGTGACAGCGCAGCACACTGGCAGCACCTCAGCATCTGATAAGGTCCATCTACTTGCCCGTGGCTCACAATCACAGAGATCAATTTCAATCTGGAGACGTGATAAAGAGAGTTGACAATGCCGCCCTGCAGCTGTAAACACACAATGTCATGTCTGAAAATAACTGATGAGGAATGATCTAAGCTCAAAATGTGCATTGATTTCATTGCCTCATTGTCATCCCATTGCAAAACAAAAATGAAAAAAATTCAGCTCCCAGTTCTGTTGATACTGAAACGATTCATAAAAAAACAAAATCAACAGCAGAGCTCTAGTATCAAATGCATAAAAAGATCATCCTTTCTGCTCCTATATAACTGAAGGCTATTGCATTACAGTCAATTTCTCCTGTGTGGTTTCTCAGTTAGCTTATCTAAATGTTAAAGTGTAATTTCATACAGAGAATGTGTTCTTTATTAACCAACAGACATTCTGGTGTTGCTTGCCAGACAGAGGTGATTGTGTTATCAGTGAGGCCGGCTGTGCGAGTCTCTGTTGGGCTCCTACAGTTTGCGGATTGTCCCTTACCTCTCCACTACTCACAGCACCGCTTCTCCCCTGCGCTCTAATTGCCTCCATTACTGTATCTGCAGTCAGATAAAATGCTAATTTCACAGCACATTAATTTCTCCAGGCTGAACAATAAGCAACACAAAAACCCAGGCCGCCTGTCTTTGCCTGGGCAAGCACGTCTGCAGTGCTGGGTTCCTTCCCAGTGGTAGAGGAGCGAGAGTACCATTATGCACAGGTCAATGAAATGAAGGAAAAATCCATCGATTCTACATTTGAAAAGAAAACACAGGAGAAGGGCTGGGGCAAGGTGATTTATCAGTCTCTGACGGAGTCTGGCAGTCAGGCCGGGAAAAGGCTGAGGAAAAATGCTCCATTCTCAATGGCCTGCTTCAGCCAGGCCATGATACAGTAACATCTGTCTAGGAATGGATATAGCTTTTCAACCTTTACTTGCACTGTGCAAAACTTTTAGAAATGGAGTTACAGCTAAAACTGTAAGTTAATAAAGAAAGGAAAAAAATAAATAAAGTTGAAATGTTCTTGATTTAAAACAAAAACAAAAAACCACAACCATATCTGTAATCTACTTAATCATTATTGGGTAAATTAGCTAATTTTATAACCATCATTCTTCCCTTCTGGAGTTCATCGATCATCACTATTTCTCTTGCTCTGAATCTCTCGTCTGTGTACATCAACCTAATGTTCTCAGATTATATGCATGGTTTGATTCCTCCCTCCAGCATCCCCAACTGGCTCTGGATTAGCAAATCCACACCCCACTTCACAAATCAAAATGCAATAGCTCCCATCCTCTAACAGCTACACAACACACTTCATTTATTCAACTGCAGTTTTTTAATAAGTCATCATCAAATTCTGCTTAACTCTATTCTGGCCCCCCAGGATGGTAAGAACAGTGACGGGAAGCGCTGTTAAGCCTATGCAAAATCAGCATTTGTTTATATCCGCATGTGTGTGTTTGTTCATTTGTGTGCTTGCGTCAGGAGGAAAGAGATTCATGACCCAAGACGTTCTTTCTGGGAGAGGCAGATTTCCACTCTGGAGTGGGGCTGGCTGCAACTCTCTCTGATAAAGGTTTCACATGAAGAGAGCTGGAGGGCTCACAACAGTGTTAACCAACATAAACAAGTCACAATTCTTCTTAGTAGCTGCATAATAGGCCAATAAGCACTACTTATTTATTGTTTCTTTCTTTCAAATATCAACCGTTCTCAGTTTTTCAAGGTACTTGTCAGGTCGGTTATTATAAGCATGCTGGCAATTTCCATATGTTGCAGGGCTTGTAACTGAATATATTTATTTGAGATTTTGGCTGTAAAGTCTGTTTGGAGTTGACATAAAACTCATAATTAGTTTGGGACTCCTTGTGTCAACACTGTGATACTGTACATGGGTGTTTGGTGATGGACAGTCACACTGGGCCATGACGTTCTTACTGAGGGATCAAGAAGTTCACTGAGGTAAAAAAAAAAAAAAAGAGAGAGAGAAAACAACAACTGCAATTTGTTATTTCTCTTGCTTGTTCTGGAAAAAATACTATTCACAAATGCAACATAAGAGATGTGAACATGTCGAAAAACTTTAATCAGAGACGACACAAAAATTTGAACACCCAGTTGTATAATATTAAAGTGCCAACATTTGAGGTTTGTAGAGAGTTGTGATCTTCAGTTATAGCATTTTATGACAGTGATTCCCAAACAGCTCCACTCCCCCACCTGAGAGATAGCACAGAGAACATGTTCACAATAGAAAACAGGTGAATGATGCAACAGAGATAAACTTGTGTATGAATGTGGCTTCTTCCCTACAGCAGAAGTTTTGCACAGCAGGAGCCAAACTCAGTCTAACCACACTGCTTCAGTTCTCTGAGCACTCAAATGATATTCACTCTCCATGTCAGGTAGTTTAAGTTTTGCAAGTGAACAGGTAAATAAACTTAAGACAGTACGTGTCTTGACAGTGTGTTCTGCCCAACGTTCATATTTGTCAGTTAGAAATGAAGCGTTTATCTGGTTGTGCAAACCCTTTGCTTTGGACAAAGAAATCCCACAAATTTAATTAAACTATATGGAAGATATATACCAATAAGGGTCAACTAGTGCCAACAGTGTGATTCACAAAGCATGAGCTGTCTGTGTTAAGAGTCCATACTTGTCCAGGGACCCCTTTCTTTTTTAGATCTCTGAAGACAATGAGCATATTTTGCTATACAAAATCAAACTTTATTTAGAAAGCACATTTCTTACAAAAAAAATGTGCAAATAGAGTTTGAATTAAACTATTCAATTTTTTTAATTAATTGATGCATTTATTTTTTTGTATTCAGTGTGTGCAACTCAGTAACTGAGACAACAAAAGTAAAAATGTCAGATTGTGTTTAAAAGGAATTCCTGTGTCCAAATTAAACCATTTCTAAATGTTTATCATCCACATAACTGGAGTGGAACTGAAGATCTATTAAAACACAGAGAGCTAGTGAAAGGATCAAGCGTGGCATGCCCAGTTACATCATACCCCTAGCTTGTATTAACCCCGTGTTTCTGAGGGCTGTTCTGGCAAGCCCATGTGGTCCCTCCTGTTTCCACTCAAACACTCTAAAGTGTTGAGAGACTGAGCACGCCTGCGCTGGCTGGCTGGCTAGCAGGGGACTGGGTGGGGCCGAGGGAGTCTGCTCGAGGAAAAGGAAGGAAGATAGGAGGGTGAGACCACAAGCTGCACGATGGACAAGCTCTGTTCACTCCTTATCTCAGTATGCAACAAGCAGACACAAAGCTCCCAATTTTAAAGGTACAAGTTAAACAGAGGGCAATTGATAGATTGAAAGGAATCTCTGGCTGAAAAAAAATGTTTGGGGAATGCATGAGAAATGATGGCAGGTGGGATGCCATGATGCCCACCTCCCCTCCCCTAATTAAACCATTACTCTGGGTCGTGGAAACTTGGAAAGGATTACATAATGCACTCCAATGTGCTAGAATGGACCAGTCCCAGTGGACAGTAGGCACTGAGAAGAGAAAGAGGAGAGCAGAGAAGGCATTTGAGGCATTTGAGATTAAGTCCCTTTCATCTTCAACCAGACTCATATTTCCTAAAGTTAAGTACTAGATGAAGACTGTGTGATTATTCTCCCCCCTCTCCATCTCCCTCTTTCATTCTCCCTTTCACACTCTTTTGCACATATACACTCCCTCGGTCTTTCTTTTTAATTTTTTCCCTACTTTAGTGGAGAACTCATGGAATGTGCATTCAAACGCCTGTGGAAGACTCAGGCTCCAAATCCCCAGTGCTAAATACAGGAATTTCTAAGAATCACAGTTCAAAAAGGAGACACTTAGCTATCTGCTCAAGAGAAGAAAAGTCCACCAATGGGCTGAGGTGCTTACAGTAGATGCTTCAACATGGAGTGAATTATGTCAAATGTTTCACAGAATGTTGCACTGACGCCTATTCAGACAAGGAGGATATTGTGTTTGAAACAAATACATAAGGATCTAAACTCCATAACCATGATGAATCATGTCTGGTATTCACTGGGAAACAGTTTCACTGATGTAATCAGAAATCAGGGAAAAAGACCTGATGGAAAAGTGTTTGTGGCAAGCGGAGGTATAAACATATGCTGGTATTTAAGAGAGCATGTTCCTCATTTCCACTGAGCAAATTGTACTTCCACAGTCTTTCAAAACATTTTCTACACTTTTGTTACTACCCACACAGGTCATAACTCACAGTGTATATTACACAAAGGAGACTTGCTACACCAGCATCCCTCTGTAAACAGTTTTGTATACTGCTTTTCTGCCTCAGACACTTTCTTCATATCTCTTAACACTGAGGTACACTGTGTTAGGAACTTTTGAAACAAAAGACAGAGCTAAGGCAGGTAACACGTGTATGAATAGATGGATGCATTATTCTAAATCTCACATGTGATGGAGCTGTTTTAGCCAGATACTCGAGGCAGCAGAGTAAATCACTGT
This sequence comes from Atherinosoma microstoma, assembly GCA_037177055.1. Classification (NCBI taxonomy): domain Eukaryota; kingdom Metazoa; phylum Chordata; class Actinopteri; order Atheriniformes; family Atherinidae; genus Atherinosoma; species Atherinosoma microstoma. The sequence goes on from JBBBVU010000010.1 coordinate 22,432,723, forward strand.
GATTGCTCACAAACAGCCGAATTCAGTTGAGATACGCTCAGTTTTGGGGAGCTATCACTCAAGCCCCGAGAGACAGAACACTCAAATCCGCCCTCTCTGAGTCCTCTACATGTCAAGTGGATGGGGGATATCATGACATGAAATATGTGTATTCTCTGGCTCCAATCACACAGGCCCTCTTATGATTAAAGCATCGCAGCAATCAAGCAAATTCCTGCTTGTGTGTTTTTGTGAGAAAGGGAGCAATCGCCACCAGGGCAGGGCTTCTCCACTCAGTAGTGTTTGCTGAAATAAATCCTGCATCCAGCGATGCCAGACAGAAGACGCTGTCTTTGCCAGCTGTCTGCCTTGCTGCTCTGCTCCATTCTACCCGCTGCTTGCTGCCGTGACTGCTGTCCGCTGCTCAGCACTCAGCCCCTTGTTTTCATAACAGTTCCGGCACGGACGGCTGGCACAGCTGTTCAGCGGGTCCCCACGGCCTTTTAAAAAAGGCAATAAATCAATCTAGGCACTCAATACAGGCGGGAAATTGACCAATTAGAGTGGCCCAAGATGCTTATGTTCAGGCGGACGACTTTACAAATTGGCTATCTATTTATACCAACACAGGCACTCCACAAGAAAAATTCACTGGCTGAAGTCAGTGTATTAATGTTTTGTTTTGTTCTTTCCTTTTTTTTTTATTCGGGCAACACACACCACATTAAAGCATTCTGAAGCCATGTTGCTTAATCACACACCCCTCATTCAGCAAAGTTGTAGTACAAATACTATGTTCTTATAACTCCCACTGTTTCTGCAACACGTTCTCACTCCTTACTCGTCATATATGGACGCTTGGTCAGACTCCCTTCGCGCCACATATTCATGTGTCGGGTACCCCCCTCTTGTCATCAATTTATGTACAGGGAGTTCTCATTGAATGTTACAGAGCTCCCTAAATGTTGGTAAGTGACGACATGAGAATGTGGAGGAGGAGCCTGTTCCCGTATTTTGGAATAGCATATAAAATGTGCTACGATCTTTATACAGCTGATGTATTTGTCAATTTTTTACCTTTTCGTTCATTGGACTTCAGCTTTAACATATTTTGTCCCGCTTCTCTGAACAACCTGATCTCAGAAATACGTGAAATAACCACAAGGTCCCAACACCGATTAACTGTTCACGTTGCAAATTTGGAACAATTTCACGTGAAAATTTTTTCTTAATGTCTTTATTGTAATTTCACAAACTTTTTGCACTATAATAACATCATTTTTTGTGTGTGTCTGTGTCAATTCACTGCTAATTTCCTTCCACCCATCCATTTGATTCCGCTTATTTAGGTTCGGGTCATTGGGGCGGCAGCCAAAACAGGGAAGCCCAGACTTTCCCTTTTCCCGGCCACTTCTTACACCTTGTCTGGGGAGATCCTGAGGCATTCCCACACAACGTCATCCCTCCACTGTGTCCTGGGTCTTCCCCAGACCTTCCTCCCAGTGGGACGTACCCGGAACACCTCATCAAGGAGGTGTCCAGGAGGCATCCCAACCAGATGTCGTCTCTCCCACAATAATAAAATATATTATACAAGCTGTGCAGTCATAATTAGCAAGACATATTATGCCACATTGGGTTGTACATGAAAGTCTCTCTGCTCTAGACTTGTCTGGGAGTTGTTGTTTTTTTTTTTTCCTCTTCCTATTGGCTGCTCTTGGTTTCAGTCGTAGACATCATGCCGTCATTTACGGAATGTTTTGGCTAGAACATCTAAAATAAACCAACATTTACGTTTTCTCACCACAGATCATTTAATTACTGAGTAACTGACAGTTTGGCTGTACAATATGTTTGAAATATGAAGTAAGCATTTGTTTTTAGGACCCAACAACGGCAAAACCAGTAGAACTACCAGCCAACACCCACTTTATTTGATAAAAGATTATATATTTCAAACAAACAAACAAATTTACATTTTATCAAAGTACAGTAGTGAAGTCACTAGTTCGAATTTATTAGGTATTTGATCTATGTAACAGATAAATAGTTTTATAACCCTATATTTCAAGCTTGTTCTGAAAACTGGAAGAACTACAATCATGGCACTGTTTATTTACAGCTCCATGATGCTGCTATAAGGAAGCATTTTACATTGAATGTAAAGTTGCAAATATTGAATTAACAACACCCCAAAACAACAAAACTTTTTTACTAAAGGTAATTGCGTATAGTTTTTAAATTGGACATAAAATATTTTCGGTATTTGCTTGTGCATAAGAAATTAAATAAAGCACCGCTGGTGTTTTAATGCAATGCACTAAGTAATGCACACGTGTAACCCCATATTGATAATGTTTTTTAGTAATAATTCAAGATTTTATCTGCACACACACATGATTTTTCAACAAGGTAGAGCTAATGTAATTTCAAGTTATCATCGTGACAAAAAACCAGGCCAAAATATCAAAGTGCTTTATTGAATGTCATTGCAAACTGAAAAAAAAAAAACATAAATAAAAAAAAAATCCCTAATACCGCTCGCTGACAGTAATTTGAAATGCAATGCAGCCCATTGACGGCAGACAGCTCAACATAGGATTGGAAGGTGCCATGGACGTAACAGTGTTCATAGCAACCACGTTAGCAACGATCTTGCGAAACCTTCGAGAATCTTTGTAAACAAAAGAAGACTGCTTAGCTTTTCTTTTCAATAATCTTATTTGTTTCAGGTTCATCGGGGATGAGAAGCTGCTTTTTAATTTTGTTTTACTGAAAGTCACGGCTTAAATGTCTTAATTTGATGTTTTTTGTCCTCAAAATATGCCATAATGCTGAGGATTTAAGGTCTGCCTGCAGACTGGATTGCAGTCGGACGGGATCAGGAGTCTTCCTGTGTCTGCTGCTGATCAGCGATATGGATAAATGATAATGGCCCACTCTCCCATATGAATTGGCTGATAACCAGTGATAATTTTGATTCAGTAAGTAAGAACGTCTAAATTTGGAGCCCATTCAATGTGAGCGCCTCATTGGTTGTTCAGCGTCCAACTATAGCCTATTTCTTGTTATTAACAATATTATTGGTGAATTAATAATAGGAGAATAGGATTATCTTTTAAATCATGTAAATGAAGCATAATTCTGAACAATTATGTGACAATAATATACAAATAAGCATTGAGACCTCATGGTTATTTAACGTTTTCTGTGAGATCAAGTTGTTCAGAGAAGTGGGACAAAATATGGGAAAGCTGAAGTCCAATCAACGAAAAGGTAAAAAATTTACAAATACATCAGCTGTGAAAAGATTGTAGCACTTTTTTTTTGCTGTTCCAAAAACAGGCTCCTCCTCCATGTTCTCATGTTGTTAGTTACCAACGTTTAGGGAACTCTATATAACGTTCAATGAGAGCACCCTGTACGTCATTTAATGATGAGAGGGGGGTACCCAAAACATAAATATGTTACGCAGAGTGAGCCTGACCAAGCGTCCGCATATGATGTGTAAGGAGTGAGAACATGTTGGTTTCTGTTATCAGCTCAGAGGGCCAAGCAGTTAGGCTGCCAACTGTATTTCTACCTTTTCTCATACAGCTTATTTTTCTATTGGAAAATATTCCAGATGCTTATTCTGTTGGGTTTTTATTTTGTTTTTTTACCCCAATGTTCAAAGAAATGGTCACAGTTAGTTTTAAAACTAAGCCTCACAAACCTTATTATATGCACTTTTGAAAATTGTACTTTCAAATAACCAATCAAAACAGGTGAGGTCATACCTCAGCAACACTTCGATCTAACAAATGTGAATTTGGGCATAGGGCTCCTGATGACATTTTGTATAATGTTTTAAAGAAAAGTCATAATTGATCAGTAGGGGATGCTGCAACAAGAAAATAAAAGCATTTCACCTATAAATGTTGATGTATTTTATGTTGGAGGTCCCAAGACTGGCTTCTCTCGCCATGTCACAACAATACTGATTTTGATGACATCATAAGGCACAATCTTTGATCTACAGTAAAATAGACACAGATGATCATCAGACCAAGACTCACATAATTGATTTTTTGTTTTAAGACGATTCCACAGTAACAGCCACCTGAAATAGGTGGGGAAAAAATGCTGGATAGGAAGCAAGAAGCCAGAAGTCAGAATCTATTTCATGTATTGACGCTAGAATTGATGTATTGAGTCAGCATCTCCTCTTGTGGGACAATACAATTTTTTTTGGTAATTGTTTACATCCCCATTCTTAACATGGTTATATCAAGATGTCATGCTGATTGTACCATGGTGAATGCCCCTTTTGTAATGTTAGAAAGTCATATTACTGCAGTACCTCAGAAGAGACAAGCTACTATGCACCGACTTTAAAAAGGGTTTTTCACATGCTTTTAACTATTATAGTTTTGTGGTTTCTGTTCCTATATTCCACACACTAAATTCAAATCACCAGCTTCTGTGTTTTGCACATTACACAAACAAGTAATAGTATATAATTATTACCCATCATAATGCATTCAGAAACAGCTATAAGAATATCTGTTTACATTTATTCAACCATTAAAACGAATATACGTTATACATACATTATTGCAATTTTGTCTTGTTATTTCCCTTTTATTTGGCTATTTTTAGGAGTTACATTATGGAATTAGATTATAATAAGCAAAGTAGATTATAATAGATTATAATAAGCAAACAAATCAACAAACAAACTCACAGTATACATACCACTGTTGCTTAATGTGTTATATAACTTCGGTCTAATCTGCTTACTGCCTTTATATGCTAATTAAAGAAGACTTGAAACTTTGGTGTAAGATAATAAAATTAAACAAGTAATAGGTCTGGTGCGGACAAGTCTTTAATGATATAAATGAACTATAGTTTGTGCAAAAGCAGTGTTATATTTCACCGTTATTGAATTATCCTTTTCAGCTGTAGGTCTGCTGCCTGTCTTAACCCTTCTTCTGCTTCCAAATCAAGAAATGAATTCAATAAGAAGCTACAGGTACACCAGCATCTGTTAGCAATCTGTCTGTGTAGCAGCACTTTTTCTGCTTTTCCTTTTTTTTTAAGCATTTACTCGAGGCCTTTTCATTAAGCCGACTGAACATAACCCTGATGCCTGCGTTGTGCAATTATCAATCTCTAGGTGACAACCAAATAATAGGCTCCTTGCACCTGCACGGCTGCATCTCCATATGCTGCTCTCATAACAGGTAACAGCATAAGTTAGCATTCATCCCCACAACTGGCTGATGCAATGCTCAGGCTAAATCATGCACAAGATCCAGAAACAAGCCACAATGGTGGTTTTGTAGAGCTGCTGGCTAAACGTGGTAAAGCCTAATTAGTGCTAGTCTGTAACAAAGTCCACTGACTGCGTTCTGAGGAATGCCACAAGCACAAGCAACGGTCCCTTATGTTATGCTAAGTAGAACTCCAGAGCATCATTATCATTCACAGTCTACTTGCCTGCAGACTCATTTATGCTTACATGTCACTTTGCTTCCATACAGTCTAATCAGCTGATTAACACACATTCATGCACACACGCGCAAACACAGTGAAGACTATAAAGGTTACCGTCCATATTGTGAAAGCTTAAACTAGATTGCCCAGTTATACAAGGTTATGCAAATTAAAATAAACAGGAAATGAAAACAAATGCCAGTGTTGTTTTAGTAAGCCATCCTTTTTTGGGAAAAAGTATGGCTGGTGGCTTTTCAGCTGCATCAAGGGAAACAAACCCCACTACTTGTCCTATGACTCAATTGCCTGTTCTTGATATAACTCAGCCAGTCGTTTGTGCCTCTTCTTGTTGTCTGCAATTCACAATTTTCAGCTCATATTGTGGCCGCACTATTAGAAATATTAGAATTATATAAGAGGGTTCAAACACTTCCATTTTGATGCTATCAATTACCCTCTTTATTCCTCAATTCCAACCCCTTAAATATTAATATGATTCCATAATGAGGCTGAGTGGTCGGAATCACTCACTGTCCCTCAAGGCAGCTTCGCAGTGGACGAGTGCACAGACATCGCTTGATGAATAAAACCATCCCATTAAGCTGCAATTCACCACTCGTACATGCCTCCGTGGAAATTTTGTCTTGCTCTTTGTCACAGGAGCTAAATAAAAGGCTATGTGCTCTGTCTGCAGGTGCCTCCTCTAATAACTACATTCCTCACCTGGTGTGTTAAAGCTGCACGCTGCCAAGTTAGGCATAATAAATTGGAATGGGTTTATACATGTGTGCATGTGTGCCTGCAGATGTATATGAATGAGTGTGTATTTTTAATATGTGTGTGCTTTTTGTTATCTCTGGTTATGTTGCTCAGCTGTATAACAAAGTCTGCAAGAAAAAAATTGCAATAAACCAGTAACTTTAACAATTAACCACAACATATTACTCTTCTTTTTTTCCCCCTCTCTAATGGGCTTGATAAACAGCTTTTCATGCTCCCAAATGAACTGCATGATCAATTCTGTGGGGTCAGTGGTTTACAGGGAAAGGAGGACCTTTCAATTACTGCCTGATGAGGCCTGAAAAGAGACAGTCCTCACTGGAGTGCAAAGAATGAGAAATGAGATGCTTAAGATTACTGAAATTGTTACATTTCAAAAAGCAATTTTCTTAAATTGCTGAACAAGTTACTAAAATCAGACACGCAATTAGGATCTGATTTCGGAGAGAGGAATTAAAGGAGTTACTCTACTATCAGTGCTGTCTGGGGTACAGGCAACCATTGCTCATCTCCACAGCGCAGCTTTTATGTGTAGGACCCCATATCATCCAACTCACACAATCTAATTAGCTCCTCTGAAACGGAGAGAACACTCGTTTTGAAATGCAGCGACACTAAAAAAAAGGCAGAAGATAACTAGGGCTGCTGTTATTGTCGCATTTATCGACAGATCCTCCCTTTCATGTGCTGTGAAAATGAGTAGCCATGCTACTGAATCATCACTATTTAGACATTCAGCTAATACACTATGAAATGAGGACCACTTCACCATCACAGTGTAAAATAAATCATGCTGCACACAGAGGTTTTGACAAGGGCACATATTATTCCAATAATACTAGCTGCTTGATACTTCTTGTAATAGTGTATTAGGAAATTATCCCCTCTAGGAACGACACTGACCTTTCACTCAGCAACATAACGTAATATCCTTCATATAAATTACATGATGGCAGAATCTCCTCCGCTTTTACAAATTCAATAGATATAAAGAACACATTTTTATGCGATAACATGCACAAACATACTGTATAGTGTATGTGCACTTTGTCATACAAAGTGAGACATGTGAAGATTCACTCAGACACAGACACACAAGCAACCGAGGCAACCAGTGAACCATGAAACATCTTCATCCATCTCTGTTCCCATGGCAACAAGTAAAATCATATTCCTTTTACAACTTTGTTCTTTGCTAAAAAATGTAACCATCTGCTAAAAACATATAGTCACATAGAAAAGTTATGTGATGAATATTTTAGAGGGTTTTGCTAGCGGCTGCAGGCATTATGGTCCCTGGCCAACGTCTTCCTTCCAGGCAGAAAACAGCCACATCCTCCCCCACCGTGGATGGTGCTAAGTGGGATGTCCTTATTCAGGAGAGTCCTGGCTGTTCCCACCTCTGTACTGCTATATTTCTTATAGCAAGACACCAGATTCATAGCTGGCCACTTTTTTGTTCTTTTCCAGTACAAATAGTGAAAAACATATTTTGTTGAAGATTCCATGTATATTGTTGTGGGTGTATGTATTAGGGATATGACGACTAACCAACCAATAAATTAGTCGAAATGATGCACAAAGTCAACAGCTTTTTTTAAAAAGTCGGCTGTTTAATGTTTGGATAAAAGTTATGTTTCATTGCAGAGAAACAGCGCTGTCAAATCCTTCAATTTTCTCATAAAATGCCAAAAAACAAAAAAACGAAAAAAACAAAAACATACCCAAAGTAAGATTAAAACTCTTCTTGAACCATTTGGAGAACAGGCATGGTTGAGGGCTCTTTTGAGAGGTAAAACTCTGAATGTCTTCCCACAATAGTCAGAATTTGTCTAACTACCATTGAAACTGAATAATAAGGGTTTAAATACAGTGAAACAGATTTATTTTATGTTTATCTAATTAAAAAAAAAAACATTTGCTTTCAAAATTACTTTAATTTGGAAGTGGTTGACTGGAAAACACAATGGGAGCACCGCTTGAAGTCTTACCTAGTGGCACTTCAAATTTGACTGTCATACAACAGAAAATCTGTATTTTAAAAAGGTTTTTCTCAAGATCGGACCGGACCAGGTGAATGAAAAAGACCCTTAGTAACCATGGTGATATATTTGGAAAAAAGGCTGGTATTTACACTCATATATATATATATATATATATATATATATATTAGGAATCGACCGAAATGCATTTTTTAGGGCCGATGCCGATACAGATTTTTTTACATTAGCCTTAGCCGATAGCCTAAATGGGATGACAATTTTCTTGACCTGATATTTGGGGCTGAAATGCTGTGGCTCCCTTAATTTACATAATAAAAGTGACACAATGATAACAAATGTTACATCTTATAAACATAGGTGATGGCACAACAATTGAAAAGACCCTTGAACCATTGGATGTGTTTTCATTTTTCATCTGCATTACTCAACAATTGAAAGCAATGGGATCCTTTTTTTATTAAAAAATAGATAAAATTGTGGTTGTGAAATACCAAGTTTGGCCTACCTTATGTCTCAAAAGTTGAACGATATGTTATGGAAAGGTATTTTTAATCAAATTTATGAATCGTGATATTTAATTCTGCTTTTAGAAATAGGATTTGAAAATGCATTTTCAAATCACAGGATTTAATAATGAATTAATGAATACAAAATGCAATCCCTCTTTACTAATTCCATTTCAAATGTGCAATTACAAAATGCTTCGCAAATTTGATTTTTTTTCACATGAATTAATTGTTGAATTTGAAATTATGTTAAGTAATCTATATTATTATTTCACAATTAATTAATCATCACGAAAATGTTGTATTGCTTTTTCAATGACTTTCTTGGTCCTCCATGGTTATTGGCAGAATCTGTAATATTGCCGATATCGCCCCAGCGTAACGCCTGATATATCGGCCGGCCGATGTATTGGTCGATCCTTAATACTTTGTATATACAGTGTATACATATAAAAGGCAAAATACTGCTCTGTAATGCATTAGCCATCAATTTTTACACAGGTCTTTTTTAAGTTTTACCGGAGAAAGTCAAGAATATTGAGAATATTGAAATTTGTATGTTAGAGAGAAGTGAGTTGTTTATTCATTTCCTTCAATGTTATCATGGATATGTAGTCTTACAAACAGCTCGTAGAAACAAAACATTACACGTGTAATCAGTCTTAAGACATATTTCATTGCAGGGCTGATTAACAATCATGCCGTCGGGTGGCAAATTAACCTAATAACATTTTTACACTCCAACAATCTTGATGATGCATATTTCACAGAGAGTCAAAGAAAATCAATTGAATATTTTTTCTTCAAGTACCAGCAGTTTCCCTTACTATTTTCACTTACATCAAATGAAGTTTTGAAGATACTTTCAATCACCTCAGGGGATAATAAAGATTCTTGAAACTTGAAACCTTCCGAATCATAAAATAATCTGTTCTCTAATAGTAAATTAAACACTTTGGGAGGATGCTTTTTATAATCTTCAGAGCATATGTTGCAGGTACTAACTGTAGAGAGCAGCTTATAGGTTGTTTGGTTGCAAGTCAATTCATATAGTCTATTTGTTACAGAGGTTGCAGATGATGAATTCCATGTAATTTGGCAAAGATATGTCACAGTCTGACCAGTGACACAAAACAGAAACATAATATTGAGTGTGCTCATTGTAACTACAAGAAATATGATCCTAGAATTATTATATGGTCCTCATATCTACATATTGAATTTTTTTTTAAACTAATTAATAAATTAATAGATAAACAAAACACAACTGATACAAAGAATAAGTGATTTAGGTATATGAGCTCACAGGGCAGATGGCAAAAATTACCAAAAAACAAACCAAAGGCTACCTCAGACCTGATGTCATGACTTAAGCGCTCCTCTGTCACTTCATAATATTGTTCTTGTTGCCTAGTTACATGTCTAGAAATCATAGAGCTGATTTGCTTTTGGAGTTTGGTTTGGAGAATACAGCTCCAACATACCCTCTGCTTTTAAAAATTCCCAATATTTAAAGCTGCTTCTTAGTTTCTCCACTGAGCTGTGTTACAAACTTAGTAAGCTGTGTGTTTCAGTCTTTGCTTTGTACAATGAGTTTATCACTTTTTCATAAGTTGCAGCTAATATAAATGTATGACTAAAAACCAAAACTGTAAACAGAAAGTCAGTGAAATGGAGCTGAAATGAGAGACAATTTTTGTCCGCTTGAACTTTTACATCCAGACCATTCATGTTTTGATTCATTTTATTAATTCATTTTGACATAGGTGCTACTACTTAAAATGTGAATATGTAGCATTAAAAAACACTACAGTGGTGTTGATGCGTGACTCTCCCCCCCCCTATTTGCTTGCATCTGGGATCAGCACTACAACACACTGATTTCAATTAGCTACTTTTTTGTGTGCATCAAATAAAATGTGAATCTTGTGCTGCAAAGAAGGCAGAACACAGCTCAGACTGCTCTCATTTCCATTCTGGAGAGGTGCCAAAAGCTTTACATAGCTTGAAACCCCATTGTGTACCAGTGGATTCACACTTATTGCAATACATTACGGCCGGTCAGAGGAATAAAGGGACATCTGAACCGCTATATAAAGCACAACAGCATCCAATCCATAAAAGTCAGCATTAATAGCCAGGCTGCCCATTTAATATTTCATCTACAATGAGGCCAATTTAGAAGAATTGAAATGAGCTGTTGGAAAGATGCCCATTTTTTAGCACCTTGTCACACAGCACAGCCACATTATTTATTCCTCCCTCTGCCCCTTTCACCTGCCAGAATTAATAGCTCACAAAAAGCTAATTATCCAGTTTAATCTGGATTATAATGTATGTTCTCCTGACCAACAGCAACAGTTTGTGAAGCATATGTAACAAGTCTGCAGTGTTCTGCTGACCCCGTGTCGAACATTACTCGGGAGGACCGACACTTTACACACCAGATGGAGGAAGACCACGCTCACTGTTTTTCTGGAGAGGTAAGAGTCTGGCTAGAACAACTCGCATTAACACCACAGCCAACACATCTGTTTCACCCTGTGACTGATAGATTCCTCTGATTTCTATTCTGCCACTTTTGGCTTATCTGTGAGCAACTTTCAATATGACTGACCTGAAAAAGGCTGCATATGGTCCAGCGGGAAATGTTTGCCTTTTTTAATGTTGAGTATAATGACATCTTTAGATTCAAACCCAAATATGTAATGATGAGTAGTTTGGATTTCTGTGGCTCATTTTTGTTTCTTTCCTATAACATGAACATGCACTCCTGTTCAATAAAAATAAACTAGCACTCAGGGAGCGCAGACCTCTGGCAAGCCATTGTTTTTTTTTTTGCCAATGATTGTCGGCATTCGTTTTGACTTAGAAGCTCTAATGGCAAAATTATCCCAATCTCCCCATGGTAAAGAATCCTTGAAAAAATTCCTGGATCCAGGCGGGGATCCGGATCACCTTCCAAAATCTAATCATTTGTTCCTTATTCCATTTCTGAGATTTCCTGAAAATTCCATCAAAATCTGTCCATAACTTTTTGAGTTATGTTGCAAACAGACAGACAGACAAACCAACGCTGCCAATACCATAACCTCCGCCTTGGCGTCGGTAATAAAAGAAAATCTATCAATCAGTCTAGCTGTTCAATGCTGCATATTAAAACTTTACTCCTCTGGAAAAACTTGTGTTTGTTATGGAAGTTAAGTTCACCTGCTCGGGTACAGAACCAGGGCCACCTGTTGAGTAACCATAATTGAGTGTTTTGCTCAAAGCAAAGCTGAGTATATAAGATGCAGCTTTAAGACATATAGAAAGAGTCGTGCTGGTGACATCTGTCTGCAGCAGTAAGACTGACATCTGCTGGGAGAGGAGGGATCCCAGGCTAAACTGGGGCAGGTAGTCACCTGTACCTGAGAGGAGTGAGTTCAGCATCTTAACAGCTCTTATACAAGAAGAGCAAGTGTCTCCACAACTGTGGTATAAATATTTTACATACTTGATGCACTTTATTTAAAAGTGTCTAAATTATTATTCATGCAACCCTCTGATGCACACAGACAACACACCATCTCTGGATGGGGGTTGTGTTAAGTGGTGGGCACAGGATTTTGGCTTAAATACAAACACTGTATCTATCCTTCCCTTGTTGACTGCATCCCCGGGCTTAGAAACAACTTAAAGTAAATCTTACCCCTTCCCTCCACCCTGCTCTGGAGGGCGGAGGTGGTGGTGGGAAGGGAGGGGATAAATCATTTGGCACTTGAGGCCCCATGAGGAGAGCAACTTTGACTGTAAAATAATCACAAATACAAGTGAAAGTGTTCCATTTTGAACAGCATGCCTCCTAATGTAAAAGTGGCAGGTGGCATATTTCAAGTGGGCTTTGATTGATCCCCAGCTGTTTGTAAAATTGTCTGTCGTCACAGAATTCAGGTCAGAGCGATAAGCATTGTGGGCACTCCCTCTGGGAGTGCTGTTCACATGTTCGCATTCAGAAGTCTGTGTGGCACACAGTTCTACCGTGGCGGAGGCAGACAGGTGCTGTGCCACTGAGCAGAGCGAAGAATGGAGGAAAAAGAAGTTCATAAACAAAAATAAATCATGTTTAATGTTTGCCAAACAAATGCAATCTAAAATATTTGAGATTATACATTGCTCTGACCTGAAAACACTATCTTTCTTACCAAAAGTCTCCCTTATTTATTGTAATTACTCTTAGAAATAATAATAATCAACACATTATGTGTTTATAATGTGTTTAAAGTGAGGCTGCTACTGCATTACGCCCCACGGAAAATTTTGGATTTATCCTTTACATAATTAAACTGAATTTCCTTTAGAGATAACCTGAGTGAAAATGCCACTGGCATGAAAAAGAAAATTAATTTTAAAACAAAGTAACATTAGAAAAGATGGCAGTTGTGTTCTTTCATTGTTAATTTTTTATCTATTTATCCTATATTATTATCATTTTTTTCTTTTTTCTTTTTTGCTGCCAACCTGGCATATAATCAAAACCTCCAACAGAGGATGAGGGGGGTGCAGGAAAATGAAATAAAAACTACATGAGCAGTCATCCATTTCTAATGGGACTCTTTTAATCTTGCAAGGGAGACTTTCAAGAGTGAATTAGTCTTTTTTTTTTTTTTGTATTCCTTTAATGCGTCAGAAAGAAATATATGCAAATCTCTAGCTAATGCTAACAGCAGTGACAAAGGAGCCAGTTCCTTCTCTGTGCACAGCGTTACCAAGCCAGCAGTGCAGGAGTGGCCGGCATAAAGCCTCCAGATTCCGAAAAGGCCTCCTGGATCAAACCTTAATGAATACATGTGAATGTTCGTAACCAGAAATATTTCTCTCCCCCTGCAAGTAGTTCATGTCTTTTGTAACCCTCAACCAGGCTATGACTTTAAGCAGAGGTGCAATATGAAACAAATATATTTCCTTTTTCTCCCTTTAAAAAGAAAAACAATCAGTCTCTAAAGATATGAAAAGTCAAGGCTCTCATGACACAGGGTGATAGGTTTCTTGACCTTAAGAAAAAAGCATTCGAGAAAGCGATAAGAAATCTGCATGTCTTGATAAACAAATATAAAACTGTGAAAATAAACAAGAACTTTCCCTTTAAATCAGAGTTAAACTCAAATATTCTTCTGAAAAATGTGAAGCTAACAATACTAATTCTTATGTTGTAAGTATTGCAATTACAATTATTGATAAATGCCTTGCCTCCTGATACTCGATGACACACAATCAAAACACACTGATGTAGGCATTTGAAACCCATCTATTTTCATTTTGAGGGCCTGCCTGGCAAAGTCTAAATGTGGTTAACTACTAGAGGCAGAGTTAATCCTTTTATCTAGATCCCTGCTGCAGGGGATCCCAAACACACTCTGATTAAAAAAGGAAACGTGGGCAATGAACAGTTTAAGAATCATGGGCCCTAAACAGATAAAAGCGGAACATCTTGTTGCTATGGCAGTGCATGTGGCATGATTGGCGACAGTTCTCTCCCCCATCTAATATATTCACATTATTTATGAAATATTTTATAAGTAGCATAGCAAATGCTAAATATAAATCCCAAGGAGATGCTCTGTGCCTTTCCAGCTGGAGTTGGGGAATGCCAGTGCCTGTGTTACACAGATTCTCCAGTGGAAAGGCTGGGTGTTTGTTCATAAGGCAGACTGTTTTTGATTCCCCCATCCTCCTATTTTAAATA
>JBBBVU010000010.1:22447236-22483729 GCA_037177055.1 Atherinosoma microstoma
AAAAATGTTTATTCGATTAAAATTTTCTTACAGAATTTTTTTTTTTTCAGTAAAAGCAGAAAACAGATTAAGGCCCTCCATAAGACATCTGCAGAACAGGAGACATTCCCTCCTTCCCATGTTATATGACAGAGCAGGACAACTGCACGGCTATTTCTCCTGTCAATACTCTCCCAGCATCCATTTTCACCTGGCTGACACCTTTTACTGGTCAAGGGATGAATAAATCACACTTAGTGTACTCCCCTGGTAGTTTGACTAAAAAAAGGATATCAACATGAAGGAGGACTGCAGTGTTTTCCTGTCATCGTTGCCCCTGAGGTACGGTGAAAAATTACCGTTGATAAAATATCATTTTTCAAAGAGCCTTATTGCTCTTTTAATCTATCCGCCACAATGGATGGCTTCTGGGATGTGTTTCATTTCATCTGAACACAAACAATCTTTCAAAGGGCTTAATAACAGTTACACAAATGAGAGTCATTAATTACCTGCTAATGGAATAATAGATGTGCCATCCAGTGTAGCTATACCACAGGAAAGGTGTAGGGCTTAAAAAAAAAATCTAGGACTACACTTGTCTTTGAGCTTCATTAGTGCTCCAACACCAGCACCATAATGCAAATACAGGCACAAAAATATGCTGATCATATTCTCTCTGATTCTGGTTATCTGTTTACATAATGATAGAAAAATTCACAAGTGGGAATCATTCCAGCTGCATAGAAGGGCAAGGTAAAGAAATAATGCAAAATGTACTGCGCTCTGAAAATGACTTTGTGGATTCCTAAGAAATGTTTCACGGTTGTTTTTGTGTTTTCTTCCTATGAATTTATTTAGTGAAAATCCTGCCATCACATGTAATTGCATCTTAAATGCATTCTGAGCATTAATCTAAATAAATTACTGCACTCCAGCCCAAAAAACACAATATCTTTTTGCAAATGACAGCAAGTGCGCGCTGCTTTGGCTTTCGAAGGCAACAAACTCAGCGACTGAGGGGAAAAAAAATTCACTTTGATTATCAAATCAGATCTGACTGATGTGACACACTTGCAGTCAAAAATCACATTCATCTTCCAGCAGATTCTAAAACTAACACGTACATATTTTTCATCCTAACCTTACTGATAAAACTAACAAATAGAGATGGATTTAGGGGGAGAAAAGAGTAGTTAATGAATGATGAATTAGAGACGAGGGGAAACATCATAAATTCTGACAAGGCGCTGTTGTCTGCTGGATGATAAACAGCACCGCTGGATGGAATCTGCCTCTCTGTGCGCATCTTTCAGACGCTGGCTGCCACTTTATCTCTTCCATCCTGCTAGATTACACCTCCAGGGTTCAGGTGGGAATCAATCATTGCTATTATTACCTGAAGTCACAAGATGCATCTATCACCACTAAGGTTACCATAACCTCAATATTAACAGAGGAAAAGCCCCTCTAATAAACAGCAGAAAGGATGGGCTGGCTGGTGGGATTTCATCTTCCTTTCACTTTTAATAAGGCACTCAGAGGAATAAAGATTACAGGCCATATTTAGCATGCAGAACAAATCAGGCTCTTCCAGGCTCTTCCTCTCCTCCACTTCTCATTCTGGTTAGTCATTAAGACTGAGGAGGAAGAGGGGGGTTCTGGTGTGGAGAGGCGTTCCCTGGTTCAATAGTCATGCTGCTCTCTCTGTGTTCTCCAAAGGCCTGCAGCTGCTGTTAATAAGTCTCTTCTAAGGTCCGATATGTGTAAACTTACTAGCGAGTCTCCGCAAGTTCGGTCAGACAACTGGCTCTCTCAGGCCAAAATCATGCACCAGCAGGCAAATCCAGTGAAGTAAGAATGGTTAAAGTCCCGGGGACACAACCCTGTTAATGTTCATCCTCTCCTATAAGCCACCATTACACAATAGTGTCTCTGTAAAACAAGATGCAGGAAGAAAGTGAGCATCAGAGCAAAAATGGCTAAGCTTCTTTGAGGATTAACGGAATTTAGTCAAGTAGCAGTCTGTGAGTGCATTAGAGCAGCTAACACGGGGTCACGGCACTGCTGAGTGTTTTCACACACCACTCTTGACATGAATCATTCATCGCCATTCAAATATCATCAGCCGAATGAAATATCATTAACCACAGCTAAAGTCATTCCATAATAATATACCTCCAATTAAACTATGATCAGAGCATCAAGCCTGATAATAGATTCATACCAATTAAGTTAGAAATATATTCAAAAGACTTTTCACTTTGAAAGCAGTCTTGTTATTCCCCACGACATCCAACAACACCACTCATTACAGTGGCTCCAAAACTAGAAATGCAAAGACCATGTAAATATTTAAAACCCTCACAAATATATAAATATTCATTCCAGAATGATTTGATGTGCTAAATAAATAATCCCTTGTTAAATAAATGACACCCTAAATAAAACTTTAAAAACAGGATCTGGGGAAATGAAGATGAGATGAATCAGAGGGGAGGATTCTGGAAAAAGGGGTGCAAGGGGAAAATGTCAGCTATCACTCCACCCTATTTGAATTCCTAATGGCAGCCATGCAAACGAGCCAAGCTAATTAAAGCCCAGCAACCAATTAGATGAGTTTTAGCTGAACCTTTTGGGGAGGTACTGAAGCTGAGCTGGTGGTGGTGGTGGTGGTGGTGGGGGCTTTGTTTTGAAGGTGGAGTTAAAGAGTTGAGTGTAAATCTCTCTCCTCTTTTATTCCATGACTTTATAAACTACAGGTCTTCTTTTTCCAACCTTCTCCATCAATCTCCTGTGCATTTCTATCGCGGGCAAGTTCCATGCGCAGGAAGTAAGTAGAACGTGAACAAACCAAATGTGAGAATACTTAGCCGTTGTACATTTTCACTCTGATAATCATAAGTCTATTATAAATAATCTGCAAAATCTCTATTCAGACATTTCAAGTTCGAAGAATACTGGTCGTTATGCTCTGAGGTCATATCCTCCGTACAATATCACATAACCGTTATCGCTTAACTTTTCTTGTTCTAATCATCTGGTGTGAAATTATTACTGCTCTATTGCTTCGGCCCAGAAACTGACCTCCTCTGATAGATGTCTGGTCCTGCAGGTCCACATTCTCCCCACACAGTGGACAAGACATAATCTTAGGTGTCGCCTGGCATTTTCTGCCTCCCATTTGACTGCCTCTTCCAGCCTCCCGGCTCTCTGGAGGGCCAGGCCTTTATGCTGCCGGAGCCTGTCCTATCACACACTGGGCTGCGGGAACAGCGCTTTTGTGATGGCTGTGATTAGTCTTTTGTGTTCCCAGGTAGAATTAAGATGAAATTCTACAGGCAGTCATTGTGTTCCTATCTTGAAGACACTCAAAGAAATATGTTGGGTTTTGAAGGGGTGAAATGAAGCCCGCGGGGCCCGGACAGAGCTTGCTCTGTGGGGAAATATACAGTGGAAACACAATGGGAACAATCTTGTCCTTCAGTTTTCTTTTATGCTCTTCTGAACCTTAGTCAGTGCTGCCCATTTAGTGTGGCTTTTTTTTTTTTTTTCAAGAGAACAGTATTGTCTCACTCCAGTCTGCCTTTCCCTTTTTTGCAAGCATCTGAGAAAAGACCCAAAAGCTGATGAGATGACAGTCATGACTTTGCCAGAGACTGGGACACCCTCAGGGTTTATTACCCACATTCCTCCAAGTGTTGGGTATGCAAATAAAGTTTGAGATGGCGGCTTTCAGATGTGATAATTATGGGTTTATTTGTAAGCTGTCACTTCCCTTAATACTTAGGGACATCAAAATAAGTTCAAATGCAGCCATCAGAGAGGATCACATTTGTTGGTGTATCACAGATTCAAAGAACATGTGATTCTCATGACGCCAAAGGTCTGTCAATAACCACTCATTTCGACAGCAATGTGCTTTGGAGACCAACCGCATGCAGTCCCATTTAAGATGTCTGATAGAAAATATTTACATTTTCTCATTGGTTTAGATATCCAAACATCAAGGCACTTTTTTTCTTTTTCCTTTTTTTTTTTTTTTTTTTTATCAGTGAGGCAACACAAACAAAGACACATTTTTATTGCCACTTCATCCCCTGAAACAGCCTGTATCTGAGAGCAACTGTTTTATACAGTTCCGATCCTCTGATTAAAAACACAAGTAGCTTTTCATTTGTACATGGCAGTCGGAGTCTGTTGGCTTAATGTTGCAACAGTCCTCACTAAATACCCTTACCCCCTAACAGCTACATATTACATCAGCTAGTGTCTTGACAGGACATAAACGAGCGATCACATAAAGATGTCTGAGAAAAACAACAAAGAGCTGCACAATGAACTGCACATCTATTGTCTTGTGTGAAGTGGTGCCTAATGGGGGAGGAAAGAGGGTAAGGGCTTCCAGTTGCTGTTTCAGCAGCAGTAGAGAAGCAGGGCAAAGCGCTGAGCGCAGTGCCTACCTGAGAAACAGCCCCGCTGCCCGGGCCGCCTCACATCACAGACTCTCTGATGGAAGAAAATGGCTGGGCCCAGAGAGCACTATCTCCCTCAAGCGTAATTCTCAAACATTGGTCTGTCGGCCTCTGGGAGAGAGTTCTCTGTCATTGTATAAGTGCACATTAAGGCCTGATAAAAACTATGGAATCCAGCCATCCGTCTTGATTTTCTAGTGCTAGTGAGCAGGGAGTATGAGCACTGAATACCTGCCACTCAGTGGAAGAATATTGCAACTGTACGTGGTTTTATTATGAAAAGAGAGACATGCAGTTATGTTTATTTTGTTGTATCTACACAAACATAACAGGTAGAAATTATTATTTCCATTTTTGATGATTAAACTTATTCAGCTTATTTTTAAAAAGCGTGCTGAGATGAAAGTGAAGAAATCAAACTAATCGTATTGTCTTCTTTAATCTGTAGCTCACAGAAACACATTTATAAGTGCACAAGTGTCAAAATATATAAGACTCATTCATCTATAGTGCATTTGCACTTACCTTGTTGGTGTTTACATTAAAAGCACAAAAGATACATATCAGAAAGTGAAAATTAAAGCATTACTAGCTTAAACGAAATAAATACATCAACTATAAAAGTGAAAATTAATGCAGTTATTTTGTTTGGCTCATGCATTTTAAAATCTAGTTTCAAAGTATGATATGTCTGCAAAAGCACTTACCTTTAAAAAGGTCGTTAGCCACATGCAGATGGAGCACAATGAGGAACACAGCACCGAAAAGAAAAAGAAGCAAAGAGAAAGAGAATTTATGTGTGTATTTTCATAGACGCATAATAGTTATGACAGCTCATATGGACAACATCATTTCTGAATTATATGATAACTAAATCGAGATTGCTTTTACAGGAGAGAAAAAAAGAATGTTAATGGCATTAACATTACACTTTAACGGCCCAGCTCATTGCAATAAATCATGTCAAATCTCAAAGAGAAGTGGTGTCTGGCTTGGAGACAAAGGCCTTTAAAACACATCTGTACTAGCCCTCTGCTGGTTGCTATCAGGAATTCAGATGATAAACGATGCAAAACATTTATCCTCTTATTGCTGCACCGTCTGTTCATTGCAAACTAAATGAAATGTAATGATAAGCATCACTGCAATGACAAACTGAGGTTAAATACTGTACCCTACTGGCAAATATGTGTGTTATACTGATAAATAGAGCCAGTTACCAGAGTATGTCTCTCTGTCTGTTGGTCTCTCTCTGTTTCTCCAGCTCAGTGTCGCTCTTACACGTACACACACAAGGATACACAAACACACAGAGACAAACATGGATAGACAGAACTCACACATGTGCACACGCGCTGAGACTCTGGCTCTCTAGGGGCCGTTTCACAGTGGCGCTGGGCTGCCTCACAGCACACTCTATCACCAGCACAAGATAGCATCTGATGACTTGTGCTATGTAATTGAAGTGTAGATTACTATCTCTCATGTGCTTGCCAGATCAAAATAATAAAAATGCAGGGAGAGAGTGATAGAGAGTGAATGTGAGCAGGCGACTCTGCTGTGGCAGAGTTGTACATGCATTTCCACTGCTGGAGACAGAGAGAAACTTCGCAATCCTTCTCAGGAGGACGTTATGCCACTTACAAAATTGAACCCACCTCCTTTCAAAACTGCACTCTGGATGAGTGTAAGACAGGCTGAGACATGTTTCCCCCGTCATACGGAGTGAGGCAGAAGCCATGGGTGTTTGAAAGATGGGAAAGTGTTGGACGAAATGGACGTCACAGAGAGTTGACTGACAGCTGTGACAGCACTGAGATGTCAGAAGTAGGTTTTACAGGAGTCAAACCTGGACCAACAGTTCAAGGACAACAAAGCCCAGCAACCTCAAGAAACGTACAGAGTATCTCTGCGCACATTTTGTTTATACTGTCAAAGAAAAGATAAAGGTTAAAAGGGTAAATAAGACCTAAAAATAATCACTCGTTAAAATGGTAGCTGAGTGCACGACAGGGAAAGAATCTCAAATCTCAATTTAGCTGAGAAAAAGAGGGGATCAATGGAAAGAAATCTAAGGGGAGCAATGGAAAAAGGTGAAAGGAGATGAGAGACTGGGAGAGGGGGAAAAAAGGAGGGGGGAAAGAGCGAAAGAGGAAGCAAGGGAAACAGAGCGGCAGAGACAGAAAAGCGCAAGCACACACAAAAATGAGAAAATGATCAGGTTCACATGAAGCGAGGCCACCGCATTTGTCGTTGTGTAGAAGAACCCCTCATTACTGCACCTCATGGGCACTCGGCGTGGCCTTTGAAGTGCTTTGAGGTACATCATCCCATGAAACGAGCATAGTTAATCCACTTGTTAATCAAGTGTGCTCATGAGCTTATGTGTGAAGTGGCTCTTTCTCCTTGGAAGACTTAAAGCGTTCAAAGGAAATTGTGCTGGGTTGAAAAAGAGGAAGAATTGGAAACTTCTGACAAAATTGAGGAGAAGCCGTGCCAAAACATACACTCTTTCTTTTTTTTTTTTAAATTTGCAGTTTGCTACACAGTTGTGTCCAGCAACAAACGGAGACATTACAGTGGTTAGTAAAGTTCATTTTCTTTTTCTTGGGACTGATCATAATTCCAAACTAGCCTGTATGTGCACTTTTACCAATTGGAGTGTTTTCTTTGTACTCTCTATTTATGATAAGCATCTCTAATTTATCACAACAAACATGGCTCGTTGTCCCTAAGGTTCATGTATGCAAACTGAAATATT
This sequence comes from Atherinosoma microstoma, assembly GCA_037177055.1. Lineage (NCBI taxonomy): Eukaryota > Metazoa > Chordata > Actinopteri > Atheriniformes > Atherinidae > Atherinosoma > Atherinosoma microstoma. The sequence continues at coordinate 22,454,452 of JBBBVU010000010.1, forward strand.
AAACAGGCAACTGGGAAAGGGTGGAGACTGGTTTCTCATGCTTGTCTTCCTCTTTCACTCCCCATCCATTCCTGTCAGGGGGTTTCCCCCCCCTCTATCCACAGCAAACAGGAAACTGACAGAACTGAGAGAGGGATGGCTGCCTCATCCTCGCTACCTCGCTTACTATCTCTGCCCAGAAGCCTGTGGGTCGCTCTGAGCCACAGCCACGGAGGCCTGGCGCTGCCTCCTCCTGCTGCGCCAACAAGTCTCCTTTTCACTTCAATTAATGAGCCATAAATAACCCAATGAAGGTGTCAACAAAGAGCACCATTTATCACGGCTTTCACCGGCTCCACTTCATATGACGAGGATAGCTCATTCCCAGCTTACAACTCACCCAAACAAAGACAATGGAAAAAGAGAGAGATTTATTCCTGGACAAACACTCCGACCTAGAATTCATCTTGCACGGGGACTCTCACAGGTGCAGTGATTTGACAAATATGCCGGGAACAGTGGGCCCGTGCCTTTGTTAGATGTCCACAGTCAGACTAGCAATAAATTTGGTTAAGAGTAGGGGGACAACACTCTCACTAAGCTCCCAGGAGGCTACCAGGGAGCCGATGTTAAAGACACTTCTTTCTCTTTCAGTCTACTTCGGGGCTGTGGATCACAAAAGGCAGCAAGGGTCCGTCTGCAAAAAAACTGAAGTGAATACAAATGAATGAGAGAATCTGTTAAAAGCACTAGGCTGGTCTGAGGAGCAGGAAGAATTGCTTTATCAGGGTGTCCCATAAATGTCACTTTGAGTCAACAATGAGGGGAAAAAAAAAATATAGCACTGAATCATAGACCCTCCTCTGAACAGAATGGCTCCAGGAATCGTGCAGAAGGCAGAGGTACAGTGCTATAGTGAAGTGCTTCAGAGAAAAGATGCAAACTCCCTGAATAATATATGACAGCCTGGGTTTCGAATCCGACATTAAAAGTGATGATGTGAGTACAACCTCAGCTCTGCTTCATCTTGGATCCACAAATCAAAACCTCAGGCTTAAAAGTAAACGGTAAATAGTCCATCTTCACAGTAAGAGGGTTTATCGTGTGGAAAAAAAAAACATAATAATAACAAGCAGAGGCTTTTGAATACGCCTGTACACAAGCATTTTCTTCCTTGCAGCTAAGCCGGAACTAGTGTCTATATGATCCAGCTAAACCAATTAATGGTTCCTGTTAACCCACTCATCTATGGGGGGGGATTGTCTTTTTAAATAATACAGCAAAATTGTCCCCTATCCACCACGCAGCCCACACACAAACACAAACATGCAAATTCTGACAAAGACAAGCAGATTGTTACTTAAATCTGAAGCTCTGCTCATACAGAAAAAAACACACTTCAACTCATATGCTCTGCACAACGCGGAGAATGCTGGAAGTCTTTGTCTGGCTGTGGAGTGAATCCCGATCTAAACGCCTCCGCATGCCAGACACTTTGATGGTGTCTGAAACACACTTCCTAAAATCAACTAACTAGTACAGAATATAATGTGCAGTCTATTCAGACAGGGGAGAAGAGGTAAGAGAACAAAATCAAACCCATAACAGCAAAAGGGATATTAAGTGCTGTTATCACAGAAAAACATAGCATTTGTACAATTTTCCAAGCCACCCCCAGTGATATAAATGTCCAGCAACCATAATCAGTCTGGGTTACAGACACGGCCAGAAAGCTGCGATAAATGACATTTCCCAAAATCACGCTGACATTTTCTCTTATCAAGCAGCAGGCACTGGCATGGTGAGAGCAGGCTTGTCAGTCAGAGGCAGACAGGCCTCACACCTTATCACAAGGGCACTCAGCCTCTCTGGAGCTAATGCTGAGACCGGGGATGAAGTTTAGCGATGGGGCTAAGGGGCAAAGACCAATACTGAATTTGAATCTGGAGCTTGCCTCCCCAAAATCGGACACCATAGTTACACCAAGTCCTGAACGTAAGGTTTCTTGTTACAAAGATTCAGCTTTCTTGTAGCTCCACGTTTGATGTGGAAAAGAAACACTGCCATACTTCTGCTTTGGTTGGAGCCGACTTTAAAGCAGCGGATGCAGATAAGGCTGATGCTACAGCACAACTCTTTCCATCCTCCCTCCCCCTGCCCTCACCGCCGCGGCTGCTGTTCTCCCTCGGAAGCAGACGCAGAGCGGAAAATTAAATATTTAAGGTTGATAATGACGCTCTTCATTAACATGTGATTCCGAATAAAAAGTGGAATACATAAATAAAGAAATAATAGACTGCCTATAAGCGGACAAGTTGAATGAGCTTCGGTGATGATAAAAGGGAACGAATGAGAGAGAGGTTTCTGGGTTTGGGAGAAAATGATAGAAGAAAAGGGAAGAGATCAGAGAGAAATGTCAGCCTAGTGTGCATTGCTGATTGTTCTCCTTTTCGGAGAGCTCCATATCATCAGTTGCTTCTCTATTTTTTCATTTTTTTAAAGTGACCCAAAACGTTGGACCTTATTTATGTTTTTCTTTTAATGGAAAGTAGTTCTTTTCCTCTATTTTCAAAGTGCAGATAGCAAATTCTTTTTCACTGTCAGACTAAAACTGGACTTCCAGCTCTGTTAAAACAGCTGGCTCAGCTTCAGACTGTTAACAACCGTCACAGAGACACCACTCTTGCACAGTCGCCTAATGCAACACAATGTGGGAGAGCACCCCGAGATATTCTCCTGGCAATGTCACTGAAGTGTTCAGACTGCCGTCAACAGACTGAATGGCCTGTGTTCACGAGGTAACAGACTCAAGGGACAAGTTATGTTTTATGTGGGATGATGATTTGGTTGGAGATGGCTGTCTGAGGCAGCATTGTGGCAGTGAGACAATGAAAGTGGGGGAGAAAGCCTTTATCCCTGGCAGCACATGTCTGAGTCAGAGCAGTGGATCCTGCTAAGCCTCAGTGACTCACAGCACAGCTCGCAGTGCGGATCATCAGCTGTGTTTCTCTGATGTGTAGGAGCTTCTCAAAGTCAAAGGCATTACTTCAGGAATTCAGGGTTAAAATCTGCATGAAATGAAAGGATTCACAAATAAACACCACTGTTTATGAGAAGAGTGCAAATATAAGATCTAATGTAGTGATACGCACTTGCAGTGTACAGTACAGACAGATGCCACTGGCATTGGATATTTGAAAAGAAATAGTTCCTGTCACTAAACAGTACTTTGACTCGGCTTGTAGTTAAATGCATGCACAGAGGTGATGGATGGGTTAGCAGGGCATGAATTATATAACAGCAGGTAAACACAATACACTCATTAGATTCCAATGCTTTTCTTTTCCCCAGGAGTAGCGGGAGTAATTGATGTCTCGCTCCTCTGTCTGTTTGTTTTACCCTGACAGGAGCACTGAGATAATTCACACTTGCTCGTCACACTGGTACCAAATACAAAGTAACAACGTTTTCCCTGATTGTGTGAGAATAAAAAGGTGACTGTGGAGAAAAAGTAATTTAGGATATTGTGAAGAGGACTCGTACGTTAAAAAAACAGGTTAAAATACTTGGTGGATTTCTCAGCTGTAACGATGAGCTAAATAAATGAATAAATAAAAATACACAAACCACTGTGAAACAAAAATAATTGACGATAAAAGCGGACTTCCTGTTTGAAATCCTGAGCTCTACAGGTCGCTCAGAAGTCACTCAAAAAATTCACATGTGCTCGATCCAAATTCCAGAGGAATACATTTCTGTAATGACCTCCCGCACTGCCGCTGAAGCCCCAGCTACAGTGAGAGATATGCACAGGAACACGATTGTTTGTTTATTCCTGTCTGTCTCCAGACTCTGTGAGTTATCATGGTGTTTATGCTCCCTTTGTGCAACAGTCACTTCGCTGCTGTTGCCATCTCTTACATGGACACACACAAATAGAATATTCATAATAACCATGTGTGAGTGTGTCAACACCTGGCCCAGAATGAAACAAAAGTTCACCGATGATGATATTTATGATTTTGTCAGCTGTATCTAAAACTGTCTATAGCAATCATTTTCAAGTTCTTTCATTTGGCTTATTTGGTCACTGATGCTGTGATTGAGGTCGAACGTTTTTGATTGATTCTTATTCAAATTTTCATTCATTGAGGTACCAAAAGTCTTGTATTGGATGTATGAAAACGCTGCTTGTCTGGACCATTTAGGTTTTTGTAAAAATGATTATTTTTTGAATAATTATTGCCGCAACCTCTCCTCTCCTGGATATTTCTAATCAATGGAAGTAATGTCATTCCTGAGTGGAAATTATATATTCTAATATCTTTATTTAGTGGTGACAATTCTACCTATTTAAACAATGACAAACTTGTCAGAATTCAAACACTTATTTTATATCAGTCTGGTTTTAAGCCAGCATAACAGCACAAGCATCACTACAACTTTCTGCTGTCTTTCCCCAGTGTACAGAGAGACATGGGAAAGAGAGCTTTCATGTTTTCTGCTCCAGTCACTTTGAATAGTTTTCAGAGTGAAACTGAGTTAAATAACTCAGTATCTAAGCCTGAATTCAAGGTTACAATAAACTCTTTTGTAACCTATTTGTTCATTAATTTCCTCCTCCAAGAAGGCCATGTTTTCTTTGCCATTTGTTTGTGGCTGCATGTCTATTTTTGTCTGACTGTAACCAAGTACATTAAAAAAAACCTCTGAGACAACTTTCACTGAACTTAGTAAAGATGTGGAACGTAGGGAGAAAAAAATCAACCAAGAGCACTCTAGCGCCACCAATAGGTTGAAGTTGGAGACACATTTTACACCTTATCCTTTATTTCGACTTAAATCCTTGAATTTTCTGGAAAAAATAATAAAGAAATTCCTTTTTCTTTCTGAAATCTTGACCATAATTGGCATCCTCAGACCAAGCCGCACAAAAGTTTAAAAAGCTTTTAAAAAAGTGCTTGTCCATCTCAGCCATTTGAAACTGATCTGCAAGCATCAAACAGTAACAGACATCACATCTCAGCAGCTATTTGATCCAACAAAACCAAACTACATATTACTGGTTTTGCTTTAAAACAATATCTTTTGTGTCTGGTCATGTCAACTTTATATGTTAATATGCACAAATAGGTTTTTGGCAGAGATCTACAAGCTAATTTCAGCTTCCTTAATAACAAATTATTTTGTAACTTTACTATCTGTGTGGCCAGTTTGAACATTATCACTTGGACTTTAACACTGTTCCTCCACCAAGGTAAAACTGAGACCTATCAGCAAGATAAATTGTAGCTGCTATGGACCACAGTCAAACGAAAAATTTGTTAAGCGTGTGTTTGCAAGTCGCTTCAAATTATTATTCCAAAATGAAAAAAAAACAAAAAAAAAACACCTCTATTTTCACTTTTTACTCGCTCTTAGTAACTATGCCATTCTTTTCATTTCCCTATTGGCAGTTTTGATCTAGTTCCTTTCAGTGAGGCCATCATCTCAGACAGAGCAAACATGACAGCGTAAAGGAGCTTGTTTTGTCATTGGGAATATATCGGCTGCCATGTCTCTTTACAATCTTCATGAAAGTTTACTTTAAAAATCTATTAAGTCTGAGACAGCAACTCCAAACTGAGCCTGTGCACTGGGAAGCTGCTGGGGACATTGGTCCTATTTATTTCCCTACATTCTTTCATCATTATGTAGTGTACTGAGCCTCTGGCCAGTCAACCGGCTGCATGTCCACTCTCTTAAGTCTTTAAATAGGACAGCACTATTAAAAAGATTTTGGGGGGAGAAAAAAGTATACTGCAGACAGAGGAAGGCATAAACAAGTATCCTAATAAGAGTTCCTATTAAGAGTAGATATGGTTACAACGTGCTATGTAAGGGGCACCTTTTAATAAAAAAATGATAATAATGAGAAATAATGAAAAGTAGTGATGCTTAACATTTGACATTCATCTTTCAGGGGAGATATCTGATGGCCAGCACAGTAGTTGTGATCAATATCTAATCTGGAGAAATAAATTGCTGCTGTTTGTCTTTCATCTTTTAGAAAATGTATACGCATTCTGACAGCACCGTGGAAGCATTAATCAAATAATAAAATAATGATTTGGGGAGGAGGGAAGAAAGAAGCGTGCTGCACCCTGCTCTGATATTCACTGTGACCTAGTGCTGTTGACATCTTGTATCACATCCTGTTACTTCAGTGCAGTCGGGGGAACTTCACGAGAGATCATCTCTTCTCTTTGTCAGAAAGCAAAGAAATGACTTGGATATCTAAGGAAAAGGTATCAGTCCCCTGTGTACATTGTGAATAATATGCTGTAACATGCATGGATGTCATACATTTGTGCCTCTGACCTTCCTCTATCTGACAGTAAAGAATTCTCTTTTTCCCCCCATTTATTCTCAGCCCTTGTCTTTGCAATTACCATGTTCCAATCTTGCCTTGTCCCCACAGTCACCCGCAATACCCAGAAGGATCGGCAGTCTTTCTTCTGGTGCTGCAATTACCACCCCTATCTCTCTGAAACAAAAACTTTGGTGTAGGATATTAGAAAATGTCAAATTCAGGTTATATTTCACTTAAGTCCAAAGGCGGTGCAGTGTGCTCTCTGGAAATACTATTTTCAAAGTCTTTGCATTATGCATGAAGTGTGAGGTCCATCATTATTTTCTAAAGGGGAAAAAGGAGTGCTGTTTGATTTCTGCGTTGTAGAACACATGGAAAAACAAAATCACCAGCTATTGAGACTCATAGTAAAAGGGAAAAAAACCCTTTCAAGGAGCATGTCCTTATCCAGGCCAATTGGCAGGTTAATTAGCTAAATGAAAGGTGACTGACTTGAACGTGTATTTTACTTTTTCAGCAAGTCTTTATTAAGTATCACTTTTTGGGAGTTGAGTCAAATAGTTCCGCCCTCACTGATATGCATGAATTGTGGCCTCTTATCACAATCCTGCAGGACAGACTAATCACATTCCAGTCTTTCACCTGCATGCCTGACATGCTTTGCTAGAGCTCATGATGAACCTTCTCAGGCAGGCATGACACCACTCTGTCATTGATGGTGCCAGACTCTCATCTGTAGAATACACCACTGCCACAACTGGTTCTACTGCTGCCACGGCTTTGCAACCACAACCAATAAAAATAATGATTTATTTTTTCTTAAAAAAGCCCACCTATAATTTCATATAAACTTTTTGGCTGTCACACTGTGGACTCAGTGTAAGTCCACATCTCTATGAAAATAGTCAATAAACAGGTACACAGGGACGATACTGAGCCAAGTGTTTCAACCGGGGGTCATGTAGAAATAGCATATGACAATTTTTAAACATATGGCTAAAACCATTTGCAGTCCCTGTAGCAATTAATTTTTAATCAGTTAACTAGATCGTTTTCTAAGTTCAGAAAATTAAAAAGCAAAAAGAGCAGCGTGACACTCTTTGTAAGTCCCATCAATGTGTCAATGCCAAGCAGTAAATTTGTGATTTTTTTTTGTGCATTTGCTTCCCTTCTTTAAGTTTTTGTCTAATATTTACCATCTTTCTGCAATGTGCAATAATTACTCTGCTCTGGTTTTATGTCTTGGACCTCTCCTGCAACATCATGTTAAGGTCGGTTTGCCTGGTCACATTGCAGGAATATTTGTGAGGTTAACAGGCACTGACAATGCGATTAAGCTGCATAATCTATAGTTACTTAAACTCTGTAAATATAAAATCTTCTGTTTTCGAAAAAGAAAACAAGAACAAAAAGATGGATGGGATGAAAAGTAAAAACAAATAGTGTAAAAATGAGCTGCACCTTAAGAAAAACAGTATTTGTTGGGTTTTGCTGACTAGGTTTGGGGTGTTAAAGGTCCATGTCAGATGGCTGGACAAAGTTACTCCAAGAAACTTTTCTCCACACTCTCTACTGCTTCTCCATGTATGAAGGAGGGAAGTGGGCTGCTCTTCCTGTTCTCCTGAAGTGTATTGTCATCTCCTTGGTCTTTTCAGTGTTAAGGACCAAACTCCTCTTCTCACACAACTCAAAAAGATGTGCCACATCAAGCCTGTAGGCTGCATCATTGTCTGTGATCAGCCCAACGGCTGTTGTGTTATCTGCAAATTTCATTATAAAGATGAATGGGTGGATGAGCTCTCAACTGCAGCGTCAACATAACTAAAATTACATCATCATTCTAATATATTTCTGATTACAAAAACAACAATAATGTAATTAAGTTTCCCTTTTAGTGTATGTGTTATCGAATAGTTTCAAAGTAGTTAATACTAACACATCATAGTATGGCTGGTAGGTTTGTTATGTGTGGAAAAAGAGGCCTTTGCGTATGATGACAATTTTTGTCACCTTTGGGGGAAAAAGACCAAAACAGGTCTAAGCCAAATATCTGTTAACATTTCAGTCCAAAATCCTAAGAATGCCATTTTCCCTGTGATGAAGTATGTGTGGCCTGATGGAAAAGTGGAAAAGTATGGTGATGTAACACCCTCTGAGGTTGAATAATCCACACCCTGTTCCTGCCTCCGCTGCCACTGCGACCTTCCGTGAGACTTCTTTTCCACCCCGTTTTGTTATGTTTGCCAATACTGACAAAGCAGAAACCAGGCATCACACATTTTTGACTCAATAGCTATTTTTTTCATAGTTGGCATTTGCAATGTCTGCCTCCTTCATAGGGTTAGTTCTACTGGTAAAATTTTAACAGTTTTTTGTTTCTGCTCTAAAAGGAATTGTTGATGAAGTGTTAGAAGAAAGCTGTGTTAACAAAATGGATTGGGAGAGGAGCTGGCCAACAGTCCACTGACATCTGTTTTCTACTAGTTTAGCAACTTTATACTATGTTCAGGCCTGTGTGGCCAAGTAAAGAGTTGCAGTTGCTATAGAAACAAAACAGGATGGACGTATTGTCAGCACTGTGGTTTAAGGTCTGGGATGAGAAGACTTTCATTGTGTTTCAGTGGGGTGATTTGAGAAATACAACTAAAGAAAAAACAGTAATATCCTGTTTTGGCGGCGGCAGAGCTTGTTTAACCTTTAACCCATCATGTTATTTGTCAGGAGGAAAGTGAACATTACCCCACCAGCTGACTCCCAGTTTGGGACAGTGCAGATGAACCTGAAAACAGAGAGGGTCTCAGCCAAGAAAAGGGTACTCCAAAGTCAAGGTGGACAGATGGTGGTGTTACGGTGTGAGCCTCATCCTTTTAAGTGAAATCATGCAAAAGAAACAACTGCGTTCCCTCAAAGGAATGCAGTTAAAAACTAAAGAGAAGCACGGTACTCATTTTATCCAGTTGAGTTCAAGAAGGGTTTCCACACAACAATAAGAATGCCTACAAAGTCACTTTCAATTCAGGGGTAGAAACTCATCTGTGCAAAGAACAAAGCCTTCTTATTACCTGACCTCCAAGATGAGCTGTATTCTCTACCATTAGTGAAAGCACATTCAATTATACAGGCTGGAAACAGCTTTAGGGTGCCGAATGGGTGAGGAGAGCCAGACAAGACAGAAATTAAGCTTGTTACAGACTGATTTTCAACTTCACTTAATTCAGCCTGCCTTTATACAGCCCTTCCATACTCTAGCATTTCTCGTTGTTGTTGTTGTTTTTTTTCCCCCTCCTCAACAAGGAAGCAGGATTTACATATTGCAGGTAAACTAGGGAATAAAAAATGCAGATCCAATTAAACCTCTAGGGAGCTAATTAGTTACAATTAAGTTTCTGCTTCACTTGTTGTGTGGGATTATTTGGTAAACACCTACAGAATGTTGAAAGAATCTTGGCCTTTTCCCTGAACTTGAGAAAAGCTCTATTCATCAAGTAGAAATTTGGCCTTTGAGAAGATGTTTTCATCGTATTAATTAATCTATGTGGATCCTGTGGTGAGTTATTGACATCAAAGTTGATAGAGACATGGCAAAGAAACAGAACATTGACTCTATAGGATTTTTAAAAAATCTAAGAGGTAAACTGGGTGCATAATAGAATGACCAGCGTTACTTTTAAGCAGGTTTTGGAAGTCATTGTACAACAAAGGTCTGCTTTGAGCTAATTGCATGTTGACTTAATTAACCTTGGTGCTCAGTATGGGGGTCCACTTTGACACTCCCTCATTATTTCGAAACCACATCTTCAAAAAACAGCAAAGCTAACAAATAGCACAAGCAGAGAGACAGGAGCTTTTGTCTGACTTGCTGCTCAGTTCAACTGTTAACAACAGGCAAAGAAATATGTCACTTAACATTAAACAACAACTGCTAAGGCCTTTCACCTGCCTCTGCAGACTAGCCTAGAGCCAGTCAGAGGTGTGTTCAGTGGCTTTGTCCTGTCATCACCCATCACCAGTCATTTGTGCATTAACATGTTCCAAATGACATGTCCCTCTCTAAGTGACAGAGTTTCAGCTGGACTGTCAAAAAGTGACAGCTTAGATACACAACAATAAGACCGGATATAATTCCCTGGATCTCTGACCATTAAAGCATCACTAAAGCAAGTAGTTAAATTAGTAAAACATATTAGTTATGTAGATAAGTAGCTTTGGATCCATCCATTCACACAGTCCATGTTTGAGATTTTATATCACATAGCACCATACTGCTGCTGTGCATGACATCCTATTTGTAAATAGAATAACTGTGAATATTATCAGAAAGAGTTATTTCATAGTCTACAAAATAGCTCATAAATTTTAATGCAAACCCTTTTTTTTTTTTCCTTTCTAACTTGTCTTGTGCAGCATTGTAGCAAGCAGAATGATGGTCTGGCTGCTGTGTTGTGCCGAGCAAATTTGCTTTGCCAAGAGGAGCTTTATATGTATAAAGCCCCTCTTGATAATATGAATTCTTTTTATTTATTTTTGTTTTTTATTTCAAAATAATAATAAAAAAAAGGCAAACCCTTTTTTCTAACTTATTGCATCCGATTGTTGTTTGCACCACAGGACCTCACCTCACACAATGTTCCTTGTAAATGTCTTCAAAATCTTTGAGTACAACTAATAAAATTGCACATACATATACAGTACATACAGATATCTCAAAACAATTTTAAAAAACACCAAAATGTTCTCTTTGGAAGCATTCTGAATAACAAAATGTAGGTGGTTTGTGGTTTCAGTGGATTACAATACGTATTTAAGATTCTAATACTATGAGCATTTGGACCATTATCAATTACTTAATGCCAGTTAGGCTTAAAAAAGGAGCATATGACTAACTCTCATTCCAGGTGGTACATGAGGTGTTTAAAGAAGAGGTCTGAGCTACATGCTTAAGTTGACATTGGCATTCAGTGCGCTAGAAATGCAAAATGTTTCATATTATGGCAGAGAGGGAAATGGCACCTGCTGGGCAAACACGCCACATATTGTAATGTAGCTTAGCAGCACTTGCCCAGCTCCTTGCACTACAAAGCAGTCCATCAAAGTGAGATCTGAGAGGGAGAGAGAAGAAGATCATGACTCTTTTCACACCTTGTCAGACTGACTCGCCTCTGCCAGTTCCAGACCGCTCAGTGTGGTTTTCCCCTACACTACAGGAATATCTCCAAGTGTAGACCAGGCCCCCCAAAAAACTACAGACAGTGTGGTAGTTATAATCAAGTGACTTCTCTTTCTCACTAAATGTGAATTTTGGGGGGATATATTTTAAGGTTGTCATACAAAATTAACACTAATGTGATATATTGTACTTTACATGTCATTTTGTGTTTGTAAATATAAAGATAATAGTGTTATACAGTATAATCCAATGTCTTTATTATTCAAAGACAGCTCCAAATCTTCCCAGCAAGTTCTACCCAAGCTCAGAACTTGTAGTACTAATTATTTTAAAGGGCTGAGATGTTTGGCCTTGTTGCACAGCATCATGCGCTGTGAAAATCAAACACAGCATATAAGCACAAACTCCTCATACCAACTATCAGGCATGGTGGTGGAGAGTTGATGATTTGAGCATTGAGTTGATTGTGAACTCCTCTGTACACCAAAGTATTTTACAGTCAAATGTGAGACCATCTGTCTGACAGCTAAAGCTAGGCTGAAATCAGATCATGTAATGATGAATAACAATGACCAATCAGAGCAAACTGGGCTTTTCCCAGGTGGGCCTTAAAGAGACATAACTTAACGGGTGTGTTTCAGACAGAGGGTAAAAACAGATGCTGCAGCAATGAACATAATAGTAGTATTGTGATTTTTCTTTTGTTTTCTTTTCTGCAAATTAATTCATCTTTACCTTTTCTAGCAAATAAAATCCAAATAAATCCAAATAAAATAATACCATTAACTCTAAATAAGCGCAATGAGGGCACTTCAAACATGTAAGTATACCCACAATAAACAACTTCTGGTACATATCTTGTTTTTATTTTTTGTATTTATTTATTTTTAAAAAGGGACAGTGCGTGTTAATATGCATGAATCATGCAAACACACAGGATTATAGCATCACTAATTTCCGTCCTTTGTCCCTTACTAGTAAGTAATTTAAAAACCATTATTAGTTAATTACTTGCTCTAAAAGGGACAATAATGTAATGGTGAAACGTTGAAGGGGAAAATTCATGATAAACTTACAGTAACATTTGGCATTTCTGTGTGCTAGGAAGAGGTTTGCAATAAAGCTAATGGAGGGTTATTTCCATATTATTGACCTGTTTGATGAAACTAATCTAAATGATAAAACCAGTGCACAAAATCCACTCATTTAATCTGAATGAATAAAGACAGCAGGTTGTTCATGTAGTTTAACAAACAGCTACATTATCAATGCACTGTGTTGATAGAAATGGAAAACTTATTCTATTGCCTATACCATTGTACTGGTAATATAAATGCACTTATATTAATTACAACTGATTAAGAGAATGGTACAATGAAATATAATATATAACTCTGCAATTATTGCTTCTTAACAGAACTGCATAATTGTCAAGGCTATAATTTGTTGTGTGGAGTTGTTAAACTGGACTGAAGTAAAAAAAAAGATTTTCTTCCCCACTGCTGAACACTTACTTGCTTTCTTAGAGGCTTCTGTAACTATTTTGGATTTGGTCATTCACGAAGAGAAAAGTAATTTTTGATTAGTTAAAACATCAAACTCCACCCTGGAGAAAAATCGTACACAATGTTAAATATTCCCTCCAACAGCCAGATTACAAGCCGTACTAAGCACCCCTGCTGTGTCAGGGCCGCCAAAGTGTCAAAGGAAATGCTTTGCCACATGCCAAAAACACTTGTCTCCATTAACACTGCACCAGGGGGAGACTTGCTTAGACTGACAGGCGGCAACAATACTGAAAACTCTCCCAACTGTGAGAAGAGAGAGACAAAATGAAGAGAAGTGAGAAAAATGAGTTTGGAACTTTCATTGTCCTAAGTCTTTCCTCCACACAGATGCGCAGCTGAGCCAGTGCAGCTGGCCAACTGACAAATGGGAAAAAATAGTCCAATTTGAGCTGGTCGTTAGCAGTCGGAGCACAGCATTCCAGATAAATGAGCGGCTGCCTCAGGTATGGCAGGAGATCTTCCTGAAGCATTCCTGGGAGACCGGACCATACCACGGCAACCCCTTAGCCATGCCTTCGATCCGACAGGCCCGACACTACAGCAGAGGTGACCTTGCAGCGCTGCTCCTGCCGGGCTTCTTATTTTTACACTCTCCATCCACCCCCCTACTCCTCTTTTTTTTCTAATCCCCACTTAAAGAGACAGTGTGATGGTTTTTATGTCATTAACTTCCCCTTCCCACTACTTTTTTGTCCAAAGACAGTAGCAACAATCGAGACAGAGCTGTGGAGAGAGGCGGAGGCGCTCCATCTGGGCTGGATCCAGGCCGAAAGGAGGAGGAAGCGCCAACTCCATTAAAAGTGTCGGTGAGGGGCTGAGCTAAGTCAAACACTTACTACGGATGTTTGGACTTTTGACTTGCCCCTTGTTGACACTGCCTTTCTTGTTCCATATGTTTGTGTGTCTGAGTGTGTCTGTTTATGTCACTGTGTGCCAGCGTACGCCACTGTGCCTAAGTATATATGTTTCAGTGGCAGCTGCCAGAGCATGGCCACTTTCTTCTGCACACCCACTGTGGCCTGTGGGACCGTAATCTTTGTCAATGCCATGCTGGTTATATTTCGCAAGAGCCCAGAACAGAGTAGGCCAAATAAACACAGACATGGTTGATTTCACTTGTTTTTCACTCTATTTTCAGTACATGGCTAGTGAAACCCTGATCCAAAGGCAGTATTTATACATTACCAGATTAGGAATGAATATGAGAAGCCAATTTAGAAAGTGGCTGAATGCCCTCAGTAAACTGTGTACAGAGGCAAACACACAGCGAAATAATAGGATATGTGTAAAAACAAAGTAACCGTCCAAGAAATGAGCTCTTTCATTTATTGGTACACGATTCTCTAAATACTTTTACATCAGAATTATTTTTTCATAATATTAATTCACTACATTTTCTCATTACTAATTTCTGTCTTCCCATTTCTGTGGACACTAATATAAACCACTGCGTGCCTTTCATCAGCCTCTTAACACTTCACACAAACACTTCCTGACAAGTACTTCATTGAATAAATCATGATTATTGATTAACATGCACACAAACGTCTGTCCGTGCACATTCTGAGGTTTGTTTCTTGAGTGCCAAGCTCATTTTACAAGAGCTCTTTCATGTGAGTAATTGTGCATGCTTCCAGCCATCTACACCCCCCTCAACCCCACCCACCCATATAAAATAGAAAATCCCCCAGCTATTTCTCCCAAAGAAATTAGCAAATTGTGATGAGGCGAATTGAATCAATCATTGCCTTAAGGTCAGAACCTATTAAAAACATTTTCCCCCTGTTGTCATCAATTATCTGTCCTGATGGATGTAATCTCATCTTGTGTGCTAAAACAATGTGTGACACACCTTGTAATTGTATTACTATTAATATTCATTGTTCTTATGCTTCTCATTTTGAGAGCCAGAATTGACCAAGATTGTATGAATAAATTGTTTGACAAGTATGACCACCAAATTCTCTCATCATGCTTTCCATATCAGTGAACATATTGTGACTCATCTCTGCAAATGCTTAAAGGTTCAGTATGTAACTAATTTGGGTTCTTATTAGTAAAAATCAAGTATCGCTTTCATAAATACGTATTTTACCGAAGTGTAATCACAACCGCATGCAAATGAAAGCATTCTTATAGCTTAAAATTAGTAATTTATAAATACATAGCTAGCGGTGCACCCAACCGAATGCTGCCACGCTGCATCGCCATCTTTGAATGCGGTAGCCGAAAGGGGACAAACTTGTTAGCCATACGCGTGTTAGCTGTGAATCCCCGTGTGTTGTCGGGGGGGGGCAATCAAAGATGACTGTGGAACATTCAACTTGCAGTTTTCCATTAAAATGGAGGACCATCCACACTCTTTGCCCCGTGAAAGGGAGGAAAAATAGTCAAGAAAAAAAATAAATAAATAATCAGGAGAAAATAAGAGTCTACATCGGTATAGGGATTACCAGATGGAGACTATTCATGAGGGAGAGGGACTTCAGAACTGACGCAGAGATTGCAGGCTTTCTGCTGGACAGGTAAGTTAACGGCAAAATAAACTTCACTGTTAGATACAGGGCAGGGTGGTCGAGCAACTATTTTATCCTCCCGTTTAAGTCGGATAATTTACGGTTACTTGCTATACAAAATGGCAGAGACGGCTAATTTGTTACTTAGCCTACCGTGGAAAAGCTCTGTTGCAACAGTTAGATCATGGGATCTTCCTCTTGCAGTGCCGACAGGTCCACTGCCCCTGCTTTGACTGCCTTTCCATCTCCCTCTACGTCTTCCTCTCCCTCTCACTTCATCAGATTTTCTCTGAGTCTGCAGGTCACGAAAAACTATTTCACGCGATGACATTAGCTATTAGCAGAGCTTGGTACCAAATATATGGAGGGCATGCTTGTAACTTATCAGCATCAATAATGAAACAGAATTATGTATCATTCTGTACCTCATCACCTGACGGGACAATCCAACTTGTGCAAGACGTTGACGTTTTCACATTTGTGACTCTCCACGGCTTCGGTAGTGGTAATAATGCGCTTAAACAGCGAGGCGCCAGAGAGCACTACTTGGTTGTTTGCATTCAATCAGCGCACCACTAGATGGGAGAATTTCTCACACACTGGGGCTTTAATTTTTCAGAAGCATCAATTTTATTTTTATGAACTAATATCAAACAAAAGTGGCCAAAAGTGTAATTTCATAGGTAAACCGTGAACATCATCAGTAGAAGGCTTGATAACAAAGTTGATATCATTAAACTATTTTAAGTTTATGTTCCAAGTTTTACCACACAAAGTTAAATATAACCATGTGATATGATTTCGTAGGGGGGGAGGGGCTCTAACTGTCGCAATTTGGAGAAGTGATCCCAAAGATGAGCTTTGCACTGAGACTTGTTCAATCACTTCTGCGCTACAGCGAGTATGTAAAATCCCAGCGAGGCATTCAGGTGTCCCTGGTCATCCCATTCATTTCCTTTCCTAACCATCAAATGAGTCACAACTCTGTTGGATAGGTGTGCTCATTATAAAGGAGGATGTACAATTGTGGGGGGAAATGAGAGAGAGCCTAAGCAGGAACACCAGAACATCCCTCACATTCTGTGCATCCCTCCCCTTCTCTTTCCCTCATGTGGCAAACTGAAGACCAGAAGAGGAGGGTGAAAGCATCTGGATCACGACCTTTCCTCAGGCGCACTGAGACAAATTAAATCCAGACATCTGATGAGAAGAGACTGAGGAGACCTTCCAAGCTGCTCCAAGAGCAGCCTCAACACTTCCACACTTTCAAGTCACTGCACATATAACAGGTTGCCCAGCTATTTTCAAAACAAGCTGTGAGCTTGTATGAATTCTCTGATATTTTAGGGCAATCTTTGTTTTAAAAAGCAACATAATAATTAAAAGAAAACCTGATCAGAATGCTTTGGATTTCCTGAAATATGACAGGAAAAACACAAAAAATCTATATCCTAAAAAGCTTTTTGCACTCAAAGAAAGACTTTGTCCACACAACATATTACCTCAGGTATGGTACCAATTGTTTCCATTTCAAAGCCGATTAACAGCCCCCGGGAAACTGACAGTGGGACACAACAGAAACAAACTTCCAGGAAGAAAAGCTGTGGATGAGGCCTGACCTGATCACACAGTGCCTCTGCTTCCCTGCACTCGGATACGGACAGATACTTCAATTGCATGTAGCACCATGGTTCAGATCAGTCAAGACTGACTGAATGCAACACACTCTGCACATTACAGACTGACTAGACTAAATAAAGTGTTCTCCCTGAGGTCTAAAAGGAAAAAAAAAATAATTATTTTAGCAAATCCTTCGCTTTGCAGTTTAATTGCTGAGGAAAACCAAGAAAAAGAGACACTGTTGCTTAATACGTCAGACAGAAGTGCTGAGATTGGCTTGACGTACATGTAATTAACTGTGGATCCAGAGCCAGAGAGACGCTCGCTTTAGCAGCAACAGAGCATGCAGATTCCCATTTAATGTGCAATTTTCAGTGGAATATGACTGAAGTAATTGAGCTTAGTGCAAAATGAATTAGGCTGATGAAACGTCCAGGGAAAGTTTTGAAAATGTTTAAATGTTATTGTGATGGAGTTGAATTACAGTTCATGGTCTTTGAAGCTCTTTCTCTCATTATGGGCAACTCCTGATGTCATGTCTTTCAGCATACTTAACATTTCACTTTATGCATAAAAAAAGCTAGATGCTCTTAAGAGAGGAAGACCAGCCATACATTCCTTTCCAGATAGAAATGTAACCACAACATTACTGACAGTGTTACAGAATTAAAATCTGAAGATTTCTTCTCTCTGGAAGTCCAATTAAAATAAGGGAAATAACATTTTGGTTACAGAATTCACGATAAAAGTAAATGTTTGGTTGGATTTGATCAGTTTATGCAAGGACAACAAATTTAAAAAAAGAAAAAGAAACCCCTTTCTTACCTGACAGATTGAAGTTTGCCATCAACAACAGGAAAGCAACATAAGGAGAGAGAGAGAGAAAAAAAAAAAGTTATTAAAGCAGGATGCAGTATGTGCTTCTTTGGTTAGACAAGTTTTATGGCCGTCAATTTAAATACAACCCTGTTTACAATTTAGTTGGGAGGCTGGTTAATATGCAAATATAAAGGCAATGATATGCAAATCTCATACACCAATTTTTTTTTCACCACATAGCATTGAAAAGATATATAATTGCTGGAAGTGAAACATTTCACAATTTCCTGACAAATATTAGATCATCTTGTATTTGATGGGAGCAACGCAGATCAAAAAGGTTAATATAGGTCCCGAAAGAGGCTGGAAAGGCAAGTGATACTATAAAGAAACTGCTCAAGGAATATGTTAAAATTAATTAGGTTAATTAAAAACATGTCAGTAACATGACTGGATATGAAAAAGTACACCAGAGAGGCAGAGTCTCTCAGAAGTAAAGACGGGGATAGGTTCAATCTGCAAAAAAACTGCAACTAAAAATTGTGGAACAATATCAGCCTGATTTTAATCAAAATTACAAAGACTTTGAATATTCCATCATTTACACAAGATATCATGATATCTTAACATAATATCAACAGATCAGGAAAATCTGAAGACATCTCTGTGCACAAGGGATAAAGATGAAATTCAATCAGGTCTTGGAGCCCTCAGTGCATTAAAAACACTGATAATTCGTCGATTGGAAATCACTGTGTGGGTTCAGGACTATTTTCACTAATGATTGTTTGTGATCACAGCTGGATGTGACGTCAATAAATCCAGGTTAAAACTTGCAAAGAAGCCACGTGAAGATGATCCAGAAACTCAGTCAGCTTCTCTGAATCAAAGCTCATTTAAAATGGACTGCGGCAAAGTGAATACTGTTCATCAGACAAGTCAAAATTCAATTTGTGAATCACGGCCATAGTGTCCTCTGGATAAAGGGAAGAGGGATCATCCAGCTTGTTATTAGCGCTCAACTCCTGCATCTCTGATGATATGAAGGTGCATTCATTCCTATGGAACTGGCAATGTGAACATTTGCAAAAGCACCATGAATGCTGCATGACATATAAAGATTTTAAAGCAACATGTCATCTCAACCAGAGGTTAAACTGAAGTTCCAACCCCTCTTTCTTAATTCCTTATCCATAAATGTATACAGACAATCAGTGTTTCACCGGAGCACTAGAGTGAAATTCAATATGAGGAAGAACACTATTGTTTGAAGTACGTCTTACGCAGTGAGGTGCAGTTGTTGCACCAAAGTAAGGTTTGTAAGGCTGTAATGGACAGGGTGTCTCTGCAGGAAAGCCTTCAGCCAGGGCTGAATACTGATGTGTCTGACTGATTGCCACGTCTTTGGGATTTAATTTGAAAGGTGGACAGTGATGAATGTCTTTCCTCCACTTACTGGCCGTCTGATGTATTATGCATCCCCATCTGATCAGAGAGGCTGATGAGGCGCAGGGAGATGAGGGGTATCCATGTCCGACGCACCTTGGCATTGGTTATATAAATGAATGCATCCCCATGCCTTTCATTTCCCAGCTCACAGGTCACGGGAAAAGCTAATAGGGTTATTGTTAATAGGGGGTGACTGACTTCAGCTGGGGCCGTCCGAGTATTTTGATAGGCTGCACATTTGACAAAGTCTGTTAACAGAGTGGCTGAACCACGCTCTCCTGTCAGCCCGGAGTCTAATTGTCAGAGACACAAACGTGAGCAGCAGCAAGAGGACTGTGCTATCAGCTGTCCAACCAAGACCGTGATTATCTGTCTGTGTGCATCTTGCCTCAGGATGGCGATAGGTGTGCTTACTTCACCTGTTTCGCAGGCAGACGTGGTGGAAAAACAGCCCATATTGTTACAACCCGTCTGTGACAAAAACCCATGATTTGAGACCATTGCTCTGATCCATGGCTACTGGATATTTTGCTGCTGACATGCTGCCAGATGTATAACTGAAGGAGTGAAACCCTTCTATTAGCCCGAGGGAGGAAGACTGAGAGCTGAACCATGTTTTGTTCTCTCCCTAGGAAAAAAAAAAACAGCACAGATAATTGTGCCTCTGCTGAGGGAGTGGAGGAGACTGATTCTTTGTTTAAGTGTCCACCAGGAGAGCACTTTCTGATACAACCAGGGCTCCTGAGCGCCCATCAACTGCACATTTTAATGTGCAGAAGCAATATTAACCGCAGCAGCAAATAAAAAAGCCCCAGCCCTGGTGAGCACAACGTAGGCCCTAACGAATTTATGGCTGCCCTAATTGAGCCATTTTTACTTCAGTTGCGTTTTTTTTTTGTTAAATCAGGATCTACTCTCCCACTCCCCTCTGTGATTCTCTCTCTGAAAGTCTGCTCATATCAACTCTGAACAACAGAAGGTCACTGCTGGTACTGATAAACACATTTACAGCATCCCACACGAGCAAACTGCGAGAAGGATTTGTAAGAGCAAGAGAAAGAAAACTAACTCTAAAAATACTAAACAAGGTGTATGATCTGTTCTCATGGCTGATAAAACTAAGCAAAAGTACAAGACTTGACAGTGTTTATGAGCCAACGGTGCGTAACTGCATTTGAATCTTTAAAAAATAAAAAAAATGTTTTCACTTTCAACCATTATCTGAAGTTTGAATATAACCACTGCATTCATTTGTATAAATCCGGATGCTGATTATGCAGCAAACGGCAGTGTTTACCAGCCAGAGAGCAAGGAAACCATCTTTAATTCATTAGAAAAACACACTTTGTGGGAAGATTTTCAGAGGAGGCTTTACATTACTCAGGCTGCTTTAATACATGATCAGTATGCAGAGGAGCCCTATGTTAAAGTAGTGGATAATGGGTGAAAAAGGCTGGGGTGAAACAACGTCCACCACCAATGAGCCATTAATTTGTGCTGAAGGAGGTGAACGACGTGTCCAAAAGCTGAGGATTTTTCATTAGTCATCCTTCGTTTGCACACTAGTCATAGTGAGGCACAATTAGCCCCCACGGCCTGACCGCCAGCAGCCTCTCTTCTACGGACCCAGCTACAGGAGTGTTGTTGTCACAATTTGACAGGACAAGAGAAAAATTATGTCTGAGCTGTCTGTACACAATGTCATTGTCGGTGCTCTTTTGGGCTCACCATTTGCCATCACAAAACCGCTTTGATTTAAAATACATGTGTCCCATTATGGAGTATCTAGCCATTATAATTAGACGATAGGAGCAGATTTCATGAGGAGACACTGCATGCGATCTAATTAGCATTGTCTTAAACTACTAAATCAAAGTTGTAGCTCATGTGCTTTTGTTTGAGAGCTCTTTGATCTTCCAAGGATTGTTGTAAAGATTGTTCATGTCATTAATCTCTTTTCAAGATGCTAAATGAGCAGGAATATTAAGTAGATGACTGACGTACTGTACCCCAACCAGATTTAGTACACTTTATTTTTGAAGATTTATTCTAAGCTTTCTTTTTTAGTATTGACTGTGGGGACTGCATTTTTTTTCCCGTTTATTCAGGTAGAAAATATTCTGCTGCCACATGTGGACTGTTTCAATGATTTTTTTCCCTTTGAGTGCTGGATCACAATTAAATCAACATATTCTACCTCAGCAGTCATAATCTTACAATCTACTGATCTTTTTCAGTTCATTGTGATGTTGATATTTTTTAGCATTACATACTGTGACTAAATATCCACAAGTACAAAGTAAAGCATGGGTGAGTTAGGTTTCAACAGATGTAGGCCTTGATGGGAAACTTCAGAGGAGTGTATCCTGGACAAGCATGGCAGCAGACAAGTGCGAGGGGGGGGGGGGCTGTTCTGCAGTGAATGTGACATGTTTCTCTACGCTGAGCCTATTCTTCCATACTCATGTGCAAACACAAGCAGAAGCACTCATAAACAGCCTCCTGTCAATGATAGCCCTAAACCTATTCTTATTTATTTGCTTCGTGTTGTGATATACTGGTAAGTAGCAATGAGAACAAACAGTAAAAAGTATGAAAACAACAGCAATATAGTCATTTAAATGGAGTCTATTTTGAGTCAGGGACAGCTTCTCTTTCTGTTACTGAATTAATCAAATCCAAAGGACATCATCTTCAAACTCGACATCCCCCTAAAGGCGAGCATCTCATTCTGTATGCAGCTGAGGAAGCTTCACAACATCCTAAAAATACAGCGCTCCTGGAAGAGAGGTGCTCTACCAGTCTGAAGGGGAGCATGAAGAACTAGCAGGCCCATGGGAGTAGACTTTGTGATTAGATGCAAAAACTCTGCTTTCATAAACAGCATTAGTTCTTGTTAGACATCCCACCCTTCCCACAGATGCAAGACCTCTCTGTTTTGCAAAGAAGGGAGAAGGCATTATTGTTTTATTTGCATTTTTTGTTTCTGGAGCGCTTTGCCCCCACGTTTATAAACAAAAGGCTAATCCTTTCAAACAGGTGTCGGAACAAAAACTCCGGCTGCATTCATCAGTTGTTCCCTGTGGTTCGTAACAAGGAGTCACTTAAATGTTGGGTTTTTGTATCCATTCTTAACAGCTCCCTCTTTGACCTCATCAATTTGCTCAATTTTGTGCAATTTGCTGTAAGCTAAAATAAAAATACCTAATTATACACCTGGACTAAGCATCTTTTTAAAAGAAACAGAAAAAAAAACATCATTGAAAATGATTGCAGTATATTACACAAGATAAATTGCGATCCATATTGTCTTTACGTTTCAGTTATTTATTTTCAACTAATGGAAAATGTTTTCGATGCATTGTTGGCATGAATACAAATAATGTGTCACAACGTGTATTCAAATTCTGAAAGGTAATGAGAGCAGACAATTTTGCAACTCATCACTCAATGTCAGAGTCAGTTATCAACAAATGGATGAATGGATTTTATCAGGTTATGTTTAAGTTACGTAACATATTAGACATTTGGAAAATAGTAATGTCCACTAGATGGAGCCATGTAGTTTACAGGATTAGGTTTTTGAAAAAAAGACTATTTGAATATTCGTATAAAGACGAATAAAATCTAAAAATATGAGCAGGTGATGAAATGTTTCATATAGAGAAATCAGTAGTTACTTCAGTATTAATGCAATTCAAAATACCGAGCATATTTCAAATGAGAGAAAAGGTGATGGGAATCTTTCATTTACATAAAGTTTGTGTATTATTCAGGGAAATATTTCCTAGTCCATTTGAGCATACTGTAGGAACACAATTCATTGTGCAGTGGTGTTGCCTTGTGTTCTTACTCATGTGTAGTTTGATGTTCATGTTGAACGCGTTCTGTTGCTCAGCAGCCTCGAGCGTTACAAGGACACTGTCTCTTTAAATGTCGCCTTGCATTTTGTTTACATTTTGGGCTGCGCCATGTTTTACACAGTGTTGGGAACTAAAATATGTTGCGTTGTTGACGTGAGAAATTGCCTCTTCACTCGTTTATTGCAATTCCACTATATAAAATTATTTATACTACAGAGATACTCTTCTTCATCTCTCTAGAGGAGTGAAAGCACATGTGATAAGCTGCATGCCACAAATCCATTTGTCCATCAAGTTTGTGTCAACTCATATTTGCTAGTCATTTTCTGGCTTTGAGCCCAGATGGTGTCATTGACTGTATGTAAATGACATATTTTAAAAGGTGAACTTGAAAAAAATGTAAGGAAAAAAGTATAAGGCTCCTATCAAGACGCACCATGGAACTTCTGCTAATATTTTTCAGTGAGGTTCCTCCTATCAATGGCTAATTCGGCATCCAATTTGCACCCTACCCTTACTGTGAGCTCTCTCCGGACAGTATAAAGGGGCTTAGGGAGAAGCGAGAACTTTGTTCTTGTTCTCGAGGCCACAAGAACAAAATAACGTCATTTTGTTCTCGCCGGAAGTGTTTGAGGACTCTTCTCGATGCATCGGGCTGGCAGAACTTTCTTCCCGTGGGGCTTCGAGAAGTATTGTGTGATTGGTCGAAGATTTGAGGTGGAGTGTGAAGCGGAACGTAGTCACTTCCACATTTCCACTGATGCAAAGATGAATGGACAACAGCTGATCGAGGTGGTGAGAAAGTACAAAAATGTGTCCAACACACATGGTAAATAAAGATGTGGATACTGCCGTGTGCACAATCCTACACTGTCACGGACAAAGTTTCACGTGAAATATAAAGTAACCGGGTCAATTGCTCATTGCACATAAAGACACATACAACCCCCTGCAGTAATTCCCGCCCTGTCTCGGACAAAGCTTCTCGTTGAGTATGAAATGACCTGAGCAAAACAAACTTTTTTCTTGTTCTTGCAGCTTTGAGAACAAGAACAAAGTTCTTATCTCGGGGCTTGTCTTATCTTTTGGTCTATCACTTTCTCTCTTTCTTTTCCTCTCTTCCTCAGATAATATCTTGTTGCATTTCTTTGCTAAATCAGCCGCAGTGCATGTTCAAAATGGCTGGTGTGTTGATATTCGCTTGCTAGCCTGTGACGTGGTGCGTAAAGCAAAACTTAGCTGCCAACGTCATACAGCGTCCCAGAAGAAAAAGTGGTGAATGGCAGTTTTTCAGCCTTGGTAGTGACAGCTTCGGAAATGTGCATACTAAATGTCACTGGGCAATCAAATGAGTCAGGAAAGCAGAGTTTTAAGGTTGGAAAGTTACGTATTGTGTCTTTAAAGCTATTGTTAATGCCCGTTCATCATGTTGAATTTACTGCATGCTTACAATTTGTAAATGCAGTAAAATGTCTTGCATTTACACTTGCAGGCAAGCCCCTTTGGGCTTTATCTACTGTGTTTGAAGAGACAGTTTATAGCTTAACCAGGAAAAATCCTTAGCATTGCTATTTCAAAACAGCCAGAAGGAAGACACATTGAATTCCCTAATCCTTTTTCGTTAACAATATATCTTCACCTAACTTTAAGCAGCCATTTAATCAAATATTGTGTCATGCTTTAACATTCAAGCACTTATTTTTATTTAATGCATTTTGAAAGTGGTCAGAAGCTTCTTATTGTAGCTTGCAGTCAAAACATGTATTGAGTTTAATAAAGACATTTGTGCACATTGCAGTGGAATTGAAAGAAGTTTCAAACTTCATCAAATGAAAAGTTAAATGTTCTAAGTTGAAGAAATTTCAAGGTAACTATTTACTTATTTACTTTTGCTCACAGAGTTCAAAAGAGCAAGTAGGTAGTGATGATTGTGGAAGACAGACTTCAAAAAGACCTCTGTGAATGACCAAGTGTCAACAAACTAACTTTTTATCCAGCAGCACATGGCCTGTATCACTTCATGGTTTCTGGATTTTCTTGTATGGTCAAATTCTGCTAGCACTTAGATGATGCATATCATCCCCTTCAGCAATTTAAAAAAAAGAACATTTTTGCACTGTAAAGCAACGAGTGATCAACAACTGGTCAGAGCACAGCACTTTGTTTCTGTTTCAGAGATGTCACCAAGAAAATGTGTATTTCGTTGTGAGAGCAAATTGACCCTTTTCAGCATCCCTAAAGAAATCTTGGATCATCGGATGCAGATGCATTTTGTATTTGCTGGCCAGTAACACAGTTGCAAAAATGTTTTGACTTGTTTGCAAGACTTCACGGACAACAGTTTTATGAATATGGCCGAATGTAATGTTGGTTTTGCAGGGCAACTGTAAGTAAAAGTCGAAGCTGTTCCTCAACTAATTGTTAGTTGTCCCTAAGACCAAGAGAAGTTCAGAGGGGACCAAGTGTTCTCAGCCGCCGCCCCAAAACTGTGGAACTATTTACCATTGCATATCAGGCATGCCGATTCACTTCCTGTTTTTAAGTATTTTCTTGAAACACACTATACTCAGCCTTAGATGCTGGCTTTTATTGCTACCGATTAATGTTTTAATGTATTTTTGTTATGGAGTTATTATGAGTTATAGTTACCGTATTTGTTTTACCTTTGCTATGTACAGCACTTTGGTTGACAGTGTTGTTTTTAAAGTGCTGTACAAATAAAATTGGATAGGATTGGATTGGATAAAAGGGTGTAACTCTGAACCTCAAGCAGTGAGTGAATCCATTTCAGATGTCTGCATTATGGATTTCAGTGCAAGCATAAGTACACTGAGTAGAAAGGCAGTTAAGGAGCTAACAGTAATTTTGTGTTAATTCTATTTGGTTTATACTGTCCTTCATGTTCTGGATCCAATTTGGAGGTGATGTCATGCTTGAAAACATTCAGTGTTTGTCTTTTTTTTTTTTTTTAAACAATTCAGTTGTCACAGCTTCCTGACTGGTAACGAGAGTTGTCCACATTCATGAATCACCCCATCTGCAAGCCTCCAGGAATTCGACCAATCAGAAGACACTTCATCCAAATTTTCTCATTTTCTGGAGGATGCTTCCTCCAGGAGAAAGATCTAGTTCTTTTTGAAATGATTCAAAATCATTTGGTGCTATGATGGGAGTAAAGCTAATCTAGATTGTAAACGATGCGATCCACTGCATGCAGACCTGTCTACAAATGTTTAATACCGCTGCTGTTTTATCTCAACTACTTACAAATTTACATGGTCCCAAATATAAACACACCTGGTTGCATGCCACATCTTCACGAGTGACTGCAAAATCCTTTTGTCCGTTAGCTTCTGTGGGACATGGATGAAGCCATTTTGTGAACATAGTTCTTGTAAAGTGAAGTGTATATAAAGTAATAACATGCAGGAGGGTCTCCTCTCTGCACCATGAATGAGTCGCTCATGCCGTGGGGAGCCGGTGACATGATTGTGATTGGACGAGACACAGAGAATCCAGATCAAAGCAATCTCTAGTGTTTTGGCCCCCAGCACAGTGTAGAGCAGGCCCACACACACACTCACTATACAGTACACAGACAAGTAAGTACACACATGCGCGCACTGAATCTTCCACTAACACTGAAACACATGCATCCTCTCTACCTTTTCACTCTTACACGTACACTCACACTTGGTGTCACACATTTATGCACTCTACCTCGCAAATTCAGTCTATATCTCTCCTGACACATTCTCACATGTACAGCAGACACTCTAATGCACTCAGTGGCTGTGGAGTGTTGATTTGGATGAGTAAGCTGTGAGAGCTGAAGGACACCACCATGTCTTTGCAGCAAGCAAATTATTGAAACTTTTCTAATCTATATTCTGTATTAATATTGACTATTAGGTGTATATTTTTAATCATGCAAAGGAAAAACCTTAAGTTGATTATGTGGGAAATGTTATTTGAAGAAAGAATTTCTAAATATCACCCATGTTTTTTTCGTTTTATGTAATACTTTCTAATTGTTATTTATAGTTGAAAAAATGTAAAAAGTCCTCCATATATTTCACCATTTGCTAGCTTGTTTTTCATCAAATGAGTGGTAATGGATAATATTAGCATAAAATGTCTCCCCTGTTACTGTTTTTCACTCTAACAGGGGGGACACACAGTAACAGGGTGGATGAAAGAAAGCTAAATAAGCAAAATTTTCAATCATATTTTGTTTTTTATTATTGATTATGAATATTTGTAAAAGATTTGTTGAAAGGGCATGCTTTTATTTGTCTAGAAATGGCGCTTTCTGCTGCAGAAAAGCAACGGTGCTACAGGGTGCACCGAGATGCATACCCTGAATAAAGAGATGGAACGTTTTTTTTTTTTTTATGTGTTGTGTCTTGAGTGTGGAGGGGGGCAGTACGGGTGGATGAAATGTTAATCATAATAATAATAATAAT
Source organism: Atherinosoma microstoma (assembly GCA_037177055.1). NCBI lineage: Eukaryota > Metazoa > Chordata > Actinopteri > Atheriniformes > Atherinidae > Atherinosoma > Atherinosoma microstoma. The sequence continues at coordinate 22,482,251 of JBBBVU010000010.1, forward strand.
GATACATTTTATATATAGGCCCCTTCAGGACCCTCAAGGTCACCTTACAAATAGATTGAAATACAAGAAGGTAAGAACTCAAAGACATATAAAACATGTAAAAAAAACAACATTACACAGTAAAACAGTGATGTTCCAATCCCATAACTAAGGGGAATAAGGTACTCTAAAAAGGTGTGTTTTAAGACAGGATTTGAGGGTGGTGAGTGTATCAGATTGTGCAATGTTCAGTGGCAGGGCGTTCCAAATTCAGGGGGCCGAGCGGCTGAAGGTCTAGACCACATGGTGGATAAGCGAGCCGGTGGGATGGTAAGTTTGATGGAAGAGGAAGATCTGAGAGTACGGCTGGGTATGTTGATGTGGAGGAGTTCCGTAAAATACAGAGGGTTGAGGTTGTTAATGGCCTTGAAGGTGAGAAGTAACATTTTGTAGAAGAAACGGAAATTAATTGGAACCACCAGTGTAGCTGCTGCAGAACAGGTGTAATATAACAGAAGGAGGGGTTTCTGAAAATAATACAGGCAGCAAAGTTTTGAACCAGTTGCAGTTTATGGAGGGATTTGTCAGGTAAAACAAAAAGAAGGGATTTGTAATAACGTAGCTTAAAGTTAATGGTTAATTGTTGATATCCTGTTATTTCAAGTAATGTTTAAAGCTTTAATGTTCATGGAGAGGTTTAATAAATTGACTATCAAAATTGAATGTAATGATCCCTAATGTAATGTCCACCCTGTTATGTCCGGTCTACCCTGTTACTCCAATGTCCACCCTGTTACCTATCTGTTTTTTGATAATAATTAAATAAAACTAACAAATATTAATCCTGTTTTTGTGGTAACTTGAAGGATAGGAAGTAGCTAAATCAAATCACTTTAAAAATAGGGACACATTACATTGAAAATCCATTTGATTCCCAAACAAATGTGTGAAAATTACAACAAACCTTAAATTGAAGCAATACTTTTTCATTTAATTCAATATTTTATTGAATATTTGCTAAATTGATTTCAAGGATAAATCAAGGGACATTTTATCTCTTAAACTTTAGGATTGTTACAAAAATTGTACATTCAAAACATATATTTATAGAGATGAGAATGTCTGGTAACAGGGGGGACATTTGATCTGTCACACTGAAAGAATTTAGTCAAATTATAAAACAGAAATATCCTGAGCTGGACCACCATAGTTTTCTTATGGTTTTATAAGTTCTCCTTCAGATAAAATAATAAAATCATGAAAAATTCTACTTTTTTTGGATGAAGTTAACCAGGCTCAAATGGCATCGAATAGTAGGAATGACCCGGTGTGTGTTTACATTCCTCCAAGGGCAAATGAGGAGGCAGTTTGTAAGTCTAACCACTCAACCATCGCGGGATTACAGACTCAGAACCCAGAGGCATTTATTGTCATTTCTGGAGACTTTAATCATGTAACCCTGGATAAAACTCTCACTGCCTTCCATCAGTTTGTGGACTG
>JBBBVU010000010.1:22490093-22509082 GCA_037177055.1 Atherinosoma microstoma
GATAGATAGATAGATAGATAGATAGATAGATAGATAGATAGATAGATAGATAGATAGATAGATACTTTATTGATCCAAGGGAGTTGTAACAACTCAGCAGCAGTATAAAAACAAATAAAGTACTATGTAATAAAAATATGTAATGAAATACATAATTGAAATTAAATTGAAATTAAAAAGAAATACATCAAAAAGAAAAATCTGATTGTACCGAAGACAAGCAAAAATAGAAGAATGAATGAATTAATTAATTAACTGAGCTTTCCTCTTAATTCGATCATTCATATAGTCAATATTGTGTGTTTTGGGCAATATGGGATCATCTCTGCATTACACAGATATCAAAGCAACAATAATAGTCTTTTCCCACTTGAATTAGCAGGCTAGGTTTTAAACATATCTTTCCAACATAATAACTCTATTTAAAAAAATGTTTGGAAGGCATGTTACCAAGAAATTGCTTAGATGTCACCCACTTATATACCTGATAAATGTGTCCAGTAGTCACCAAACTCTTAAGCTCTGTTTTGGTCCATTATAGTCCCAGTAGATAATATCTGCCCATTTAGCTGCTCCACAACCCCATTTTCAAAATTGTCAAGACTCTGAGAAAAAAATAAAAAATGCAATCATTTGGCCTTTGTATTTGACTGGGAATAGTATGGTTTGACCGAATTGGATTATCAATTGATGTTCCAGAGCCACGGAGCATTAGCCACATATCTTTTGCCTGTGTTCCTCATCATTCTCATCCCTCTATACCTGACCCATAATACCGTGTTACAGATAAACAGAGAAAATATTAGAAAGAAAATCTATCAGGTGTTGAAACAAATACGTTCTTTCATGTGTCCATTCTGAATTTGAAAGCAAGAACTTTTTTTCATGAAGTTGGGAAGAGGGCTTCTTTACCCCTGGGTTGCATCACCTCTCCTTTTAACGGAACTATATAAGTGTTGACATCAAACTGAGGAGATTAACTGTTATGAAAGTAAAATGCTTTCCCATTCTTGGTTGATATAAGAATTTAGCTGCTCAGCAGTTAACTGACTCATTGTATTATCCCCCATAATATGGCAAACATGTTCAGTGGGTGACAGTCCAGACCTGTCACAACTGAATGAACACTGCCTTGCTAAAATAAGCACGGTCCTCCCTGAACAACAGATATTCTCTACCTACTGAATTTTGTGATCCATTAATGATGCCTTAACAGAAATGCAAGTTACCGTTGGTACTTGCACCAATCCAGCCTAGGCCATTAGAAAATGCTGCTTTCTGATCTATCCACTAATAACATGGTCTTTCCCATTTTTTATTTGGAAAAGATAGATTTTTCTGAACTCTTTATTTTTGTATTGGTATTATATGTATTAAATGATGAAATTCCCTAATTCTTTGCAATTTCAACCTGAGATACATTATTAAAATATTGTCAGACCATTTGCTCATCTAGCCTTTCAGACAAGCTTCTCGTGTACCCTTTTTTTGATACAACACATACCAAGTGCTAGTTCTGAGTTATTTTTAGTGGTAATTCTGAGTTGATTCAATTTGCAAACCTTCTGGAGAGTCAGTCTACTTTTCCACAGGCTAGAGAGCCACATGGAAGCCACATCATTACGTCAATGTTTAGGTCTTTTCAAACACTGGTTTCTTTTCCTTTGAAGCTCCTTCTCTTTTACTCTCAATGTCTACCAAGAACCACAGAGAAAGAAGACTGTTTGCCCTCTCCATATAAACTTTGTCTCATTTTACCTGCCTTTAATCATCATATCGCCTTGCAGTGCATATAAAATTAAAAAGCAGTTAGCATTTGCAAACAGGTTTGCAATATACATGAACATTTAGAAATGCTGATGATAAAGGCATTTGTTAATGTGACACAAAAAGCCAGATTCACAAATGCTGCTGTTTGCAAGAGTATTTATAAATGCAGATGAACAAGATCAAAAGACTAAACAGCTGGCAACATTAGACAAATAATTCCATCACTGACTTACATTGTTGTTTAATTTTTATATCAATACAGAAGTAATATATTTATTTTTTTCTTTGCATAAGTCACATTAGATATACACTAGCTTGTTTTAAACCCCTCTTTTAATTTTTATCTATCTTTTTACCCCCATGGTAGTTCAAAGGTTTTTTTTTTTTAAAAGCTTTGAATGTTTGTGACCCCCCCTCCCCTGACAAAAGCAATCCTTGATTATAGACAAGCTAAATTAAATGTGTCAAAAATGTTGGTTCTTTGGTTCTCAGTCACACCTGGAATTGGCTCTGCTGTTTTTGGGATGTTCCTTGTATATGCAATTGATAAAATCGATAGAATTTCTCACCTTTACACATTCAGTCTCAACAATGTCTCAACTTTTTTAGAGAAGGTGTTCTATTACAGTATGAACATCAGTTCTTTGCCAGCTTTGTTGATGAATTGCTATTGGGCAGGAGGTACAAGTAGAATTAATGAGAGCTTTTTGTTGCAAACATCTACCACTGGAGATGACAGTGACATGACTTACATGGAATCACATGACAAAGAACCAAAACATCTGAAAACTTTTTGGTGACTTTTTCTGCCCTAAAACTACAAAAAAATGAATAAATACTTAACAAAGCTGAGGAATATACAGTCTACTAGTTGTTAAAGTGCCACTGTTAATCTGAAAAACTTAAAAAATGCAAGAAGTGTGGTTTAAGGTGTGATAGTTAATGTTTGCATGACTGACAAGTGACTGACAATACAGCACTGACAGACTAGTCCACCTCAGCTCAAAAAAAGCTTCTGCTTTTTTGTATAAATTTGGAAACAATCGCACAATACAGTTTAATTCACAAAGCTTTGAGTGACAGTGCGCACACATTACTCCCATATTCTCAGCATATTTCATCATATCATCCAAACTCTGCAACACACTCAAATGCCACTATATGCCTATCTGCCTTATTTCTTACTCTGGCTCAGTTTTTAGATGAACTATTAAATCAAATTCTGCCATCCATTGTTTCAACTGGACCTTACTGCAGTAAGTAAAAGAGCACAAAGAAATCCCTGCAAGCGCATGCCATGTTGCTATATCTGGTAATGCAAACTGATTATCAACCATTTTGGCTGCTCAGTGGAGTGATTCTGAGCTGTGAAATAAAAAAAAAGGACACAACAGCAGTTAAGAAAAATAATAATGAAATAAAAAGAAAAGAATGGATTCAGAAAATGAGAACAATGATATTCCAACTAAAATATTCCAGAGGAGACCCATTTCTCAAAAAAGCCATCAGCATTTTATAAGCTATTGTGATTTTGATTTGTTGATAAGTAAAATCTCTTATGTTTTCTGTTCTGTTGTTGATTGTTGTTAAACGGTGGCGTATTTTGTCTAATGCTGTACTTTGCTGTTCATGGCCACCTTAAAAAAAAAAAGAAACAAAAAAAAAGAAACAAAGTGCCATGTTAGTATCAGTATTGTGAACTGAGTCATTTAATGACTGTTTTGTGCAATATTATTTGGTTGTGCCTATTGGCATTCAGATAAACCCTAAGTGCACTCTCCATGCTGTTGGTGACCAGTAAAGATAGGAAAAGCAGGAATACTGGAACACACGTGAAAATATTTCAAATGCATGAAAATCATTGGTGAAAACAGTAAGAATTTGATGTTAGGCAATGTGGTAAGTGTTACAAAGCCACCCTTGTATTCTACATGTGATTTTCCTAGATCAAAAGCAAGATATTTCCATCCATTTTGGAATGAGATACTCATTCACAAAGATGCTCTCAATCTTTTGTCAGATCTGCAAACAAAACCTACAATAATCCTAACTATGGTGTGAGTGTAAGGATAGGATCCTATTTCCTGTTCCTGTACCATGAACACCTGACAAAGAGCTTATCACAGGGGATTAGATGCTGCTTCCTAGGGTGTTTTTCCACATCAAAACTACTTTTTCACTCACCATCTAAGAGTATGGGTGTGGCATAAAGCAAGGCTCTTTCTCTTTGAAAATCTCCCTAGTGATGGCTAAGCCTCCAGACAAGCCCAGCGTGACAAAGTTGTCTAACAGAAAGCAAGACACAATGAGTAGATGAAAAAACTTGGATCACGGCACAAATTTAATTCTAGTAAACATATCACCTTAAGCAATCATAGATCTACACTGTAAACATAATCATGACGTTCAAATTAATCTGAGTTGAACAAATGGGAGTGTCTTTGTCCAAAGACAACGCAATAGCCCTCGCCCTGCTTTGTTTTCATGGAAACCAATAAAATAAACATTGGGTACTGACTCACTAGCCTGAGCTCAAAGTTGGAGTTACTCAACCTCATGATTGAGATGATAACTCAGAGCTCCAAACAAATGTTGAATCTATCTCATAAAAACAGACAAGTGATTTGTTTTCTTAAAATTGATATAATTTTCCTCAGTAAATCCAGCAAATGGCCACCTCCTTGCTCTCCCCATCCCGTTTTCTTCCTATATTAGACATCCAAGAGACTCTCATTTGCAACTATGAAGCAATGCCGTGAATATCACCCTTAACTGTAAAACCTCTGAGGTCTTTGTGGTTATATAAATCATTACGACAGAGTCTCCTTAGAGATGCTGTGGTGCTGGTCATACTGCTTGTGTTAAAATGAATTTGATTTAATATTTTTCAATGCTCTGTCTCCAGCCCACTGCAAAACAAGCTTTGTTCGATTATTTGCAAGATTTTCGACTCATTCAAATACACTGCCTGGCCCAAAAAAAAGAGTTGCTACCAGAACAACAGGTCACACGCTGATAATTCAATGGACCGCCTTTAGCTTTGATTAGGGCTGGCATTCCCTGTGGCATTGTTTCGATAAGCTTCTGCAATGTCAAAAGCTTTATTTTTATCCAGTGTTGTTTTAATTTTCCACCAAGATCTTGTATTGATGATGGGAGAGTCTGACCACTGTGCAAAGCCTTCTCCAGCATATCTCAAAGACTCTCAATAGGGCTAAGGTCTGGACTCTGTGGTGGCCAATCCATGTGTGAAAATGATGTCTCTTGCTCCTCAAGCCACTTTTTCACAATATGAGCCCGATGAATCCTGGCATTGTCATCTTGGAACATGGTTGTGCCATCAGGGGGAAAAAAAGTTCCATTGATGGAAAAACCTGCTCATTTAGCATGTTCAGACAGTCAGCTGACCTCATAATGTGGCTGAACCTAGACAGTTGACTGTAAATATATGGACGAGGTTTACCCGTAGGTTTCTGAAGAGCTGAAAAGAAGCTCATTGGGAGGTTCCCACCGCCGCCATCTTGGCAACGTAGCGAGTCTCGTGACTCCCGGAAAACCCAAAAATGGGCAACTAGGAGGCGCTGAGAGGGGGGCTGTGAGCGTGGGGACAGATGATTGACACCCTTCATACTCTGAGCTATGAGCTAACAAAGCTAACCCGGATCTAACGGGAGCTAACCAGCTAACGGAGGTAGGCGGGCTAAAGCTAAGGTGCCCTGTTAGTGGGCTAAAAGCCGAGGTTGTGCTACTCTGTGCCTTGTTTTGCCGGACATCCACCACCTGTCAATCAAAAGGACATGTCACTAATTATGAAGAATGTTAAGATTAAATAACATCTAAACAGATAAGGGATCTGCTCTGTTTTGCAGCCAGCTAGCGGGTGAGGGGGGAACTGCAATTTTTGGCACTTCCGCATAGGCTTCACGTTTCTAAGCCGGAGGTTGCCCCTTGACCTAGACATGACCAACTGCAGCAACCCCAGATCATAGCACTGCACAGGCCTGTACAGTAGGCACTAGGCATGATGGCTGCATCACTTCATCTGCCTCTCTTCTTACCCCGATGCACACTTCATGCTCACTAGCAAATTGAACCCTTTTTTCTCTAGTTAGTTTCACTCATTTGTGGTTTACTTATGGCTACACAGCTGTTCAGTCTCAATTCATTGAGTTCCCTTCACATTGTCCATGCAGAAATGCTCTTACTTTCACTATTAAACATAGCCCAGAGTTCTACTGTTGTTTTTCTTCCATTTGATTTCACCAGACATTTAACTGATCGCTGATCACAATCATTCAGGATTTTTTTCCGACCACATTTCTTCCTCGAAGATGATGGTTCCCCACTATCCTTCCAGTTTTTAATAATGTGTTGGACGGTTCTGATGCATGCCGATGATTTGACTCTTCTCAGACAGACCAACATCTTTTCCACAACGATGGGATGTGTCTTTCGACATGGTTGTTTAATAAATGAGAACCTGCTCATTTCATCAGTTGGGGTTAAATAACATGCTGCTAGTTGAAAGATAATCGCCAAACAGTAATTATCCAATAAGAGGCTCGTACCTATTTGCTTTGTTAAATCCAGGTGGTGACTTTTTTTGGGGGATGCCAGGCATTGTACCACAGCAGGATCTGTACAACTGATGTTAGGAGTTTTTGCCAAGGCCAGTATAATACACATGGTGTTATAGCATGAGTCACTTGAGCCCATCCGTTCATGAACAAATGAGTAAATTTAGTCTGATTCCATTGCTTATAGGTGAGCCTCCCATCTGCAGCAGATACAGTGATGTGCTATATGGAGGATGCTCATTGTGAATAAACCATTGTTCTACTGCTAATCCTGGATCAGCTTCTCAACCAACCAGCACTGGAGGCTTAAATGCAGCAGCCCTTTTAATTCTCCACTTTGTGCTGTCATTGTGGGGCTCTTCTTGTAAATAATACCAACAGGCTCAAGAAACAGGCCTGCAATTGAATGTGAACCATGTCTGTTGAAATTAATTGTGACTTGCACACTTGCAATATTCATTTATTTATTAATTTACTCTTCTTCCCTTGGATTGGATCTTGTTGTCTGCAAGTAGATATGCAATGGCAAAGATATGACTCTGGTGTCGAAGAGCACTTCAAAGACAGGGTCTGTGAGAGGCCTGCTGTACCTTTGAACATAGAATGGGATATGAGGCTGCGCCAGCTCTCTGCAGGCAAGGCTCAGGCTGATCAGAGGCTGCCCAGCGCAGCAAATGCAGCAGCAGTGGGCACAATCACTCTTACTATAGTCAGTTTCAAAGGAACCCTCTACCCACCACTGATAGCCTATACACAGAATGAGTGCAAGCTTTGCCACTTAGGGAAACTGGGATTGTATGCCAAAACACAACACCCTGCAGAGCTTAGACAGTGTCATATGGAACAAAGTTACTGATTCAACAGTCTCTTGCACAGTTCCTCCTAAATACTGCATTTCCCACAACGTCGAGCCAGCATGAATAGAAAAGATAAGTGCATACTTGAATGCGTTCCCCTCAGTGGGAGATTCAGTGTGTCCACAATATGATTCAGAAAAACAAATCATAAGCACACACACCTTCATGTCTGCAGTGGCTAACAAGAATGGGATGGCACAGATAAATTCAGTGTGTGCCTCTGACCTGTTCCTAAGAATTGATTCAATTAAAATTAACTTTATGTGGGGTTTTTTTCCTCAGTCCGTCTTCCACTACTTCTGCACATAATATTAATTACATGAATCATAGTTCACAGTCTCTCAGTTAATTGTTCAGCAGTAGAGCATTTCACAGGGCCGCAGCTGAAGCCTGGGAGACGAAAAACAGGATGGAGACGGGGGGGATGTGAGATGTTAAGGAAAGGGGGAGGGGCATTAGCGTCTTTCCACCGTCACTGGACTGTAAAACGCAGATGGGACCCCCATCATGTGTTGCTGCACAGCAGAGATACAATCCTTTTTGGAAAAGAAAATGTCCACATAGAAGTGATTAACAACTGATATGTGTAGTCTGCTTTACAAACCTTAGGTGAGATGCTGCTAGCACTAAAAAGATATTTAATTCAATTAAGCCAAACAGTAAAAGTAACGTGACTCTCTTTTCTCCCCTGAAATCCACATTTTATTTTCAGTAACTTAATTAACTCCTTAATCATTGTGAAGACTCTGGTCACTTTAGAGCATCATGATTGCATTAAAACCATTTGGCAAATGATCTTAAAAAAAAAAAAAAGAAATGTGCGTAGGCAGAAAAGTGTTTAGAAGTGCAAACAATTATCAGGTTAACCAGTTAAAATCCATGAGTTAGCACTTTGGCTTACAATCTCTTCCCCCGTATCTTTGTAACAAATTTAGCGTTGACTACACAGCTTAGCAAGAGGTCTGTATTTTGGCAAAGGCCCACCAATTAAACAGATAATTATGCAAATGTGGCCTTTACTTAGTCAGCGAGTGGGAAGCAGCAGCATCCAGTGCTTTTTACAGGGCAAAGGCTATCACTGCACTCACACAAAAGAGTCTACAGTTAAGCAATGTACTCATGATCCAGTCTCCCTTTCATTTACACACACATGCACACACTTCACCTTTAATTATCGGAAACAGGAAGCTTACAAGTCAAAGTCAATGACCACAGGGAGAAAAAGAAACACCCTGCTGACTGTGCATGAATAACACTAGAGTGCCACAACACTGTAGCTGTGTACTGAATCAGTAATAGCCGCTTTCCAGAAGTGATAAAAAAAAACCCACAAAGGCAAATGTATTCCTTTAATGTGTGTTATTACTCATGTCACTTTAAGTTGGAAAAACAAAGCACAGCTGAAAAGTGACAAAAGTGCCAATGTAGCTTCAGTACGAAATAGGCCTCATTAGTAGAGGATGTATCTCCTTTGCAAGATGTCTTCCAGATTGAGCACTTCTAGAAGTGTAGAGAGCCATTCCACATGCACACTACAACAAAATGCTAATGGCAGACAGTGAGCTGACAGAACTTCGATACTGGAATTGTTAACAGTCAGGAAGAGAAAAAAAAAGGCTGGATGTCAAACTGCTCTAATCCCACCTGCCTTTCTATACACTGGGGGAAGACGAAAGCAGCCCCCAGGAAGTTCAATATCTGCTTCTGCTTGACCACATCTCAGCCCCCTCAATGAGAGGCCATGTCTTCGTGGCAAGGTGAAGCAGCATGGCTCGAAGAGTGCAGGATTAAGCCAGGCTCTCCAGGAAGACCTCACAGCACTTTGCTGCAACATTCATGAGGCTAACAGCATGGAGTCAGAAAGACAGAACCAACATCTGATCCATGAGCAGAGCCCCCTGTCTGAACTGGACCCCCAGCTGCTTCTTAACCAGGGTGAGTGTGACAGGCCCTCTCATGTAGCCCATCAGATGCTGGCTACAGGGCTCTGTTGGGACTCTTGTGGGCTCCACAGGTCCTGGCCACTAACCAGGTTCCTCCTGGAAGAGCTCTGATAAGCATGCCGAGGTGCCCTTTAAACTGAGAGGACTTGCCCTCCAGAGGCTGAGCTTTGGGCTTTCCTTTGCTGCACATGTGTTTGTTCCTTAGAGACAAACAGAGGGCCACTTGTGCCTACAGAAAAGACACGGTGAGGCTGACATGTTTGGATTGGAGGGTAGTCAGGCCTGTCTACATGGCTGCAGAGAAGCAACAAGTGCTAATACTTGCTGACAGAGGAAATAGATGTTTCTGCAAAGACCAGGATGTTTTTGTACTGCAGCTAGGTGATCATGGGTAATTTTAGAACAACACAGTGGTCACAAACTTCCAGTAACTTGTTACCAGCTCTTAGAGGATTCTTTTTAACTTCTGTTTTTTCCGAAAAGGTCTTCATAACTGGCACTATTAATGATCATGCGTTTAACAATTTGTGGGATTCAAAATAATCTTTCTTCATCCAAGAATTTATCTAAACTTGATGAAAAGATTTGCCAGATATGCTTCACTTAAGCCCATTTCAGAAATGCACAGCTTTGCATTAATCTGGTGGTATTCACATATCACTTTTGATACAACACAAAGGTGACTTGCTGCCATATTCACAGAGATAAATCCAAATGAATCCAAAAGATAATTATTAAGTAAATACCAGTGCTGCTCAAACTGTCTCCCTTCTCTTCCTACAATAATTAACTATAGCACAATTTCTTTCTTTTTTTTCTGAGTCAAATGAACAAGCCAAAAATGAACCAAAATATTTGTGGACCTACAACAACTGAGCCATCTGACTGTCTATTTAGGGTAATTTGTCTATCAGCTTGATATAATTTTTCATGATTAATGACGTGTTAGTGCTTATAGAGTTTGGTGAGGTGATGTGGGCAGCTTCTCATCCAAAACACAGCAGCGACAGTGCAGAGACTCTGTCCTCAAGTGAAGTAAACATCACATTTTCCTCATATTTATAACAATTACACTGATTCTGTAGTGCTATGAAACCCTCACAACTACTGCAGTGGCTGTTTAATAAGCAAAATAATTTTATTTTCAGCTGCTTTCATCTTCTCTTGCTAAGTTATACACAATGACTGCATGCTTGGGATGCTAATACAAACTGATATGTAGACATGGCATGTTGTTTTGAGAAAACTGTGACTATGTGAGGACTTTAGAAATAGACCTAATTTGATGCAATGTGGCATAAATGATAAATCTTGTATATGCACCTTCCATGCATCCCTCCATTTCATTCATAGGCATGTCTGAAGGGTGAGGAATAATAACGCAAAAGTCTGACCAATGTCTGAATGACTGAATGCCATCACTTTAACAGACTGATGAAGCTATTAATGTTATGTATTACATGTCTGGAAAGGGCTTTAAAGTAACAGGTCATTTTTGCACCAACAGCCAACTCTGAATGTCTGTCACTTCCTCAACACAGTAAAATAAATGGAGATGGAGAGAGCTTATAGCGTGGTCTAAATTAGTGACCTCAGTGCTAAAAATGTATTCCTGTTGTAGCTTTTTATGTCTGCAGTTAAATTCCTGGAAGCATTTATTTGCAGTTGTGTTGAATTTCTTCACGTGCATGAAACGATGATGACTGAAGACATAATTTAGCATTTATAACCGATTCTAAAAGTATGTGGGGAGCCAATGTTGAATGTTGTAGTCTCTTCTGATTAAATTACTGCTTCACAGATGTCAGGGTAGATGTACATGTCATTAGTAGCTGTGCATGGTTGGCACAGCTCTAAAGACAATAGAATAGCATACCTATTTAAGTGGAATAATGTTTTGTGTTAGCATTAAGAGTATCTGATACAATTACAGGCTAATATATATTTTTTCTAAATTCTAAGAAATGTTCAGTTTTAAGTATAAAATATTGGTTAAATATGACATACCAAGCATGCAATGCACCACAGTTGTATCTATGAAAGAAACGTTTAATTTCTGGGGTCATGCAAGACAAGTCAGATGAAATATATACAGTATGTCCATACATTTAGCCTCTGTCTCAATCTAAGAAAGCATAAATAATGAAAATCTAGACTTATTTTCTTCATCATTTCAATTATTAATGCATGCAATGATCCTATAAAGTGAACTGGAAGGATGGAGGAAAGGGTGGATGATATTTACCTTTTTTCCCAGAGATTCTGGAGCAGTCAATACACAAAATGTGTACATAAAAATAAGAAGAGCATCCTGTATGTTGATTGCCCAGTCAGTGTATTTGCCGATATGTTCTGCCCAAATGTTTTTTCATGTGTATAATGTGCACTAAATATATAGTACACATATGGAGTGCTGTTACACAAATACACCATGTACAACATGCACAGGACCTCAGACATGTCTGATAGAGCAGAACACACACACTGTAATGCAATAATCACAGCGCCTGTTACCTTGCCACTACCACACTGCATGACAATCGCAGCACTACAGACAGAAAGTTGGGCTGTGTTAATTTGAGCATTACATATCCACAGGCGATCTGCAGAAAGACGCCAATTACACAGAGTTTTAAAGTGTCTAATTGAGGCCCTTCAGTCTGAATATGTTATTGCCAGTTCTGATTCAAGAATGAAGACAACATGCTCAGCTTTAGCCTGCTGCTTACTCTTCAAGGGATATGTGGTGTTAATAGGATGGATGCTTAGCTTTTGGTTCAGCGTCCTCCTACTGATCTAGGGTGCCGCAGGGTAATAATCTTTATTTTGTTGCACTGGCTTATTACAATGCTAGCAGTAAATTTTTGCATTTAACTGCAGGCCCTATATGCTTGATGTGAGAGGAACTCTCCGGAGGAAGTGTCAAGTCTACAGAATTTCAAGAAATGGCCTACTGGGCTCTTAAGAAAACTTTTCAAGTTAAAAAATTATGCTGGGAAATTGTAAGCATCACGTTGAAGAAAACAGAAGAATGTTCTCATTTCTGACATTAATTATCATCACCATCCCTGATGTTAGATTATATATGAAGTAATAACTAATTATTTCAGAGTCAAAAGTGTAAGTCAGAAAGCCAAGAAAAAGACATGAGGCTGTGAGGAATGTGAATTATTTCTAGGACTTCTAGGACTTGAATTAAAACCATAATGTGATGAATTGAGTCGGTCTTTATTTCCACTTTCACTGCACCACAAATGCAAAGTTTTGTCCACAGACACAAGTCCGGGTCATACTGCTTTCCATGACTCCAACTCCAAAAACAGCTACCAGACTCTCATTAGGAACCCCATGTTGGAGGAAAAATGAATAATGCAGCACACTTACAACACTGGCCAGAGTGTACATTCACCAGTGTGTTTGATCTCGTCAAGTTTAGCTCACATTTCTGCATTTATTCTGCGGCGTTTAACTAAGCAAGTTCCCCGAATGCACACAAGGGTGTCGCAGCAGTCACTGGTATTTGATGGGTATAAATATGGGAACGTTTGAAGATTAACCCAAAAGACTAATGCCGCTGTTGCACTTGCAACGGGTAGATCGGCTAATGAGAAGCCAGCCCTGGTCTTTGGCATCATAAACATTTTACCAAATGTACTCCAAAGCCCCCTGGGAAAGCAGCTTGAGAGTTCTTCCCCTTATGTACTGTACTTCATCTCATTACTTGATGGAGTCAAAAACATCAACATCAACTTTGAAGCTGTGAGCTCTCCTGTGAAGCAAAAGGAACAGAAGAGAGAGTGGGCATGTTTTTAAAAAAAAATATATATATATATACATGTATATATCTACATCTATATATATATATATGTTCTCAGGAAAACATTAAAATCATGGTAAAACACTCAGACAAAACAAGTAATCCCACAGCCACAAAACTCCTGTTAAAAAAATATAAGTAATTATGTAAGCACTAATCAACTGCATAATATAGGAGTACAGCAGGATAAATTGCTATAAAGATTCTCTTATTGTATTTCAAAACAGTTGTCATGAATAAAGTGCATGAACATGTTCAGACACCATGTTGATATTTTGGGTATGTTGTGAGCAGAAGCAACCAGACCTTGCACAATTTCTCTACCAGAATATAGTTTTTAAAATATTTTTATAAATTACATGATGAATATCATTTGATTTTATCAGATTTTTAGTCAATGCAGTAGAAGCACAATTTTCATCATATGATTGCTATTATCAATAAGGTTTCCATGACTAAAGTTTTTGTTTTTAAACCCACAAAAAAAAAGACATTCGAGTCTAAAATGTTCTTTGCTAAAGTCAATCAAAGAAAGTGGCTTTGTACATATTTCATTTATTTATTTATTTATTTATTTATTTATTTATTATTAACATAATCAAAGAAAGTGGCTATGTACATATTTTATTTATTTATTTAATCATTAATTTATTTCTAGTCAGTTTGACTTTGAGTGTCCTGATGGTTAGATATGATATTGACAAATCTAGATATAGGCATGCATCTATATAGATATATGGCATGCATCTGTCCAAATGGTGCCCATGTTTCAGCTCCATAGCACTATGTGCCATTAAAGGAGAGGAACTTCTGAAAAATTGTTAGAAATGAAGCTAAAAAATGTACACAAACTAATCCTCTTTCAGCTGTTGGAACCAATCTTAGAACTAGCTCTAGTGAAGTGTGAACTTACACACCCCTTGTTGTATTTTAGTTTACTATTGATCCTTCCTATTGAATCAAAAAGTTAAAGTGGTTGGTCATTCAGTAAATACCGGTAACTAAGATTACCATCATTAATCCATATTACCTGTCAACTGTTATCTGGCATACACTGGCAGAGTGAGGGTCTGCTGTAGTTTACAACTTTGGAAAGTCTGGCAAGTTTGTTACACCTAAGTTCACAGATACTTGATAATATCATGCAACTTCTATCAAGGCTTAATCTACTTCTTCCTGTTATGTTTACAGCTCAGTTGCACATGCTGACTTCTATTCACTATTATCTGTAGGAATGTGAATAAGCTGATCCAAAAGTAGATTCTTATTACTGGTGGTTACAGTAAATTTCTGTAAAACTGATATCCTGCTGTAATATAATAATCCAATATACAGTTATAAACTATTTAAACAATTTATTGAAGATGCACTATAAAATAACAGTAAACTTATATGCTGTACTTTTGCAGTGAAATTCTTTATACTGTAACGAAATGCCTGATGTTGAAAGATTTAAAAGCGAAAAGAAAACGCATTTAAAATGTGTTTTCTAACAAATGCTCCGCTGGCTACCAAAAGATCAAAAAGAAGAAAAAAAAAGAGGTCTCTGTAAAAGTAGGAGACTGATGGCAGTTAATACCAAGCCAACATGTTACAAGCCCACTCATCTGAAAAGACTTGGGAAAAAAAGAAGGGGGGGGAGACCTGTCAAGCTTAGCTTTATTGAAGGTCAGAATAGCCTACTTGCAGTGTGGGCGATCTTCCCCTTAAGTCATTTAGCTTTAATTTCCACATCTGATATCACAAAATGTGCTCCCTGTAAGAGGGATAAGCTTAGCATTGGCCAGGGCTAAAAATAATAAGTCTTAGATGTTAAGAGACCAAGGTTTGTTCTCCCAAGTCATTAGCTGAGATAGCCGTTACACTGACTTTTATTCCCCAAGAGCTGCGCAGGAGTGGTGCCCTGATCGTTCTTGCCTTCAAAGTCATTCCAAAGAGTTTCATCTACTCACAAAAAAAACAAGATTTTCCAAGAAATATGATTTCACAATGATAGATTACTGGAATTATCAAACTTATTTTTTGTTTTTGACGATGCATGATGCTGAAATAATGCTTTCACAAGTGCTGTATTTAGTCACCGAGTCAGAACCTACAAAGTCAGTTTAATGATGATTAAACTGCATTCCCCAATGGATGACAAGCTGCATCATCTGCATAAAGATAAGAGCATCTTTAATGCACACTAGAGAGATAATATCAATGCCTCTGTGAAAGAAAAGATGAAAAAGTTCAGTAGAAGTGCTCATCGGAGAACTCAATTATAGCAAACAAGAATAGTTAATTTGTTGCCAGCAGATAATCAAACTGGATTAGGCTGATAAAAACTGATTTTAAGGTGCTGTGGCAGGGAACGTAGCGCGCGAGTCAAAATATTTCCAGTGTGATACGTCTGCTGGCTCTTCCTTAAAGCACAATGGGATATTTGATACACAGTCACTCATCCTGCCCCTTTGACAGCAATGAAGGTAAAAAGTTGGGGGCTATAAAAATGATATACATGACAACGGCATTTCATCATGTGTTGTACCAGCTCCCAGATACTCGCTGTTAGCTCAAGACCCAGAGGAGCTTCTGTATCTCCATGATAAACTCATCTGGCATGATTTATTAACTAGTGAATCACACTCTGCTCCCGCTCCAAACACAGACACACACACTCCTCTACAACTTCTCTGGAACAGTAAGCCTTTCCACAGGGACAGTCAAAGTCATTAGCACCTCCAAACTTTCTCCATGCTAATTTTTTCTTTGATATACTGGGTAGCTCATTTAAAGCACGGTTCAGAAACATGGTGCAAATGCTTCAAACTCTTATACCCAGCACAACTTTGTGCCTCTTTCACATAAAATAACTCACTATAAATGGTCCAACTGTTAATAAAGCTTAGAAAACGGATCTTTCAAGTTCTGTAGATAAAAAAAACTAACTTTCACTTTCAACTCATCCCCCATTCTATGAATTCAGAGTGCTTCCCATCATTGGCACTTTACTCAATTCTGGCCGAAATGACCTTGTAGAGGTTAGGCTAAGGCAGCTGTCTTATCACATTGGCCCTACCCAGGTCTCAAGTGGTCCATAGAGTGCACTGCTGGCACCGAACTGCACAAAGAATGCTGGCATCATTTCATTCTTTGAGTCTCCATCTGCCACGACTCTGACCAAGGGGCTACTTCTTATTTTAGACCATCTATTCGCATCCTCGCATCCGTGTCCGCTCATACAGACCCCCACCGGCCCATCACCCCTGTCCCATTTACCCCTCACATCCACTCTTCAAGCGCAAAACTTGGGCTCCCAAGGCGGAGCTGGGCTGAACTCTATGAAGTAGACTGGAAACATCCGTGTCCTTTTCCAAACTTTGTCAGGTGAAGGATAGTGGTTCTGCTCTAATGGAGAGGAGCAGCTTTGCCCTCTCACTTACACAGCCCTTTAAAAGGAAATCCCAGACAGCCAGAACAGAACCAACTTAGCACATAGTAATAAGAGTTGTTAACATGGTTATAGGACTAAGTAAAAACAATGCAGTTTCTTCTCAGAGTTTCCATATCAAGGTATCAAATAATGACCCAATTGACTAGCTTAAATCTTTTCATACCTTACATTCTTAAACTGATGACAAAGATTTCCCAAAGAATCATGTTGCTCTGTATCACATGCACTTTCTTATGCTAATTTTTTCTCCCTTACACCACAAACATGCATGAGGTATTTATGTACACACACAAAAATATAAACGGTGCTATAAGACGTTGGCTCTGTCAGGAACTGTATGAAACTTTTATATCCCTCCTGCAACTACCTATCACACCGGGCTATAGACCACAACATCTGTAATGAGGGATGGCCATCATATCAAAATAACCCCAGAAGAAATACATTCAAACTGACATCTTTGTTTTACCAAGGATGAATTGTTGCACAGAATTGACTTCATATGCAACCATAGTGAGATCTAGCATGCTGCTGACAGCTCTGTGGAGATAGGGAAATTTTACACTGCATGGAATGTGCCGCAGAGCATAATGGCTGCAACCGCCAAATGTACAGTAAACAGCCTCTGTGTTCTTTCAATTTACAGAAATAAATCCTATGGACTAGCTCAGTCGGCAAAACCTATTCTTTCTTCTTGGGACAACTTTGCTGCTTTCATTGTAAAGACATGTACCACTACATGAGTATGTGTTACAGAAAAAAGCTGCCTGTAATGACGATCTGACACCTTCTGATATGAGTGTGCCTCAACATTTTTGCTTCTTTAACCACCTTGTTGGCTGGGCTTGTAAGTACAAACAGTGCCAAGTCAAGTAAGGATTGCCAAAAAATGTCTGGCAGAAAAAATAAAAAATAAATAAATAACACGTCTCTCCTGCTGGATAAATCTTCATGGTAGAAAAGTAGACCTGAAGCTACTACTGTACCAGAACAGTTGACTTTGACTTTTTTCTATTTAAAGTCTCACAGGTGGGACCATATTAACTGTAATCATACCCAACTTCTAAATTACCAAGCATCATACTGTATATAAGAAGATTTTCTCCATGTTGAAATAGTTTATCTAGTGGCCAAAACACTGTAATATACCTAAAGCTGCTTGGCTTGCTCTTTGTGTCTCAAAGCAAAGTCCACTATATAAAGATTAACAACACTCGTTTTGTCCATGACCTCCATTTCTTGAACTTTTGACTTTAAAGCTTTTGTTTCTTGCATCTCTCAGCTGAACTGTGCAACTATATTGTCTACGCTCTATCAGGAAGGGAAGACAATACTTTGGTAGATCTGAATTGTTCTGTGTTTTAAGATTACTCCCCAGAGTGTGCATGACAGCCCCACACTGTTAGTTTGGAATTTAAAGAAGTGCAGATAAATAAATCATAATCCTGGGCTCAGCACTCCTCAGTCACCTTTTTTGTTGTATCTAACACCCTAATTCCCAGCAGGCTGGGCACAGAAGGCATGCAAGATCTGTGCTGCTTGGGAGAAAGGAAACAAACAGGTAGTGTAAACCTCGGCGGGGCCAGTATCTCTATACAAAGCCTTTCTAACTCTGTCCTATCAAAGCAGATTGTGAGACCTTGTTGCAGTTCCTTGGTAGTCCCTTGCTATGCACACTTAGCGGCCTCTGGGAAAAGCACTCCAGGTGCTCATTGACTTGCATGAAGGCTGACTTTAGTTCTCACGCTAGTGTATTTGAAAGACTGATGAGCTGCTATTGATCTCTTGCAGAAGATGCTTTTTTTTTTTTCTCAAGAAGATTCTTTAAGTAATGGCAAGAAAAGGATTTCACCAATTATCCTCATTGGTTAGTTTAGTAAGCCTGAAGAAAAGACAGTAGGAGAAAAAAAATCAGCAATCCTTTTTCGTTTTCTATCAACCCTTGCTATCACTTACAGAGGAGGACCATGATGTGAATGAGTCTGATACGATGTGCTTGGAGTTTGGAAAGTAGACTGCTATTACCCACGAGTGCCGAGAGATGCCCAGTGTAAGTGAGATGCCGTTTGCTTTCAAGGACACTTAAGATCCCAAGGTACTTGTTGAAGAGGAGGAATATTATTAACCCCAGTGGCATGGCCCTCCATTTCTTTATATTTCTCAAAGAGAACCGTCAAACCATTGTACTACAACATTTCTTCAAATGTTGAAAGCTAATTTGACTTGGGGAAAATTGTTCTGTGTAAGGTCAAAACAATGCCACAACAATGGCGGAAATGGGGCATTTTAAAAATAACTAGACAGGAGAGGAAACTTCAGAAACACAAGCTGTTCTTTTTTTCTAGGCCAGTGTGCACCAGCTTGCCATGACTAGACACTTGTCCAAGTAAAAAAGGGAAGTAACACACTTTTACTTCAGAGAAAAGCCAGATTAGGGTTGATAGATGTATTACTTGCTTTTAGATTTTTTTCTGTACCATTGACTTTTGAAAACTTTAAAAAGACCTTGAAAATTCTCAGATGTTGTTCGTTTTTCGGAAAAATAAAATAATAAATTAATTAATATACATACATACATACATATACTGT